>OX387718.1:16456525-16966641 GCA_947577245.1 Andrena bucephala | reverse complement strand
TGAGAAAAAATTTATAAAAAAAGAACCAAAAATAAAAAAAAAATTATCGCGAACCTCGTTTGCATCGGTGTTGTCTCTCACCGATTTTCGATTTCGGAGCGGGTATGGCACGATCGGCGTTCGTGCCATATTACACGCTGCACTGGTTCCAAGGGAGACCACTCTAACTAGGGGTGATAAAAATTAACACTAACGATACATAGTCACAATTTTGAACCCTAATCGAGATTTTACCGCTGTTTCTATATTTTTAGAAGTTTGTCGACAGCCTCGAACGTAGGAGAAGAGAGGGAGTGGAAGAAAGGTCTACCGATTGTCCCCATCTCTTTCATTCGCTGTCCTCCTCTGCGGCCGACGCGTATTACCACTAAATAGGTATTATCCAAATTATATCGTGTTTGGTGTCATTTATCATTAGGGAAACATCACAAATGTTAGGACGCTTTATTTATGAAAATATTATTATTATCGCATTACTGTGGATATCATTCTAATTTATCCTCGCGATACGAAGAGGGACGTAGCGTGATACAAATGTTCCTCTTAGACAACGTGATTCCCTCGCTACGCAAACCGAGGGACATGCACTTTTGGCACGTTTTCTTTTCACACGCACACATCTGCACAACCGTCTCCGCTACTCGCAAGCGAAGGCAGCCACAAGCAGACGAAATTCTGCGCTGCGATACGCGTATGTGTGTGTATCCAGGCACGCGTGCACTTGACCGCGGGTGAAAAGAATACTTTTCGCATTTCAATCCTGGGTCATTCAACGCGAAATCAGACACTTTTCGGAGTATCATTTAGGATTTACTGATATATAAACGTATTTCAAAGGATTTTTCAACATTTTCAAGATTGTGGAATTTTACTTTTTTTCATTCATTTATAACTGTTGAACTAAGAGAAAGGTAAGAATGAGCTTTTGTGTGCTTACACTGGGTAAGTAAGAGTACCTAATAAAAATTATGTCACTTAAAAAAAAAACAAATTTGAGACCATTTATTCTGCAATTGTTTTAAACAAATGCAATTTTATACTAGCAGGGCGCTATTTAAAAATTTGAAAAAATTGAGGATACAGCCCAACTTGCGCTCTTTATGGTCACGTTTTCAGAAACACGGACAATTTAAAATTAGTCCTATGAAAATGAATTGAATGTGACGCTGCGTCGCCCAATACCGGCTGGAGTAGCTAAGCCGCGCGCGGTATTAGCAGCGGCCAAGTGGCTATACCTGATATTGTTATATAGGGTTCTCACGAATGGTAAGTATTTGACAAAAACTGAAAGAGGAAAACTTTTAATATTTTTTATACCCAACATAATACCTGTATGTCATCTTTTGGTGTTCGCGATATTATCCGTGAATCGAAGGTGACCTTCAGTTTTTTAAATGGAATGCTACATATTTCATTACCCACTACGAAAGTGTACAACTGTCAAGACAAATTCAACCATATGGTGTACTATGACTTTCAAGGCCACGCAAGGTTAGGAATGAAAGAAATAGATAATTGTATATTGTAGCACGCACGGCTCAGTCGGTCGAGCCTGTGCTGGACGCCGCAGCGTCACATTCAATTAATTTTCTTGTGACTAATTTTAGTGTCCGCTTTTGTGCAAACGTGACCATAAAGAGCACAAGTAGGGCTGTATCCTCAATATTTTTAATATGTTTTAATAGTGCCCTGCTAGTATAAAATTGCATTTGTTTAAAACAATTTCAGAATAAAAGGTCTAAAATTTTTTTTTTTTTTAAGAGAACTAATTTTTATTGGGTACCCTCACTTCCCCAGTGTAAGTACTCAAAAGCTCATTCTTACCTGTCTCTTTGTTCAACAGTTATAATTGAAAAAAGTAAATTTCCACAATCTTGAAAATTTTGAAATTGGCGTGGAATGACCCTCCTTGAAAGTTTAGAATATTGTAGAGAGAGAGAGAGAAAGAGAGTTGGTAATAATATAATTTAAATGGTACAACATTGTATATGACACACAGGACCATATTTCTAATAAATTATAACCTGAAGAAATAAAAATATTTCCAAACAAACATTTTGTCAGAAAGGATAGACCGGCAATCCCAATCATTGTCATATTTTTAACGTTGTACCTCCTAAAATTCAACGAGGGGCTGCAGGGTAGTATTTGGTTTTATGGAACGTTGTAAAATAACGAAGAAACGAAGGGTCCAAGAAACACGTGTCGTTTGCCTTTCGCGAAGTAAACCCTACTTGACCGGGCCGGTGTTGGAGATCCGTCTGGTTCTCGTCAACGAGCACGCTTTCACGCGCATCACCCTGTCTCTTTAGATAGCTTTTCGAAAGCGTGGGACTGACCTCGACTTTCGTTACCCCGCACAAGGCGAGTCGATGGGGGCGCGAAGCGTTGTTTTCGGTTTTTCGGCAAGGGCTGCCTGCCTGCAGCCCAGATGGGCAAAATTTTTGCCTGTATGGCCATTGGGGTCAGTTGGATTTTAGCTTGAGTCAAGAAAAATATAATTACTTTTCTTACGTCCGGACAGATGTTTGTGGTACTCAGGAATGCATGAAAAATTTCGCGATCGATATTTCCAGGAAGCGAGACCGAACGTTCTACGAGGCTGGAGTTTGTTTGTTTATTTTAGATAAAGTCAACCCTACCCATCGATGGGGATACCGATTACGTATTACCCGGACGAAATCCCCGAATAGATACATAGCGAGAAATCGAAATTCCATCCTGTGACAACTCAATAAAAGAATATACCGTTCTATTACAAAAAACTAATTTGACCTTGACATCGCTTCCAGTACCTCATTCATAAAAAAAACGTTTGTACCATTATGACCGATGGAACAGATGCCAAACAGGAATATGTATAAGTTTCACTTATTGGAGTAGTTGGTAGGAGTGTGCGGATCGTCCCGAGGCTCGGGTACCCGGCCCTCGGGACGGTTCGGAAAATTTCGGGCGGGATCGGGCGGGGTCCCGATACTTTCGTATTGCTCGAGATCCCGAAGTTTTCGTGATCCCGATACTCGTTTCGGACTACAAGCCTGACTGCCATGAGCGGGCAATTTGATTTCAGGTCGGCTCGGCAAAACTCGAACGCGATCGGCTCGAAAGCCAGCTACTACGCGAGAGGACCGAGGCGGAAAGAATTATGTATATCAATTTATATCAATACCAGAGTGATAAGTTTTTACCTTTCTGTCTCCTGTTGAATCATAATTTGTATCTTATTATTTATTTACATATATATGTATTTTCATTGCTACCTAATAGTCTGTGAATACCGAATATGTCCATATACGTATTTGAATAAATACCATGTTCAGAACTTGGGAAGAAGACTATTTTTATATCGACAATATTTTAAAATCATAATAAAATATACTTCAATAGGGTATTATATTTTTCGGGGTAGGTTCAGATTTAAAATAGAAAACGTACGAACGACTATAAGCATACAGAAAGGAATATTTCCTGGATGTTTCATAGTAACAACAATATACAAGAAGGCGAATATTTTATTATTTCAAATTAACGTGTAAGAAACATAATTTTTCTATGTTTTCAGGTAATAATTTTGATCTATTACTGGTAACGATATCGTCCGATCGCGTCCGAGTTTTGCCGAGCCGACCTGAAATCAAATTGTCCGCTCATGGCGGCTATGCTTGTAGCCCGAATTGAGTCTCGGGATCCCGAATCCGTCGGGATCTCGAGCAATACGAAAGTAACGGGACCCCGCCCGATCCCGCCCGAAAGTTTCCGGGCCGTCCCGAGCCCGAAAAGGCGTCCGTCGGTTCGAATTTGAATTTATACGATATAGGTATAGGTATTCAGCGAACAGTATTCTCCGATGCTCGCGGTTACTTTGTCGCTGTCAATGGGTCGTAAAAGAGGAGGATAGAACGGGGGTCGTAGCAGCCGAGAAATAAAGCCAGTGCCTTGGTCTACTAATACCTAGAGAGACACAGCGTTATTTAGCGGAGGGGGAACACCTACAGGAGCGGTGGTAACCTGTGCGTGATGACGATTGCTTACGTACACATTACGCGATTAAAAATCCTTACGTTCACATTTCACACTTTATCATTATGAAGATGGTCATTCCAGGGATTTTTGTGGTCGCAGAATCTGATTCCGAGGTCAAAATTGTTATTACTGTACTGCCTGATTTGATTATGTTATTTGAAGTTAATTATGGTATCAAATTTTGAAAAGTTAACACACATAGCGTTTTTATGATAGCAAAAGCTATTGGGCGCGTAGAAACTGAAAAGTCAATAATTTGTATAAATTCACACTTCAGATATTGAAAATGCTTTCATTTATCTATAAGATGAAATTGCATTCATTCCATGTTATTGAAATATATAAAAAGTTATAAATAACTGAAATATAAGAAATTATGCGATGGTCGTTTTTAATCGCATGTTACATTTTTCGAAATCATCAGGCATCTTTGAAACTTATATTATTAGATAGTCTATAGTATAAGGAATGCATGTGCGAAAGGAGCAGTTGCACTTTTTTGCGACTTCCGAGTAATAACCAATTATGTTGGCAGTAATCAGGCCGCTTGCGCGGAAGAAGTAAGTGCGACCCGCCAACATGCATCTACATATATTTCTGAAAATACCTGTGGCTATATGGACAATTTTTTTCGATATAAGTCGTAAATAAAATCGTTTTATAGTAATTTTTTTAAACAGATACAATAATGTATTCCTAAAGCATTTGGTAATAAATTGCATTTTTTCTGTGTCTGACGGGACACTCTGTATATCTTACGTGCAAGTCTTGAAACATGTGCTGACTAAATTTTAACTTTACCTTCATTTGCTGTATTGGCTAGGCGAACATTTTATTACTTTATTAGTTTACGAAACCAGCGCAGGCCGGGATAATCCTCCGCACGTGCGGAATCTTAGGGGTACTACCTGAACGAAAATTAAACTCCGCGCGGATAGAATGCAAGAAATCATCGGAAAGGCAATCACGGTATAAATCGGATTATTATTTAATTAAATAATGATGAACATACGAATTGGGAAAGAATGAGTGGGGCAAAAGGGGTAAAGTAATGACATGCGTTGCGGTGAGCATAGCATAGAATATGTGTACGTAAAGCGTCAAAGATAGCTGTGTTGATATTACATATTTGAAGAATATGAATAGTATTATACTATATACAATAAAATACAAATTCTTCATACAAATCTGTACCATGACACATAACTTACCTTTCTCGACGCTTTGTATTTTTGGACAAACGCTTTGTAGATAACGTAGGCCGCTTCACTTTTGCATCACCCTTCGAATAACGTCTATATTTTGCATCTGCGACTTCCTTCTTTGATTCCATGACAATGATGAATGTGAATGATCACACACAGTTATCAGCACTACAGTAACGAACCACGCGGAAATGGAACAATTCACAAATTATGAATATTCCATGTATCAATATCCGCGCAACAAATAAAAGCCCGATTGCTTTCTGCGTCTCCACCGTAGTGCAAACGACCAGAAACTGATCAGCTAGCGTTCCCGCTGCATTGGTTACAGATGCTGAGTGGCTAAACAGAAGACACTGGGAAAGGGACGGATATACGCGTCCTGTTCTTCTCTTTCTCTTAGAGCTCTTACTTTTGACCCGTCGGGTACCCGGGTAGCCGGAAATTACCCGAAACAACTTCAAGCCATTGAATGTAGTATTGTCTGTGGTATAGTCTGATGTTAGCCAAATATGATTGAACAATACCACATTCAATGGCTTGAAGTTGTTTCGGGTAATTTTCGGCTACCCGGGTACCCGACGGGTCAAAAGTAAGAGCTCTTTAGGATTGCTGGTATGCTGATACATTTACGTAGATTGTATATACTTCCGGGAATACTGTTTGGTGCACAGAAATGTGCACAAGAAAGAATTTTTTATTATCCTGTGCACATACTTTTGACGTATCACCGACATTATTATCGAAGAATTCATATTTCGTTCTACCATTATCCTTTCCCACTTGCCTGACGGTGAAGGACCACCCCGCAAGTGTGCGCGGGCACGCGCCGCGTTTTCAAACCTTCGCGCATTCGAACTTTTACGCGGGCCGATGACGCCCCGCTCGGTCCTTGGTGCGAGTGAAATACAAAATCTTCAGGGAGTGAGAAAGGCAGTTTGGGCCTTGTCCACCCTTGAGGGTAGCAAAGGCTCGCTGGTCAGAAAAAAAGCGACTGTCGAGCAGGAAACATCGTAAGTACCTTCACGCTTACTATCCCTGTCTTTTTCACTATATGTGCCGGTTATTATGAAAGTGGTCCAAGTACAAATTTTTCGTTTGTTACATTTCACTTATTTTTTTACGTATTATATCAACGTGATACATGATAAACGTAAAGTTTAATTTTTTTTTTTAAATTTCGACCGACGCCACTTTCATAACAACTGACATACTTCTATATTTTAGTACTTCCAAACCAAGACTCTATTTAGACATATTCCGGGTAAAGTTTCCAATTACCGTCATAGTATTGTTGTAATTTTTTGTGCAAAATCTATCGTGTGAACTGTGATTGTTTGAGTGTCCGCGTGTTTCTCAAGCTTCGTATCGCCATTGCGAGGCTGCCTCGCGTGGCACCCCTCGCGGAGTGGAGAGTCTGGAGACTACCTCGACCATGATTACTTTACGAGGTATCAGCCGTCGATTTTCATCAGCCAAGATAAAAAATCGCATGGCTCGGGCGACGCAAATATCATGCTGGAGGTAGGGCGAGACTGTCGCCCGAGCCTGCCTCGCAAAGTGATCATGATCGAGGTAGTTTCCAGATTCTCCACTCCACGAGGCGTGCCTCGCGTGGCAGCCTCGCAATGTCGATACGCTGCTTCATGCTCAGAGATTCGTGTATTATGTTATGTTATAAGTTATGTTATAATTTACCCGCGAATTGTCTAGAAAAGGTATATACATTCGGGTGGAATGTAGGCTTCCTTTAGTTGAAACTGAAACCAAGTGATGAAAATTAAACAGTTTCTAAACATCAGAAGTGGAAAAATCGGAAATTTTAAAATTCAAGGCTCGAATGCAAAAAAGAGACTAGCGCTCGAAAATGCGAAAAAGTATTGTTCAAACGCTAAGAAAAATTGGAAAATTAAATTTTATTAAAATGGATTTTAACAAATATAGTGTTGTAAAGCTCGTCACGGCACACATTTTTTCTTTTTACAGTTTCTTTATCGAATCATTAGTATTCGAGATAAAAATTATAAAAACTTTGCCGCTGCAAGTTATATGTACGTCAAAATTGCCTCGATACTTTTTAACGACGAACGTTGAAAAACATGGGTTACGTCCAGTATTACTTTTTAATTAAATATTATTACATTTTTTAACATAAGGCTTTTGTGCATACATTTTACGACTTCACTAGAGTTTTCCGAGTTTTATGTTTCACGTCTCATAACAATCCGATAATAATTACTCAAGTTATCGCAACTTTTGTTTAAAAAGGTATTGACTTTGGTCGAAGAAATTTGTTTGGTTTATAATTTTTATCTCGAATACTAATGATTCGATAAAGAAACTGTAAAAAGAAAAATGTGTGCCGTGACGAGCTTTACAGCACTATATTTTTTAAAATCCAGTGTAATAAAATTTAATTTTCCAATTTTTCTTAGCGTTTGGGCAATACTTTTTCGCATTTTCGAGCGCTAGTCTAAATAATAAATCCCCTTATTGCATCTGAGCCTTCAATTACAGATATTGTGAAACTTGATAACCTCATAATTACAAATTTTGGATGTGTTTGAATTTTAACGCTTTCGAACTTGGAAATTTCAGCATTTAAAAATCTGAAGATTCTCCTCCTGCGCTAAAGCTTGGCTAAAGGAAGTCTATATTGTACCCAAATGTACCAACTTGATAAACGTGTACTCCTCTCTGAGTTGGGCAAAATGTAATATAATTATAAATTATAAGTTACGAATGTAATTGTGTAATTGACTACACATTATTTTCTGCAATCGTTAATTTAGATAGTTGATAAAATTGTGGTCAACTACCTAAATTAACAATTACAGAAAATATTGTGTAGGTAATTCATTACACAATTACATTTTAATCGTAATTTCTAATTTGTAATTAGATTACATTTTAGCTAACTCTGGCTCTTCTACAGCACTTTCAAATCCATTACGTTCAATAGTTTCACTGTTTCTTCGACTTTTTTTTAGATGTCCAAAGGCACCGAAAATATGGAGATTGATAAGCCTCCGTCCCCAGGACGGAGGCAAACGAGCAGCAGGACTCCGTCGCGAAGACGGAGTCGAACGAGTAGCCGGACTCCGTCGCGAGGACGGAGTCCGCGGAGAGAGCCGACCACGTCCTCGCGACAGAGTCCGCGGAGAGACCCAACTCCGTCCTCGCGACGGAGTCCGCGGAGGTGGATGGAGATCGCGTTGCGAATTCAGAAGCAGGTATGTAGATACGTAGACAATCTCGCGCAAACATTTTTTACATTCTAATGAAAGTTTTAAGATTTACGTTTATTTTTCATATTACAGAACGGCGACCTCAAAAAAAAATTGAGGAGCATGAAATATGGAGGAGGAAAAGGAGGAAGAGGAGGTAGAAGAGGCAGAGGAGGAAGAGGCGGAAGAGGAGGAAGAGGAGGCAGAGGAGGAAGAGGAGGAAGAGGAGGGAGAGGACCAATTTATAATTTTTATAATTAAAATTTGGATATAATTTAAATAAATAATTTTTTATCATATTTGTATATTATATATATAATTTTCCCGTATTTATTAGTACTTTGAAGTACCATTGAATGTTTGAACCTGTTTTTCTCATAAACGCTAAAAGTGGACATACAATATGTGTGCAAAGCCATCGATGTACAATAGGAAAAATTTATTTGCAGGTTAGCCCGTTGTTGCTCTAACTGCCTCAATTATTATAACATAAATACGACTGCGATTTCAAATGATGTATGTGTTACGGTAAAAGCTTTAGTAAATGTATACATTCCCAACAGTTCCTAGTCAATGTATGCCTAAAATGCATATAACCTAACCTACAATCGTCCGGAAATGCATGCATTGACTGCATCACGCTTTTACTGTCGCTCGTGTATCCAGCTAACGCTTCAATTTTGCTATGATTCCACGTTGGCAGTCCTCCCGAGTAGGCGCCATCTCGTATCCACTAGCTCAACTAAATTTGTCACGTGACTTGCTCTGTATTATCGCCAATATGGCGGAACTCGTATTTGGGAACGCAATCACGCCCTGACGTTGTTTGTCCTTATATGACCAGATTTTGGGCTGGGTGAGGTCTCATTCGAAAGAGGAAAATTCAGTGCAGCGCGCTCTGCTCATCGTTTGAGTCACAAAACTCTTTTAGTGACCTAAAAATACTTGGATTCTTGCGGGTGTATTTTGTCGACTTTTGCTCTACTTTGAACACTCGTATTATTGGATATCAACACAATCTCGTCGAACCATGAGCAGAGCGCGCTGCACTGAACCTTCCTCTTTCGAATGAGACCTCGCCCAGCCCAAAATTCGATCATATAAGGACAAACAACGTCAGGGCGCAAACCCATGTTTCGGGCCAGATTATGTCGGTATACAGAGCGCTGCATTACCCGTGTCTACCCCCTTAATGTATAACCTTGTACTACACTGAATTACCTTATGCGACACAACGTTGCGCACGTTCTTAACAAACACCATCATATTATGAGTAAATATGTATGATATTTCATTTAAACAAATGAACTTGACCTTCAAATCTCCTCTACAATTTCATGCACAAAAAAGCTATTTACACCACCCAATGCCCCTCGCATAAATCACTTAGGATGTAATTAAGTAACTTGCAAACGCATTTCTAATTTTAAAAGGTTGCAGATGCGCTGCATTTCCTTCTTCTAACGCGATCACTCTCGGGTGTGCAGTGTTTGATGCTGGTGTTCTATTGGTTGCGGGTGCAACGCATACCTCTCTTTTCCGGATAAAATTGTGTAAGATACACGTCGCCATCACAATGTAGTCGACGTGGTCGGGGGTTGCTTGAATTCGTCTATTGTATATTCTAAATTTTTGTGACAAAATGCCAAATGCATTTTCAACATAACGCCTGGCTATAGTCAACCGATAGTTGAAGTTACTTTTTTCGTCTGTGGTTAATTGAGGTCCCGGAAATGGCCTCATGAGATATCTTCTTAGGGGAAATGCCTCATCCCCTACAATAACGTACGGTGCTGATACAGAAGTGCCCGGCAGAGGCTCATCGGGGGGTAAACGGAATGTGCCGTTTTCCAATGCCTCCCCTAAATTGGAGTGAGCTAGTATGCCACCGTCGCTATTTTTTCCGTAACTTCCCACATCCACCGCGATAAAATTATACTGGGCGTCCACCAGTGCCAGCAGCACTGTGGAAAGTGTTTTTTTGTAATTGAAATACAAACTTCCACTATTTGCTGGAGCTTGTATTTGGATATGTTTCCCATCTATTGCTCCTATACAATTTGGGAACCCGGTACGTTGGAAAAACTCTGCACTGATTGCTTTCCATTGTTCTTCGGTTGGATTGCTTCTTGCATTAGTGTTTTAACTATCGCGTTGCACGTTTCATGTGCAATCACCGATGCGGTGGTGTGCCCAATTCGATAATTATCAGAAATTAAAAACCATATTTAATTGAAAAGTAAAAAAAAGTCGGAAAACATTTATACACAGCGCAATATTGTTTTTAACATAATATCGCAATATATGTACAGGATGTTTTATAACAAATTCGCTTGTACTATTTCTTATAAGACACTCTGTACAGTATTATACTTCCTACTTCCTATTCTGTAATTACTGTATAATTGAAATTATTATTACTGTCTTTTTAGCATTGGAATGCAAGAATAGATGGGGAAATATAAGGGACCAATTCCGTCGGAATTTGGTCAAAAAGCCAAAAAGTGGGCAAGCCGCGGAAAAGCCAAAGCCATATAAATATGGTAAAGTTTTAGAATTTCTATTGCCCCACATGAGCGAGAGGGACACAATATCAAACATCCCCACACGAAAGGTTCCACGTATCATAAGTTCCGTGATAGTGGACAAAAATAATATACCCATCGTCCGCGTGGAATCAGCAACTGCGGGTAACCGACGAACTCAGGAGCCTGTGGCCGAGCCACATGAAAAAATTACACCCGTCGTCCCCGTGCAATTGGGAACAGCGGGAAACGGACAAAGCCAGGAGGCTGTGGCCGAGCCACAAGAGCACATACGTGCAGCGACAAGAAAACGGAACAGATCAGTCTGCGAGAACGATTCAACACCGGCAACCGTACTTATGGAGTATATTTTACGCCACAACGACGAACGCAACATACCCGAGCATCCGATGATGTCCTTCTTAAAAAGTATGGGACAGATTTTGGTAACTTTATCGCCACGTGCCCAACATGCAGCCAGGGGGCGCATTTTTAACATCGTGCAGCAACTCGAATACGAAAGTTTGAATCCATCAGCCAGGGAGCAACAGTCGTTGTCGAGTTGGTTGCCACCTCATACACATGCTTATGATGGTCCCTCCACGTCCCAGGGATTCTCACCAGCTCCTCCCATACACCACGACTACCCCGAAGTAGAAGATGAAATTCACGACTACGAGGCAGACAATCCCCAATAGTTGGAAGTTCTTTTTTGTAAGACGATTAATTTTTATTAAGACGAAGTGTTACTCCGAAAAGTGTACCTATTTTGTAAATATTTCACCGTGTACTTGTTGTAGTTTGTGTTTATGTTCATATGTATTGTATGTTTGCATTTTGGGTATTCAGTCGGAAGCAGGTACACATCACCTTGGACCCCTGGGGGAAGTACTGGTACCAAAGTTCCACCGAAAGGATGAGGGGAGTACATATGAGGAGGATTCCTCTAGAGGGGGTTTTTAGTGGGTATATCAAATTGGGAGTCCCACATAACCCGTGGCCTAATGTTACGGGTATGCGTAAAGCATTTTCCCCCTCTATAAAAAAAAAAAAACCTCACCTGGATATTTCTTAATGTATTCCAGATAGAAAGAAATGTTTATATGGTAATTGCATGGTTCGAGAGCATAAATTTATTAGACCAGACAAATTTTTTCTTACATTATTATTTAAACAGATACGATGGTCAAGTTTGATTTTTTTAAATGGAACTATATATTTTTTTACAAATCACTTGATAGTGCGTTTCAAGACAAATTCAATAACCTGTAATGTATACACATTATTTCAAATAGTTTTCGATATTGCGTTTGCAAATTTACTCTTTTTGACTGGAAGAGAACGCGCCCGAATAGGAAGCACCGAGGGTGGTCTTGTTTACGCCACGGGTGGCACGCGCTAGACATTGCCTCTTGAAACAGATACCCACCAATAGTCTATGCCAGGAGTGGCAGCCCCAAAGGCTAGACAATAAGAAAAATGCCACCAATATAGCAATTAATAAGTATTACCCAACATCAATACGTTTCGTGGAGGGACACGGGTACATTACAGGTTATTGAATCTGTCTTGAAACGCACTACCAATTGATTTATAAAAAAATATATAGTTCTATTTAAAAAACCAAGCGTGACCATCGTATCTTTTAAAATAATAATCTAAGAAAAAATTTGTCGCGGCTATTAAATTAGCTCCCTTCAACCATGCAATTGCATATAAACATTTCTTTCTATTCTGAATACGTTAGGAAATATCCAGCTGTTTACTGTTCCCGCGGACACCCTGCATATTTGTATTCTGCGGTTTGTGCACGTTTATTATTACTATTTTCTGTTATTTCCTGCACATGTAAGAAATAAACTTCTGTACCTACCTCAGACAGATTGCTAAGCGTTCTCTCGGTGATATCGACCGCTTCCAGTTTGTATCGTTTCTGCTTATTAGTAGTTCGATTCTATCCAGTAGGGCATCAAACGTATTTCTGGACATCTTGAAGTAATTGTAAAATTTGTCCTCATGGTCAATTAGCGTATTGTAAATTTGATATTCTCCTTGCTGGCTTCTATTTTTCCACAGAGGGTGGACACTCCACCTTCTCTGCCTTCTTCTGTTTTGAGGTTCTTCCAATATAATTGCCATTATAGCTAAGTGCTCCATAGGAAATGAATAAGGCATTACGAATGACAGAACTCAAAGGTTTTCACTGGTCGAAGATTTGTTCAGAACTGATCAGTCACTCGCTTTCGACCAGCTAAAAAGGCGTAGGCAATAAAGTCATGAAGCTACACCTCGGGACCTTCGCTTGTCAGGTATGACTCCTCTAGGGTAAATCCCGGAGACGCGGTCGTGCCGGAGAGTTGGTCGAGTCGCCATATTTCAGACTCTATACGGAAAAACACGTTAAAGTGCAGACGAATTACTTCTCCAGAAGCCAAACAGTTGAATGAATAGCGTCATTTCGCTTCCTTCTGTGTTTTTTTTATTTATTTATAGGCTATAAAAGATAAATTGAGGTTACATTTAACCTCTTTTCTCAACCAGTGGTGTACAGAATCGTATTTAAAATATACTTCTAAGTTTATTTCCGTTTAATGTTTGGGATAACAAGATAGTAGAGATATTGAGGGCCAATGCAGCCAAAGTATTTGGCCATATTAACTCTTCCTCTGAAAGCTAACGAGAAGACCATCTCTCGCTGCAGAAAGGTGAGATGGTCGAGTTATGATTTTTTTTATTATTTTTGTTTATTTTTATTTTTTATTATTATTTTTGTTTATTTAGTTTATTTCTTCACTTTTGTATTCATTTGCCTTACTAACCGCCAGTAGGTAGTTCACTTTTTCTTTCATGTGTTCTTTACTTGTTTAGCATAAACAAATTAAATATCAATGAATCTGTAATTGTATTCACTCATAAATAATTGTACTTTATTAGTTTTAATAGCCATTTTATATTAGGTCGACCGCGTCTCTCGGATTTACCCTACGTGTTGGGAGCATAAAATCTAGCAGCGTTGCACTTCGACAGGGCACGCACTCCAGTCGTCTCAACGAGTGGCCACCGAGCACGGGCCCAGCGGGCGACGAGGAGCCGCCGAGCACGGCCGGGCCCGGCCGGACCTTAATCCGAGCCCAACCATTTGCGTGCGCAGTTTCATGTTGCACGTCAAAAATTCTTTTAATTACAATTAGTAATTCAGTTTGTAAGGGCAACTGAATTAGGCGTCATTAAAATCATGCACAGTTCATTAATTTTAACTAATTGACCTATTCATTTATTTTTTAATTCATTAATGTAGTGCTCCGGTGAAGAACATCGTAATACGTAGCTAATATTCTAGGCCCCAGAATCTACGATATTGTCAATGTGCAATTGAAACGCACGCCGCTTCACACTATCGTTTCTTAGCATTCATACGGCGTGATTTTCTAGCTAGAGCCGTCAAACGCGATGCTCACCAACAATCATGTGTCTCCCTGAATTTCGTGGGCTTCGACGCTCGAAACCAGCGGGACTAGGTATACAATGTTGCACGCTAAGCAGTGAGGAATCTGGAGTTCTGCAATTTCTAATCAGATCTTTGCAAAAGTGACGTCAATCGATTCCGTACAATTTTATATATAATGTTTGTTCATAACTACTTTCTGCGTAGGACGTGTAATAAGTGTATTTCATGTTCTGTTTCGGTGCTTTGCTAGTAAAAAAATGTCTAACCTAACAAACTTAATTTTCTGGGGACATCCCCTCATCTATTTTCCCTTTTCACTTATAATTCCTTACTGCTAACGTAGAATAATGTAGCATAAGCACATTTCAAGTAATTAAAATGTACAATAAATTTTCTACGTATGTAGTACCAGCCGACTTTCCGTTTAAATTTTTATAAGTACAACGCAACAGCTGAGAATTTCTTTCCTTATTCAGAATAGAATACGGAAATAGCAAACAGCTCCCTCTCGCGTTTACCGGGCAATCGTCGATCTATCGGTATTACCATTTCTGTGCAGAAAACACCTGCTGTAATACCGACCTGCCGAATCGGCCTTAAACCCCCCTTAAGGGGGTAGACACGTCACGTGGTGTGGCCGATTCGGCAGGTCGGTATTACAGCAGATTTTTTCTGCACTGAAATGGTATTACCCATAGATACGCCGCTGCGTGATGCACGCGAGAGGGAGCTGTTTGCTATTTCCGTATTCTATTCTGAATAAGGAAAGAAATTCTCAGCTGTTGGGTTGTATTTATAAAAATTTAAACGGAAAGTCGGCTGGTACTGCAAACGTGGAAAATTCATTGTACGTTATTTGAAATGTGCTTATGCTACAATATTCTACGTTTGCAGTAAGGAATTATAAGTGAAAAGGAAAAATACACGAGGGCATGTCCCCAGAAAATGAAGTTTGTTAGGATAGACATTTTTTAATTAGCAAAACACTGAAACAGAACATGAAATACACATCCTATGCAGAAAGCAGTTATGTACAAACATATATAAAATTGTGCTTGACGTTGAATCCAACGCGTGATTATTATGTGGTCCCTCCTCGAAGTGACAGAAAATATAACCTAAGTATATGCTATATGACAACAAATGTTTAGTGGCTATTTCGTTCTTTTACGAAACATTTGTGAACATTCATCATCCTTGCGAAACATTATTATTACGCCGCAACAGTATCTTTAGGAAATCGGGTATAGCATATAGGTTATATTTTCTGTCACTTCGAGGACAGAAAATCTGCTCCTCCAGCTGACAGAAAATCCGCTCCTGCACATTTTCACTAGGCCGGTCGGCGTCATAATAATTCCACCCTGCATTTGTGGTAGTTGCAACGATATTCCTCAGTCCAGTGTACATATGTACACTCTGGTTTGATCTGCAAAAATAAATAAATTTAATAAAAATTATTTTTTGTGTTTATACCACTTGAATGTAAAAACTGATACTTACACTTACTGAAGAAACCATTATTATTGTGTCCTATTTCTCATAAATATTTTCTTGGAATGGCACTGACCCCTTTTGATTCCAGTTAGTTGTCATAGAATCTGTGATAAAAAGTTAGAACGAGTTGTAATCTGAATGCAATAAAAATGTAAATGTATGTATGTTATTTACTTATCTTTATGCTTGCGGAGAAGACTGCCTTCCTTTCCTCGCTTCATAGAGCATGATTTTCAACGTTGATACTGGTTGGTGGAAATATCTAAAGCAAATTCATATATGAGAGGAACATTCATGATGATTTCCAATTAATCCAATTATTTGCATAACAAAAGTATGTGTCATACTTACGCTTTTATACATGTCATTTCCACTTGATATGAAAGAATAGATATAGGTATTTATTATTAGGAGAGTGTGAAAAGGCCCACCACCACCCCCGTCATAGACGGTCCTATTCACTCTCCGTATGTATCTTCTACATACTTTCTTACTCACATTTTGGAACATTACTTATTCAACAGCTCTTCATATGCGCTGGATGCACTCGCCGGTGCATTAGTCACTTTGTATTGCAATTGCTTATTCGCCAGCTCTTCATATGCGATGGATGCACTCGCCGGTGCATTAGTGACTTTGGATTGCAATTGCTTATTCGCCA
The DNA here is from genome assembly GCA_947577245.1 of Andrena bucephala. Taxonomy (NCBI): domain Eukaryota; kingdom Metazoa; phylum Arthropoda; class Insecta; order Hymenoptera; family Andrenidae; genus Andrena; species Andrena bucephala. The sequence goes on along the minus strand of OX387718.1, from coordinate 16,950,055 downwards.
GCTCTTCATATGCGCTGGATGCACTCGCCGGTGCATTAGTGACTTTGGATTGCAATTGCTTATTCGCCAGCTCTTCATATGCGCTGGATGCACTCGCCGGTGCATTAGTCACTTTGGATTGCAATTGCTTATTCGCCAGCTCTTCATATGCGCTGGATGCACTCGCCGGTGCATTAGTGACTTTGGATTGCAATTGCTTATTCGCCAGCTCTTCATATGCGCTGGATGCACTCGCCGGTGCATTAGTGACTTTGGATTGCAATTGCTTATTCGCCAGCTCTTCATATGCGCTGGATGCACTCGCCGGTGCATTAGTCACTTTGTATTGCAATTGCTTATTCGCCAGCTCTTCATATGCGCTGGATGCACTCGCCGGTGCATTAGTGACTTTGGTTTGCAATTGCTTATTCGCCAGCTCTTCATATGCGCTGGATGCACTCGCCGGTGCATTAGTGACTTTGGATTGCAATTGCTTATTCGCCAGCTCTTCATATGCGCTGGATGCACTCGCCGGTGCATTAGTGACTTTGGATTGCAATTGCTTATTCGCCAGCTCTTCATATGTGCTGGATGCACTCGCCGGTGCATTAGTGACTTTGGATTGCAATTGCTTATTCGCCAGCTCTTCATATGCGCTGGATGCACTCGCCGGTGCATTAGTCACTTTGGATTGCAATTGCTTATTCGCCAGCTCTTCATATGCGCTGGATGCACTCGCCGGTGCATTAGTGACTTTGGATTGCAATTGCTTATTCGCCAGCTCTTCATATGCGCTGGATGCACTCGCCGGTGCATTAGTGACTTTGGATTGCAATTGCTTATTCGCCAGCTCTTCATATGCGCTGGATGCACTCGCCGGTGCATTAGTCACTTTGTATTGCAATTGCTTATTCGCCAGCTCTTCATATGCGCTGGATGCACTCGCCGGTGCTATTGCGATGTTGTCATCCATCGTTTTATGTACTTTATTTTCTACTCGTACATGTTCCTCCTGTTTTTATGTACGGAGGTTCTCTAATCGGCTGTTGTCGATTGTATCTGCTATCCATTATTTCTGGCAACATGCAGTCCTCATAGAACTTCCTCAGTTTTTCCTCCATCTCTCTTGCCCAGAAACTATCATCTCTTGGTACTATTATAACTTTCATTCCTTTCGGCGTCCATAAACAGAATAAAGCCCGTTGCCTATTCGTAATGTGCAATTGTCCTTGCACTTGATAATAGTAGTGATGATTTTTATTCATTTCATCACCTCGGAAAATACGCCGTATTGCAGGAAGATGCTCTATTGCTTCAGCAGGCGACAAATCCTTCGCCGATTCGGGACATTTTACTTCGATGATGGTATCATCGTCTACGAGGCCGTCAGGAGTTGCACCTAAGTGAGGCACAGTAGCATCGATGAAGAGGCCACACGTTAGAATATTGATTCCTAATTCTTCTTCCATTTGTCGCAAGGCGTTTGCCTCATTTTCTCTTCCGTATTGGAGAGAACGTAAATTTTCGAGTTGCGGGTACATTATACTCTTCAAAGTATTTGCCCGTGGTGTTTTCTTTTGTAATCGGCATACCTTGCCGAAATTGGATGCAGTTAATAATTTCTTCCTATAACCGATCCACTTTTCGCTATTCGCCTGATCGCGAGTTTCCATTTCGATCTTGTATCGCATCTTTTGCCACTCGTGAAGTATAGCCGCGTGCCTTTTACACTCGGAAGAGTATACTGTCTCTTCCATATCTGACTTTTCTGCACTGGGGCCGTAATCCTGGTCGCACGATTGTTTTTTATTTCGGAAGGAGGATGCTTTCGCTTCTTTTTTATATTCCATTGCCTTTTCAGCTGCACGCTTCCGCCGTTTTTCCTGCTTTCTTACTATGGTTGTCGGCTCTTTATTCATTGCCATACTCAATCTGCTAAACGCCTCTTTCGTGTTATATTGGACGACTGCAGCGGAGACTCTACCCTGATACGAGCCCCCTCGTCCAAAGTTTATCGTTTTGCCTCCGATGAATTTAGCAATGATATTATTAAAACTTTCAACGGCATTGTTATTTAGACCGTGCAGCAAACTGTCAGCTTTAGTGAAAAGTGGCTGCATCGCTTCTTCGATACTTTGATAAATACCAGCTTCTCTCAGTTGTGGAACGTAGTCTACTCTGTTGGGATCAGAGTATTTATTACAGAAGTATGCTAACCTCTGACACTCTTTGTGTTCACCGAAAACGTGACTCGGTACATTCGTCAAGTCTTCCTTCAAATTTTGTATTCGTTGATCGAGTGTTATTTCTTCTTGGAACCGGTATTCCGCAGCTTTCTTTATACCAGTACGCAGGCGGAGAGCATTATTATGTACGACAGCTCTTAGTTCTTTATTGCGGCCTTTTGCTACGATTTCGCTTATTTTTCTACTGAAATTGCGTAGCAGGTGATTGGTGCATTCTATTTTTCGAACCCGCACCATGTACATTTCATATGGATCATTGTCCAATATCTTCTTGTACACACTGCTATCGCCATCGGCAACTAGTGTAGAATATATTAGTCCGTGCATATCTATGCTGCATTTGAAGCCTTCGACAATAGCGACACTTTCCATGCCAGTTGAACTCTGATTACGACCCCAGTTCTTGAAGCAACGATGCTCGCGCGGTTCTTCCTTCCTCGTACCTGCTATTTGGCAAGTCATGCAGAATTTATTCTTCACACTGATGTACAGCACTTTCTTCGTGTGGTATCCCACGATGGCTCCTACGCCCGAAAGAGAATTGTAATCTCCTCCGCGGTAGGACCTTTTCATCCAGCTGCCATCCGCGACAACTGGGATAAACGGTAGCTTGGATTCTGCATGTACGTCGCCTCTTGCTATAGCTAATGCTTTTTCTTCTTTTCCAGCATCTTCCATTTCGCGTTGTGCGGCCACTTCGAGGGCATCGATTAGGTCATTCTGACAGTTCTCGTAGATCCTTTTCGTCATACAGGGCACGTTCACGGCCGTCAGTATGTCCTCCAGTTGATTATATCCGCCGCCCGTCATCATTGTTCCGGCAACAGCAGCGCGGTTGATATCCATAGTGGCATCACTCTTCCGAAGACAGGATATACGCTCTGTGTATTTGCACATTTTGCACTCTACATGATACACATTTTCTAATCCATTCCGTTCACATCTAACTATTTCAAAATGTTGGATGCCACAGCCAGTAATCGAATGTTTTCCAAGATTTTTGATTTGCTCGAAAACATGCGGAAAATCCACGAAGTCGATTCCTTTTGAAATTGGGTTTTCCGGCTGTTCTGGCTCTGCAGTCTCCACGACCCAGTAATCGGCATCACTTCCAACATCTTCGTTGATGTATGTGTCGAAATCTATTTCTTGTGCAATTTCTTCTTCGTTCGACTCGAAATGCACTTGTTCTATAATTTCCTCTTCGTCCGCATTGAAATGTATTTCTTCTTCAATATCTTCTGCGTCCGTATCGAAATGTGCTTCTTCTATAATTCCTTCCATATTTGGAAAATCTTCAAAATGTCCTACGTCTTCTTCGTGTATTACGTCCGTAGGAAAATCACACGTAGCAGATGAGCTTTGAAGTGTTTCTTCGTACGAGGTACCTGCATTCGTACCTGCTTCCGCCACGGTGCCCTGACCTACCGTGAGGCACGCTGCTGTTTTCAATCGTTGCCTGAACGTAAAGAGTCAATAATCAGTAACACGTGGTACATACATAGAAATAAGATAAACATACATTAGAAAAGAAAAGCAGGCATAGTAAAAGAAGATATACAGTAAAGTCTCAATGTAAGTTTAAATGCCCGCTTTTCGCGGAGTACGTGTGAGAGAATACTAACGCAATCAAAATTTAAAATTAAAACTTTTGTATTTTTGGTTCCATTTTCATGAAACTTTTACCAACATGTTTGTTAGAATCTCCTGATTAAAATGATACCAAATACGACATAAATCGGACAACTTTTACTTATCGTTGATACGAATCATTTATATTTATATGTATAATTGTCCAAACCATATCGTGTTTGGTGTCATTTTAATCAGAAAATCCTCACAAATATGTTGGCAAAAAAATTATAAAAATGAACCAAAAATAAAATACTTTTAATTGTGAACCTCGTTTACATCGGTGTTGTCTCTCACCGATTTTCGATTTCGGATCGGGTTACACGATCGGCGCACGAGCCATATTACACGCTTCACTGGTTCCAGGGGCTACCACCCCAACTAGGGGTGATAGAAATTAACACTAATGTTATATAGTCACAATTTTGAACTCTAATCGAGATTTTACTGTAGATCCTACATTTTTAGAAGTTTGTCGACAGTCTCGAACGTAGGAGAAGAGAGCGAGTGGGAAAAAGGACTGCCGATTGTCTCCATCTTTTTCATTCGCTATCCTTCTCTGCGGCCGAAACTTATTACCACTAAATATGTATTATCCAAATTATATCGTGTTTGGTGTAATTAATCATTAGAGAAACATCACAAATGTTACGATACTTTGTTTATGAAAATATTATTATTATTATTGCATTACTGTGAACATCATTCTAAAATATCTTGATGATACGAAGAGGGACGTCTTAGACAACGTGATTCCCTCGCTATGCAAACCGAAGAAAATGCACATTTGGCCTGTTTTCTTTTCACACGCACATATCTGCACAACCGTCTCCGCTACTCGCAAGCGAAGGCAGCCACAAGCAAACAGGTCTGAGTTGCGACACGCGGCTGTGCGAGTATACAGGCACGTGTGCACTTGACCGCGTATGAAAAGAATACTCTTCGCATTTCAATCCTGGGTCATTCCACGCGAATTCGGACACTTTTCGGAGTAACATTTGGGATTTTTGAGAAACTTGAATAAGATGTAGTCTTTAGTGATATATATACGTATTTCAAAGGATTTTTAAAATTTTTCAAAATTGTGGAAATTGACTTTCTTTCATTAAATTATAACTGTTGAACTAAGAGACAGATAAGAATGAGCGTTTGGGTGCTTACACTGGGGAAGTAAGAGTACCTAATTAAAATTATTTCACTGAAAGGGAATAAATTTTTGACCATTTATTTTGCAATTGTTCTAAACAAATGCCATGTTTAAATAGCGGGGCACTATTTAAAAATTTGAACAAAATGAGGGTATAGTCCTATATGTCCTCTTTACGGGCCCGTTTTCAGAAATACGGACACTTTAAAATTTGCCCCAACTGAAACAGGAAAACTTTTACTATTTTTTATACCCAACATAATACGGTATGTCAACTTTTGGTGTTCGCGATATTTTCTGTGAACCGAAGGTGAGCATCAGTTTTGGAATGCTACATATTTGATTACCCGATATGAAAGTGACTGTCAAGACAAATTGAGGGCTCGGATGCAATAAAGAGACTAGCTCTCGAAAATGAGAAAAACATTTGTCCAAACGCTAAGAAAAATTGGAAAATTACATTTAGTTAAACTGGATTTTAAAAAATATAGTGTTGTAAAACTCATCACGGCACACATTTTTTCTCTTTGCAGTTTTTGTATCGAATCATTAGTATTCGAAATAAAAATTATAAACCAAAAAATTTCTTCGACCATAGTCAATATCTTTTTAAACATAAATTGCGATAACTTGAGTAAATATTAACGAATCGTTATGAGACTTGAAACATAAAACTCAGAAAACTCTAGCGAAGCCGTAAACTATATGCACAAAAACCTTATGTTAAAAAATATAATAATATTTAATTAAAAAGTAATACTGGACATAACTCATGTTTTTCAACGTTCGCCGTTAAAAAGTGTCGAGGCAATTTTGAGGTACATATAACTTGCAGCGACAAAGTTTTTCCTTATATACAAGGAAGATTTTCACAAATTTTCACACTGATTAATAAATAATTGTAGAAGATATGACGATATATATAACTCTCGCACGGCGCCAACTGTCAACGCGAGTGCTAAAACTGCTAAATAGCGCATTATACGCGGCTGTTGACTGTTGGTGGCGCGCGAGATTTATATATATCGTCGTATCTTCTACAATTATTTATTAATCAGTGTGAAAATTTGTGAAAATCTTCCTTGTATATTAAGGAAAAACTTTGTCGCTGAAAGTTATATGTACCTCAAAATTGCCTCGATACTTTTTTACGGCGAACGTTGAAAAAATGAGTTATGTCCAGTATTACTTTTTAATTAAATATTATTATATTTTTTACCATAAGGGTTTTGTGCATACAGTTTACGGCTTCGCGCAAGTCTCATAACGATCCGTTAATATTTACTCAAGTTATCGCAATTTATGTTAAAAAAGATATTGACAATGGTCAAAGAAATTTTTTTTGTTTATAATTTTTATCTCGAATCCTAATGATTCGATAAAAAAACTGTAAATAGAAAAAATGAGTGCCGTGATGAGCTCTAAACACTATATTTTTTAAAATTCAGTTTAACAAAATTTAATTTTCCAATTTTTCTTAGCGTTTGGACAATAATTTTTCGTATTTTCGAGCGCTAGTCCTCTTATTGCATCCGGGCCCTCATTATTCAACCATATGGTATACTATAACTTTCAAGGCCACGCAAGATTAGGAATGAAAGACATAAATAGTTTCATATTGTAGCACGCACGGCTCAGCCAGTCGAGCCGGTGCTGGGCGACGCAGCGTCACATTCAATTCATTTTCATGCGACCAATTTTAAAGTGTCCTTATTTTTTTCAAATGTGTAACTAGTGCCTTGCTAGTATAAAATTGCATTTGTTTAAAACAATTACAGCATAAATGGTCTAAACTTTGTTTTTTTTAAGTGATGTAGGATTTCTCCTGTTGTTGTTCCAATTCTTGGACGAATGGGACGCGGAGCTAGAGGTCTTATAAAGAATTGAGGACCCGTTGATATTAAAATAAATCCGATTTAATATAAGTAGGTCAAAATGGTTGAAACAGATGTAATATACAGGGTGTTTCTCTACCTGTGGGCAATACTCTAAGGGGTGATTATACCGGCAAAAATAAGATGAAAATCAAGAGTGACGAAATTGCGGTAAACGCTTCGTTTTCGAGAAAATTGACTTTGAATTTCACCTAAATACGCGTGCATCGTAGGCGCTTGAGGGGCACGCGGAGGCGAGCGGAACGCGTCAGCTGTCCGTAGGACGTTCACCCTGTAGAATAAGAATAGGATCCGCAAGCACGCGACAGTCCTGCTGGACGACCGATACGCGCAACCCCTCGCCCCGCCTTCGTTCGTTTCACGCCACACGACAATGCCGGCGCGCTTTTCGGTTGTTTTCCTGACGCGTCACGCGCTACGCCTCGACCAGCGCTCATCGGCATCTCACAGTGATATAATTTTTATTAGGTACTCTTACTTCCCTCGTGTAATTCTTACTCGTAGTTTAAAATCGTTGCAGTACAATTTGTAGTATTTCATTTAAAAAGTTATTTTCAACAATGCCAACAATGAAAAGACCATTTTGCGCCTCTTGTCAACCTTACGCCCTAGCAGTTGCCTGATTTTGCAGAATAACGTCATAAATAATCTCAAATGAATGTATTATAATAAATAGCGCAATTTGCCAACTTCGCCTAGGGTGCAAAAAAGACTTGAGCCGAGACTGCGTCAACATTTTGCGAAGCGGTTCCCGTGCTCACCGTAAGTGCTTGCGACCATCGCGCACGCCCGTCGCGCACGCAAAGGACGGAGTGTCACGGCGCCCGAAAGACGGAGCGAGACAAAACATCAACACGTTGTCTGTCTCGTACCGTCCTGGCTCGCTTTCAGTGGCTCTCGCTCGCTCTCGTTCCATCTCGCTCTTGCCTTCGCCAGACAAGAGTGCGACAGAAGTGGACGCGACATACGGGGATAGCGACAATCTCGTACCGTATGCACCAAACCAACATTTTGTCCTTTTGCGCTTTCAGACATTAGTTTCCGAGATATTATAAAAAACTTTTAGTATTTCGGTAGACTTATTCCGAAATAACGCATTCCACTTTCCAACTTGTTCTGGATATTAGTATTGGACGGGGCTAGATCAACGCGGGGGGCCCGCCTCCCGCTTGCAGTCGCGTAAATTGAAGAGTTGGATGCAATAAGGGGACTAGCGCTTGGAAATAGGAAAAATTATTGCCCAAACGCTAAGAAAGATTGGAAAATTAAAAGTTGTTAAATTGAATTTGTAAAAATATAGTGTTGTAAAGCTCGTCACGACACACATTTTGTCTATTTACAGTTTGTTTATGCAATCATTACTATTCGAGCTAAAAATTATAAACTAAAAATTTTTCATCGTCCAAAATCATTATTTCTTTAAAACATAAATTGCGATAACTTGAATAAATATTAACGGATTGTCATAAGACTTGAAACATAACTCTAGAAAACTCTAGCGAAGCCGTAAAATGTATGCACGAAAACCTAATGTTAAAAAATGTAATAATATTTCATTAAAAAGTAATACTGGATATAACCCATGTTTTTCAACGTTCACCGTTAAAAAGTATCGAGGCAATTTTTAGGTACATATAACATGCAGCGACAAAGTTTTCCCTTGATATATAAGGAAGATTTACACCAATTTTCACGCTGATTAATAAATAATTGTAGCAGATACGGCGATATGTATAAATCCCGCGCGGCACCAACAGTCAACGCGAGTGCTAAAACTGCTAAATAGCGCACTACACGCGGCTACCGACTATTGGTGGCGCGCGAGAATTGATATATATCGTCATATCTTCTACAATTATTCATTAATCAGTGTGAAAATTGGTGAAAATCTTCCTTGTATATCAAGGAAAAACTTTGTCGCTGCAAGTTGTATGTACCTCAAAATTGCCTCGATACTTTTTAACGGCGAACGTAGAAAAACATGGGTTATGTCCAGTATTACTTTTTAATGAAATATTATTACATTTTTTAACATAAGGTTTTTGTGCATACATTTTACGGCTTCGCTAGAGTTTTCTGAAGTTATGTTTCAAGTCTCATAACGATCCCTTAATATTTACTCAAGTTATCGCAATTTATGTTTAAAGAAATAATGATTTCGGGCGATGAAAAATGTTTAGTTAATAATTTTTAGCTCGAATAGTAATGATTGGATAAACAAACTGTAAATAGAAAAAATGTGTGTTATGACGAGCTTTACATCACTATATTTTTAGAAATTCAGTTTAATAACATTTAATTTACCAATCTTTCTTTGCGTTTGGACAAAAATTTTTCCAATTTCCAAGCGCTAGTCCCCTTATTGCATCCAACGCTTCAATTGTGGTAGCGAGCCGATGAGAGTTTGCAGATTTAAACCAGAAACACTATTATACAGAATAGATACCTGTGACTCTATTGATAGACAATACTTTAGGGGGTGATTCTATGGGGTGGTTCTTCGAGAATAACGAATAAAAGTTTATTCGAATAAGAATTTATTGGAATAAATCGTCGAATAAAAGATAGCCGCTAAACAGGCAATCTGCTAACATATTAATTAAAAACTAGAGGTTTCTTAGAATGCAGAAAGCGAATATGAACTCTGTTTTGTAGAGAAAAATTATTTACGACCACGTTATTTAGAATGAGTTATACATTTTAGCTCCTAACATCATCGTTTGTGGAGATAGAATTATTTTAATTATGTATAAAAATTATGTAGAGTTGCAAATATTTGCCACTATAACTTTTGAATATGTACTCTATAAAGCAAATAGAACAAATAGCACAAAAATTTTCAGGTTCCACGAGGTTCCTGGATATCTAGAGCCTTTCGAACGAAAGTTATTGAAAAATTCCGTCATTTTTATGATTAAATTTTAATTCTGTTCGTTGGTAATTAAAATACTCATGGCTGATTTACTACTTATTTGTACCTCTGCAATCCATTATTCAAAATACTAACAATTTAAATCGCGATACAATTGAGCACTTTTGATATATAGCTGATACTGAAGCATTCTAACAATCGGAGTATAAGCGGCCGCCGACTCGCGCTTACCAAGCCGACTGGCCGAGCCACGCGCCGTCTGACTTCACCTGAATAATGGGCTTTTCAATGAGACAATTTCGCTAAAGGTACACATATGGACGTACATATTGCGGTCAAAATCCACAAAAGAAGAAGCAATGTGTACATATTTCGTATTCAACAAGCTCAACATCGAATCGCAAAGCATCGATGACTGTTGCTAATTTTAAACATTATCTTCTACATCACAGAAATAAAATCTGAATTACATTTTTTATCCATTGAAAACGTACAACGATTGAAATAATCACAACTGCATTATAAAGGAAGCATATCTAACGAAACGCGTATACATATGTAGTTTGAACGTTTTATACTAACAAAACGCATATAGTTTGTATAATATATATAACGAAATTTAAAATTTCTACATTTCGGGTCCCATCGGCACGAAAGTTGCAGGAACGAGCTGCTGACATTTTTCACATGAAAATGAGGCCAAACACGGTATAAATCGGATTATTAATTAATTAAATAATGATGAACACACGAATTGGAAAAGAATGAGTGAGACAAGAGGGGTAAAGTAATGACATGCGTCGCGGTGCGCATAGTATAGAATATGTGTACGTAAAGTGTCAAAGATAGCTGTTGATATACATATTTGAAGAATATGAATACTGTATTATATACAACAAAATACCATGTTGCTGCTACTACATCACAAACTGTAACTGTATTCAAATATGTACCATAAAATATAACTTACATTTGTCGACGCCTTTTATTTTTTGACAAACGCTTTGTAGATAACTTGGGTCGCTTCGCGTTTGCATCACCCTTCAAATAACGATTGTTCCTTGCATCTATGACTTCCTTCTTTGATTCCATGGCAATAGAATGATCACACACACTTATCAACACTACAGTAACGAACCACGCAGGAATGGAACAATTCACAAAATTATGAATATTCCATATGTATCAATATCTGCGCAGTAAATAAAAACCCGATTGCTTTCTGTGTCTTCACCGTAGTGCAAACGGCAGAAAATTGATCAGCTCGCGTTGTCGCTGCGTTACAGATGCTGAGAAGCAGAACAAAAGATAGTGGGAAAAGGACGGATATATGCGTTCTGTTCCTCTCTTTCTCATTAGGATTGGAGTATGCTGATACATTTACATAGAGTATGTACTTCCGGGAATACTTTTTGGTGCAGAAATGTGCACAGGAAAGGATTTTTGATTATCCTGTGCATATACTTTTGACGTATCACCTTGGCGCGCTTGAACCTTTACGCGGGCCGAGATGTGTCGCTCGATCCTTGGTGCAAGCGAAATACAAAATATTGAGTGAGTGAGAAAGACAGTTTGTGCCCCGTCCAGCGATTTCAGGAAAGAATCGCAAATTGTGTAGTATAATCACCCACAGGAGAGGTGGTCATGTGTGCGTGAACCGACGCCGGCGTTTGTTTTCTGGCAACGCTGGCCCTTGAGGCTAGCAAAGGCTCGATCGTTAGAACTACGAGTGACTGCCGAACAGTAAAGATCGTAAGTACCTTCACGCTTACTACTCCTGTCTTTTTCACTATAGGTATGTGCCGGTTATTATGAAAGTGGTCTAAGTCCAAATTTTTCGTTTATTACATTTCACTTCTTTTTTACGGATTATATCAACATGATACATAATAAACGTAAAGTTCATTTCTTTTTTTTAAATTTCGACCGACGCCACTTTCGTAATAACTGACATACTTCTACATTTTACTTCCAACCCAAGACTGTATTTAGACATATTCCGGGTAAAGTTTCATTACCGTCATAGTATTGTTGTAATTTTTTGTGCAAAATCTATCGGGTGAGCCGTGATTGTTTGAGTGCCCGCGTGTTTCTCAAGCTGCGTATCGCCATTGCGAGGCTGCGTCGCGGGCCACCATCTAGCATTTTAGCACTCGCGTTGACTGTTGGTGCCGCGCGAGATTTATATATATCGTCATATCTTCTACAATTATTTATTATTCAGTGTGAAAATTTGTGAAAATCTTCTTTATATATTAAGGAAAAACTTTGCCGCTGCAAGTTATATGTATGTCAAAATTGTCTTGATACTTTTTAACGACGAACGTTGAAAAACATGGGTTATGTCCAGTATTATGTACTTTTTAATTAAATATTATTACATTTTTAACATAAGGGTTTTGTGCATACATTTTTCGGCTTCGCTAGAGTTTTCCGAGTTTTATGTTTCAAGTCTCATAACAATCCGTTAATATTTACTCAAGTTATCGCAATTTATATTTAAAAAGAAATTTACTTTGGTCGAAGAAATTTGTTTGGTTTATAATTTTTATCTCGAATACTAATGATTCGATAAAGAAACTGTAAAAAGAACAAATGTGTGCCGTGACGAGCTTTACAACACTATATTTTTTAAAATCCAGTTTAACAAAATTTAATTTTCCAATTTTTCTTAGCGTTTGGACAATACTTTTTCGCATTTTCGAGCGCTAGTCCCCTTATTGCATCCGAGCCTTCAATTACAGATATTTTGAAACTTGATAACCTCATAATTACAAATTTTGGAAATGTTTGAATTTCAACGCTGTCGAACATGGAAATTCCAGCATTTAGAAACATGAAGATTCCCCTCCTGCGCTAAATCTTGACTAAAGAAAGCCTATATTGTACCCGAATGTACCAAATTGATAAACGTGTACTCTTCTACTGCACTTTCAAATCCTTACGTTCAATAGTTTCACTGTTTCTTCGATTCGCTTTTAGATGGCAAGCAATGCAGAGGAGATGCAATGCAATCTCGAGGGAGAAAAGAAACGGACTCCGTCGCGGGGACGGAGTCCGTCTCGTAGACGGAGTCCTTCAACCAGCGGGCGGACTGCGTCCCAACGACGGAGTCCTTCACACAGCGGGCGGACTCCGTCGCGGGGACGGAGTCCGTCAACCAGCAGCAATGTACGGAAAAGGCGGACTCCGTCCCCACGACGGAGTCCGTCCACCAGCAGGCGGAGTCCGTCCTCCAACAGTTGGAGGGAATTGGCCTTTTTTTATAAAAAGCAGGTATGTAGATACGTAAGCGATCTCGCGCAAACATTTCTTACATTGGGGACATTCCACGCGAAATCGGACTCTTTTCGGAGTAACATTTCGGATGCTGCTGAAATTTGAATATGTTGTAGTCTTTAATGATATTTAAACGTACCTCAAAGGATTTTTCAAAATTTTGAAAAAAGTCGATTTTACAGCTGTTTGAATGTAAGTGCTAACTTTTTTTCAGTAAATTATAGCTATGGAAATAGTAACCGGATGGAGATGAGCTTTACGGTGCTTATAGATAAGACATTGAAGTGTTTAGAAAAAATTATTTCAATTTAAAGAAAAAAGAATTTGAAACATTTTTGTGCAATTATTTTAAACAAATGCATGTTTTTAACATCTGGCGCGATTTTAAAAATCTAAAAAAAGAGAATATAGTTCAATCCTTCCCCTTGATGGACAAATTTTTAAAAATATAGACATTTTAAAATTGGCCCGGTAAAAATTGCCGAAAGTTGATCCTGCGTCAAATCACACCGGCTCGACTGGCTGAGCCGTGCGGTACTCGCAGCGGCCAAGCGGCTATATCTGCTATTCTTATACAGTGTCCTCGAATATGGTAGGTATTTGTAAAAAACTGAAGAAGGAAAACTTTTACTGTGTTTTATACAGAACATAATACGGTAACTCAATTTTTGGTGTTCGCAATAATTTCCTTGAAACGAAGGTGACCCTCAATTGTTTAAATGGAATGCTATATATTTGATTATCCAGTATGAAAGCGACTGTCAACACAAATTCAACCATATGGTATACTATGACCTTCAAGGCTACACATGGTTATGAATGAAGGAAGAAATTCAATCTACTAGATAGATAGTTTGATATACTTATTTCATTCCTAACCATGTGTAGCCTTGAAGGTCATACTATACCATATGGTTGAATTTGTGTTGACAGTCGCTTTCATACTGGATAATCAAATATATAGCATTCCATTTAAACAATTGAGGGTCACCTTCGTTTCAAGGAAATTATTGCGAACACCAAAAATTGAGTTACATTATTATGTTCTGTATAAAACACAGTAAAAGTTTTCCTTCTTCAGTTTTTTACAAATACCTACCATATTCGAGAACACTATAAGAATAGCAGATATAGCCGCTTGGCAGTTGCGAGTACCGCACGGCTCAGCCAGTCGAGCGGGTGTGATTTGACGCAGCATCAACTTTCGGCAAGTTTTATAGGGCTAATTTTAAAATGTCAATTTTTTTGAAAATTTTTCCATCAAGGGGGAGGATAGAACTATATTCTCCTTTTTTCAGATTTTTAAAATCGCCCCCGATGTTAAAAACCTGCATTTGTTTAAAATAATTGCACAAAAATGTTTCAAATTCTATTTTTTTAAACTGAAATATTTTTTTCTTAAATCTTCAATGTCTTTTCTATAAACACCGTAAAGCTCATCTCCATCCGTTCACTACTTCCATAGCTATAATTTACTGAAAAAAAGTTAGCACTTACCTTCAAACAGCTGTAAAATCGACATTTTTCAAAATTTTGAAAAATCCTTTGAGGTACGATTAAATATCACTAAAGACTACAACATACTCAAATTTCAGCAACATCCGAAATGTTATTCCGAAAAGTGTTCGATTTCGCGTGGAATGTCCCATTCTCATGAAAGTGTGAAAACGTCTAGACATTATTGCAGTAATTAACAAAAGATTTATGTTTATTTTTCATATTACAGAACAGCGAGCTCAAAAAAGAGCTACAAAAAATGAAATTTGGAGGACGTAGAGGTGGAAGAGGAGGAAGAAGAGGAAGCAGAGGAGGAAGAGGAAGAGGAAGAGGCGTTACTAACGTGTATTATATGTAGTTTTTTTTTAACAAATAATCAATAAATATTATTCTTGACTAAAGTACAAATTAATTCATGGCCGGCGGATGAAAGGCCTTCGAAAAAAAAAATTATTTATGGCCGACAATTGGATTCCTCATGATTAACTCAATCATAGCGCTTCAAATAAAAATTAGCTCGGGTTATTTTTATTCGTGACGAATAAAGATAGTCTCTTTTATTCGATACGTTATTTATATAATTTTTTATTTAAATAATGCCCATCTCTGGTATTTTGTCATATAATTGAGGCAGTGAGAGCAACAACGGGCTAACCCACATTTTTTTCGAAATTGAGTTAGTAGCAATAACGTATTCCAATAGGCTCCACTAATCATATAAAATAGGGAAAATTTTTTTATGTGGGTCAGTCCGTTGTTGCTCTCACTGCCTCAATTATAACATAAATTCAACAGCGATTTCAAGTGCTGTACATATGTGTCACGGTAAAAGCGTTAATTTAGTAAATGTATACAGTTCCTAGCAGTTCCTAGTCAATGTGTGCCTAAACTGTATACAAAGTTGGGCAAAATGTAATCTAATTACAAATTACAAATTACGATTAAAATGTAATTGTGTAATTGATGAGGTACATTATTTCCTGTAATCGTTAATTTAGGTAGATGACCACAATTTTCTCAACTACCCAAAGATTACAGAAAATAATGTAATCAATTACCCAATTACATTTTAATTGTTATTTGCAATTAGATTACATTTTCCCCAACTCTGACTGCATATAAGCTAACCTACAATCGTATGTCAATGCATATATTGACTGCATCACGCTTTTACTGTGAGCGACATGTATCCAGCTACGTGCTAACACTGCAGTTTTGCTATGATTCCACGTCGGCAGTCCTCCCGAGTAGGCGCCATCTCGTGTCCACTAGCTGAACTAAATTTGTCACGTGACTTGCTCTGTATTATCGCCAATATGGCGGAACTCGTATTTGGGAATGTAGTCGCGAAATTACGTTGTTTGTCCTTATATGACCAAATTTTGGGCTAGGTGAGGTCTCATTCGAAAGAGGAAGATTCAATGCAGCGCGCTCTGGTCATCGTTTGAGTCACAAAACTCTTTTAGTGACCTAAAAATACTTGGATTCTTGCGGGTGTATTTTGTCGACTTTTGCTCTACTTTGAACACTCATATTATTAGATATCAACACAATCTCGTCGAACCATGACCAGAGCGCGCTGCACTGAACCTTCCTCTTTCGAATGAGGCCTCGCCCAGCCCAAAATCTTCTCATATAAGGACAAACAACATAATTTCCCAAACCCATGTTTCGGGCCAGATTGTGTCGGTATGCAGCGCGCTGCATTACCCGTGTTTACCCCCTTAACAAGATGATTCCAGAGCATATACAAAAGATGCAAATCGAGCCTACTGTTCTTGGCACACTTATCCGTCAGAAATCAGAGCCCAGCGGACAAACAAGTAGGTGTTAAATTACGGTAAACATAGAGATTTTCCACGCAACAATTTTCATACATAATAGTGATTTTCCAGCTATGATAATGTTCAAAACAAGTAAAAAATCTGCCTTTATCTTGATAGAATTTATTTACTGTTGTAAGTTTCGAAGTTATCAGAAACAGTGTTATACATTTCATAATTTACTGGTTTTCAAGGTATTAATTAAGTTTGATAAATTATTTAATTTGATCGCTCTTTCCTCTTCTTCTTGTTTTCATAATGTTTTATCTTATTTTCTAAGCTTTCTGTAAAAAAGTTTCGTTTATTGCAAACACTTATTTTCCAATTAAAAATTAACTCACAAAAGGTTTAATGGATTATATATACTAACCACACGTTACACGCTTCATTAGCGGTTGATACATTTTCGGCTGCACACCAAGAAGCAAGCATTCACTTTGGAAAGACAAATCCTTACAGTTTATTGCAGTTTCCAAATCCGACAGCATATTCTCAATCATAACTGATCTGTGGAAAACAGAATCCTTTACTACGTGATATAGGATTATGTTATATGAAGCAATTAACAAATTACAAATTATACAAAAATATGGTGCCATAGAATGTGTAAAGTGAATCCAATATACTGGGTGTTCGATTATTCGTGGTCATCCTTTTAAGGGTTGGTCCTAGAGGCCCAAATAAGACGAAATAACATTTTTTAATATCGCACCTCGCTATAGGGAAAGTTAGCGTTAAATTTCAGCTAAATACGCGTACTCCTAAGTGCAGCGACGCATTCACCTTGCCTCCGCGGGCCCCTAAGGTGCCGAGAACTATACTTCGATGCACGCGTATTTAGCTAAAATTGAGACATTTTTCTCGAAAAAGAAACGCGATACAGTACAGAACTTTATTCTGTATTTTCATCTTATTTTGGCCTGTAGAATCACTCCCTAAACGGACGCCCATCAATAGTCGAACACCCTGTATACAGGAAAAGTTCCCCCCGGAGCAATTCCAATCGTTCTATTCTTATTACTTATAAAAATATTTTTAGGGAAAAGATATATTTTTTATTTCCGTCACAGTAAATGATATGACTACCTGCGCAAACTATACACCATTCTGCATTGTTACGATACAAATAAATTTCAAACAGATTTTTAAAGACTTTGGTACAATTTCTGTCTCTTACTTATACATGAACTTTTTATAGTACTGAACAAATAAAAATTTCATTTACTTGACGTGCTAAAAACCAAAACGTAAATTGAAGAAAACTCCTGGATATTTACATATTCTTTCATTTTTTCTACACTTAGCCGAACAGGAGTAATGAAATTACAATTACTCTCTTGATTAATGTATAATGAATAACAAAAATATTTCATGTCACGTCCCGCGACGTGGAGTCCAATATTAATTAACCTTTTAAACCAATATACTTACTATTTCGTACTCTGAGGTATTGTAACCACCTCATATGAATATTATACAAATATTGTGCAACAAATAGCCGACACGGCATTATCACTGTAAACAACGATAAGAAGAGATCGAGCGAAGAAAACACGGACGGCAGCGAGCAGGACAGTCAGATCGAGGAGGTGGCGGACAGCCAGCTGTATACCAGGTAGCTGACCGCACAAACACCAAGAAGGCCCAGTGAACACCAGCTGATGTCCAGCGTGGTACACAGGCCCATATCAACCAGTGGAGACGACACCACCTTCGCGGAGCTGTGCCCCTGGTCCTCTCTAGAAGATTGCCCTCCCGTTATTTCCCGCAAACCAATCTCCAAAATAATGTGTTTAACTTCAACCCCTAGTAAATAAGCTGTACGAAACCGATCCTACAAATGTATTGTAAACAAATAACATATATATATATGATTTCGGCGCACTAGTTCGGTCAATTTAAAACAATAAAAACAAGCTATTTTGCAATTATAATTATATAAGCTTCCGACGTTTCGATCTTGGTTTAGATCATCTTCAGGAAAGTTTAGAACAAATATAAAATACTGCTTTTGCTATTAAAATTGAGTCACAGTGCTCTGGCACTACGTGTGACCCGCGAGTCGGTTGGAATAAGACTAACGTATACCGTGAACAAAACATCTGCTTCTAGAAGGTGAAAACACGGTAAATGCCGTTGACAGTTCTAAACATATTTAAACTCCCTGTAATTAAAAATTAAGGCTGCCGTCTCCGCGGGTCTTGAATGTGTGCGTACACTCACACAAGCTAGGAAAAGCGTGTACGTATACGCGATGTAGTAAACAAACCGTTTCAACCGTCTTGCGTCCTGGAATCGGCAAAAAGAAAGATTTTGCGGGTATAGTTGCCTCCAGTAGACATCAGTGCAGGGTGGTCTGGTGCATTTGAGCGCTAATAATCACCGCACGTTGAAATAATAATGAATTTCTGACTCGTGTACTGAGACAGACTCGAGAAATGACAGAATGAAGCTTCAAGGATTCTCCGTCACCGGCGTTGATGGTATATTCGTGCATTGTACCATCAAAACCGGTGGAAGTCCAATCTAGCCGATAAATGTAGGAAATACATAGTTGCCGAGATGTATCGAGAGTCGAATCGCGCTGTTGCCGCATTTCCCCTATTACTATTTTGTCGTAAGGGAGGCTTGAATGAATCACGGCGAAGCGGCTGGAGAACAGAAATGGGCAAAGATATTATCTGGATAAACTCAAATAAAAGATACTACAGTACTGTCTCGTTACGGGCTCGGTTTGGTGTAAACGATGTTACGAGCCGGGGCTGCGGCAACGCGAGAGGCCGGCGAGAAGGGTATTTCCCAAGGAATACGGTTTATGAGTTTGTTAGTTAGGTGCGCGGACGAACCTGATGCGAAATCAGGGAGCCGCTAGGATTGTTGACGGCGAGGACGAACCTGATGCGAAATCAGGGAGCCTCTAGGAATGGAGTCACACGCGGACGAACCTGATGCGAAATCAGGGAGCCGCAGGAGGGTGAAACGTCGTGAACGAACCCGATGCGAAATCGGGGAGTCACTAGGATAGAGTTCACAGACGAACCTGGTGCGAAACCAGGGAGCTGTTAGGAGGTTGGATTATTCACAGACGAACCTGGTGCGAAACCAGGGAGCTGTTCGGAAGTTGGTAGATTTACAGACGAACCTGATGCGAAATCAGGGAGCTGTAGGATACGGACGAACCTGATGCGAAATCAGGGAGCCGTAGGAGGGTAAGGTTTCGTGGACGAACCCGATGCGAAATCGGGGAGCCACTGGGTTGGAGAAGATGCTTTGTTTTGGTTGAAGGGTTGCGAACGAACCTGATGCTTGATCAGGGAGTCGCGGGAAATGTTAATAATGCCTCGTAACTATTAATTTATGTTTGATACAACTCGAGCGGTAAAGCTGTATCAGTGGGTGAGTGCTACTAATATTATAAGGATCGCTGGGTGAAAGATGGGTTTAACGAATCTACTCGATTTATACGTGAACACCATTCATATATTGAATAATCAAGTATGATACAAATGTAAGTGTCGCGATGAAATAATAAATAGTGTAGTTAATTACCACTAGTTGCACGGTGTTGACGCACTGGCGATGCGGGGACGTACGAGTGGCTATTTCAAAAGTGCCAAATAGAATATAAACCGAACTCTCGGATTCTATGAGGTTAACTATGATCCTGACGGAGACTTTAGCTTGATCTTTAACCAACTCTGTACGAGCGTGACACGACGTGACTCTACGCGTGACTCTATAGCTTTTAACCAACGAGGGTAGAAACCAAAGGGTTTATATAGTCCCAAAAATGAGTGGGGATTCATTAGGAGTTTCCATATAAGGAAATTCTTCGGGGTCGTCGTCGTGTCATTCCCGTTCCCATGGTCGTGATCCAGATGGTCGAGATCATGACCCCCCTTAGTGGTGTATGATAAGCAAAAGGATTTTAGGGCGTTTTCCCTTCTCAGAAGCGAGCTCGAAAGTGGTTGAGAGTGGTGTATGGGAAGATTCCACATACGTAACAACGATGTGGACTTTTCGCTATTCTCACCACATCTGTCTCACTCTTGTCCGGCGAAGGCGAGAGCGAGCGAGAGGCACTGAAAGCGAGCGAGGGCGGTACGAGATAGACGACGGGATGATGTTTTGTCTCGCTCCGTCTTTCGGACGCCTGACAACTCCGTCCTTTGCGCTCGCGGCCGTCGCGCAGGCAAAGCGTTCCATCTCGCTCCCCCCTTCGGCCAGAAAGAAGCGATCACTGGGAATTAGGGCTCTGTTCGCGATACGGGCTCAACGTTGCGCCGCACAGTGGGGCAAAGTGACGAAGTTTGTTTCATAATCAAAGAACTTTTGATAGAAATGAGATAGAGTGATGATTTTTTTTAAAATTAAAGTTGAAAGATTGCAGAATAAGGGAAAATTAATGAAAGGGTATAGCCGGTTAAGGTGGTCAAATGTGCCCTTGAACCGAATTCGACTCACGATGAGTCATTCGAAAGCTTATAAAAAAAGAAACATTTGTGGCAAGTTTCAACTTTGTATCTCGACCCGGAGGGTAGTAAAGGGCAAAAATAGAAAAACAGGTTTTTGCCGAATTTCTCCTATACTAGGGGATGAAAAATCTTGAAAAAAATCAGAGCCATTTCTGTTATCGGGGCACATATTAGAGAATTGTTTCAGATTTTTAAATTAAAAAACCAAGCTGTGAAAAATAAAAAACGCCAAAAAATGCTGAAAAATGCCGGTTGTGTATCGAAGCAGTCTTGGCACTATAATTATATTTTTACTGTAAGTACGTATCATTGATACTATTGTCCTGAATTTTTTTTCAGATTTTTCAATTTGGTGCGCCGCAGTTAAAAAAATTAAAAACCGATTTTTTCGTCGTTTTTTCCGTGTCAGAGTAACTTATAGGTGGAATTTTCGTACATACTTTATGAAATAAATCATTTATGGGATCTGAAATGTTTATACGTACAGCAAAACATCATAGGAATTAAAGAAACTGAAAAAACCGAATCATTTGAAAGTATGTTATGCGCCTTACATTGTAAAGTATCTACCGTATTTTCCAACGGCGTCGGTGGCGCAGCGGTAAAGCGTGGAGCTGCTATACCGCTGCTAACTTTTTAAACGCAGATTCGAGCCTCGGACTTCCAAGTCCCTTAGGCTGTTTTTTTTTTTTTTCGTTAATTATATATATTTCCTAACTTTACGACACAATGATCAATATTTATTTTCAAATGTTTTAAGAATATTTGAAAAACATATTAACCTGAAATATACGTAAATATGAGTTTGGACTTCTTGTTATGCCGCCGTTTCTCTTGTCAAGTATCCTGTCAATTATATTAATATGTGAAATTGGTTTTCAAATCTCTTACCTTTAACAATTATGAATGGATAGCAACAAAAATCGTGTTGTTGTTTTCCTACTATTTAGCCTTTTCGTCTATTAGAATTAGATCATACAATTCTATTCTCTCTTGATTTTCCGGAAATGACAGAGAAAGACCTCAAAATTCTTTTTACTGGTTCGTATCAATTATCTCAAGCGATATCATATTTAGCAGAAGTAATGGATGAAGAGAACAACATTAATCTTCGTTGCGTTAAAGAGAGAAAGAATATTATTAAATTCGAAGTAAGATCACGACATATTAACAGCAAAACTTACAGATGTTATATTGATTATGCACCAAACTCAATAGGCTATTCCGGAATAAAGCGCTATTGTTGTGAATGTGCAAATGGTAACCGCACTGTCGGGTGCTGTTCACACATAGCTGCAATAATTTATTACTTATCGCATGCTCGGTACCTTTCAAAAATTGTAAGACCTGCAGAAATTCTCAGCAAAATATTCAACAGTGAATACGTGACACCAGTAATTAATGAAGACAGCGATGACGATTGAATACATCAGACACGATTTTTGTTGCTATCCATCCATAATTGTTAAAGGTAAGAGATTTGAAAACCACTTTCACATATTAATATAATTGACAGGATACTTGACAAGAGAAACGGCGGCATAACAAGCAGTCCAAACTCATATTTACGTATATTTCAGGTTAATATGTTTTTCAAATATTCTTAAAACATTTGAAAATAAATATTGATCATTGTGTCGTAAAGTTAGGAAATATATATAATTAACGAAAAAAAAAAAACTTAGCCTAAGGGACTTGGAAGTCCGAGGCTCGAACCTGCGTTTAAAAAGTTAGCAGCGGTATAGCAGCTCGACGCTTTACCGCTGCGCCACCGACGCCGTTGGAAAATACGGTAGATACTTTACAATGTAAGGCGCATAACATACTTTCAAATGATTCGGTTTTTTCAGTTTCTTTAATTCCTATGATGTTTTGCTGTACGTATAAACATTTCAGATCCCATAAATGATTTATTTCATAAAGTATGTACGAAAATTCCACCTATAAGTTACTCTGACACGGAAAAAACGACGAAAAAATCGGTTTTTAATTTTTTTAACTGCGGCGCACCAAATTGAAAAATCTGAAAAAAATTCAGGACAATAGTATCAATGATACGTACTTACAGTAAAAATATAATTATAGTGCCAAGACTGCTTCGATACACAACTGGCATTTTTCAGCATTTTTTGGCGTTTTTTATTTTTCACAGCTTGGTTTTTTAATTTAAAAATCTGAAACAATTCTCTAATATGTGCCCCGATAACAGAAATGGCTCTGATTTTTTTCAAGATTTTTCATCCCCTAGTATAGGAGAAATTCGGCAAAAACCTGTTTTTCTATTTTTGCCCTTTACTACCCTCCGGGTCGAGATACAAAGTTGAAACTTGCCACAAATGTTTCTTTTTTTATAAGCTTTCGAATGACTCATCGTGAGTCGAATTCGGTTCAAGGGCACATTTGACCACCTTAACCGGCTATACCCTTTTGATACGAACGTTTTTTACCTTTGAAAATCTGTGTTAAACTTTAAATCGATTTTTTTTCAAAATCCTGAGGTAGTAGACAAATTTTGCGAACGGATTTGAAATCAGCGCGACAAAATCTATAGGAAATGATGTACAACATGTCAAGAAAAAATTCTAACCGCAAACAACGCAAGTGGCTGATTTCAAGTCGTTTTGTGGTTATGGGTTATATTTATTGATGAGTGGGTAATTTTTCCACCCCTTCGGGGTTAATTTTTTTTTAAATATTGTATTGTCCTCCAAACTACGCACGCCTGCAAAGTTTCAAGACAACTCGATAGTTGGAAGTTGGTTAAATTTCAGTTGCCAGATTTCTACCATGCATATATCAAACATACAAAAAATATACAAACAAACCGAGGGTCGAAGCTGAATAAAATCGTTTAAAAATAATCTGATTTATACCGTGTTTAAATTCATTTTCATTTGGGAAATCACAGCAGTATGTTACTGAAACATTCATGCCGATACGATAGAAAGTTTTACATTCTATTAAAACACACAAAATATACAAATCATTGAACAATCATATCATTATATTTTTTCACAAGTAAACAGAAATATTGCACCGAATGAGAGAAGATAATAAGAATTGTGAAGTTTAGAAGGGATATTGATACCCAAATTAGTATTCTTTCATAAATTATTGAAATAAACTATCAAATTAAAAGAGACTTTATATTTATTTGTCGTCGAATAAAAATAACCCAGAGTTAGTTTTATGTGAAATGCCACGGATGAATCAGTTTATTCGACGGGAATTCATCCGTCGGCCACAAATAATTTTTTTAATCGAGGGCCTCTATTCTTGAGGTCACCCAGCGCCGGCGGAAGGTACGGGCGAAGCGGGCGACTGCCCGGGGCGCCAATTCGCAAGGGCGCCAATTCGCGAAAGCGCTTCAATAAAAAAAATCGTTGTTTAATTTAGTTATTTTCCTGTTTTCTTTTTTTAGTATTTCTGTTACTATTCAAATAAAAAACGATAATTTACCAAAGCAACCATAGCAACTTATATTATACGTCTTTTTTGAAAGAATATTAGCTACAGTAAATTGTCGTTCTAAGATTACCAGATTTAGTTCGTTGTACGTATGATCATCATTCGCCGTCACGAAAAAGAAATGAATCGCGCTACAATGTTGCGAGGGCCTCGTCCCCACGTCGATGAGACGGACTCCTCCGTCGTCCTTTGTTTTTTAAGAAACACGGTTTTGTATAACATAGGACATTTCAGCGTGTCGTATTCCCGAGAATAGGGCGTACCGATACGGAAAAAGTTACTCGTGGACTCTGAGAAATATTTTATCTATTTAAGTTCTAAATGTAAATGTCTATTGCAATTTAGCTATAAGTTTTGTTTCGTAATATTAAAAGTTTACAGCTAGTAGTTTTATGTTGATAATATTTACTTGCAATTATTTAGTGATACTATTTATTTACCGAGTGTAAGGTGAAACACATTTAGCTGTAGTCTTCAAATAATAAGGTAAGTGTATAAATTACAAATTAAATCAAAGGATCATTGTTATTTCTAATAATTTGCAGTGCTTTTTAATAAAAGTTACATGTGAATTTTTAAATTCGGGTAAAACATAAAAATCTTTTGACTTTCTTTACCCGTAGAATGTCGAAAAAACTCTCAGGAGCGCAGAATAGAAAGAGAGAAAACTAAATCAGTCAAAAGAAAATGAATTTTCTGCACGTCTGATGAGTTCGTTTTTTAAAAAGAAATGTGAGCCAAATATGCAAAATGAAGAGCGTAAAAACACCGAAGGAGAAAAATATGTTGAAATCGATACAAATACTTTTGAAGAGGAAGAGGAAGAACGTGATGATAATCAAGCTAAAAATGTAAATACTGACGACAAATCTTCATCTGAAGATAGTGAAAATGATGCATCAGTTACACTACAACAAGAGTTGATAGTTGATAGTAGAAATACTGAAGTTTCTAATTATTCTGATCCTGCATTATGGCCCTCAGAAATGACCAATTTAATACGTGATCTAATAATAGTGCAAGATCCTATATTACCGCAAGGTCCAGATTCTCGATTTCCTCTGAATAATGAAAAAAGACATTTTACCATAAAATACTGGCATCGAATATTATCAAATGGAGAAGTGTCGCAGAGGCGTTGGCTGCTCTATTCCGAGTCAGCAGACAAAGTTTTTTGTTTGTGTTGCAAATTATTTAACCCGTTAGGTTCTTCCAAATTAAGTTCAGAAGGAATTAATAATTGGAAACATATGAGCGAGTATTTAAAATCACATGAGTCATCCACAGATCATTTTAAAACATGTAAAATGTGGCTATTGGCAGCAAGCAATATTCGAAAAGTTTGTGGTATCGATAAACAGTTGCAAGAACAAGTGATTAAAGAACAAAATTATTGGAGGGCAGTTCTTGAAAGGTTAATGTCTATTACACTATTTCCATCAAAAAATAATTTGGGTTTTCGAGGGACGTCTGATAGGCTTATGAGCAATAATAACGGTAATTTTCTTGGTTTGGTTGAACTTTTAAGCCAATATGATCCAATTATGGGGGAGCACATGAAAAGAGTACGTAATCAAGAAATACACAACCACTATTGTGGAAAAGATATCCAAAATGAATTGATTAATTTGCTTGGTGATCAAGTAAAAACGACTATTATTCATAGAGCTCAGCAAGCAAAATACTTTTCATTAATATGTGATTGTACACCAAATATAAGTCATACTGATCAATTATCGATTACAATCCGATTTGTAGATTTAAATGACATGTCATTAAAAGAACATTTTTTAACATATTGTGAAGCTCCTGTCTCGACCGGGGAAGCATTGTCCGATATTATATTAGAAGAAATGAACAGGTGTAATTTTGACATGAAAAACTGTCGTGGCCAAGGCTACGACAATGGTTCGAATATGGTCGGAAAAAATAAGGGTGTAAGAAGTAGGATTAGCAAGTTATATCCGAGAGCATTTTTTAACCCATGTGGCTGCCATTCGCTGAACTTAATTGTTGGAGATGCGGCGAAGAGTTCAGTAAAATCAGTTTCCCTATTTGGAGTTCTTCAACGTCTACATATTTTATTCAGCGCATCTACTAAAAGATGGGCAATTTTAAAAACGCACGTTACAAATTTGACCATAAAGCAAGTATGTGAAACACGTTGGGAATGTCGTATTCAGTGTGTAAAAGCAATCCGATATCAATTTAAGGAAATATGTGATGCTTTGTGCGATATGGCGGAGAAAGCAGAAGATCTAAAAATTAGTTCGGAAGCAAAATCTTTAGAACTTTTTTTTACTGATTATTCCTTTATCGTCGCTTTAATTGTTTGGTATGATGTTCTTTTTCAAGTAAATCTTATTAGTAAAATGATGCAATCAAAGAATTTAGACATAGCCGACTCTATAACCTTAATTGAAGGTTGCGCTAAATTTTTAAATGAATATAGAAATACAGGATTTGAAAGTGCACAAGCCATTGCAAGAGAAATAGCTGAACAACTTGAAATTGAGCCGATCTTTAAAGTACAGCGACTAAGAAAGAAGAAAACTCTTTTTGATTACGAGGGAAAAGATGATAGACAAAAAAGTCCCGACATGTTATTTAAGACGGACGTATTTCTTCCGTTAATTGATACAGCGATTTCTGCAATTGACGATCGTTTTGAAACACTCCAATATTACACCAACATGTGGAGTTTTCTGCACAACATTAAAATACTTCCCACACGTGAAGATCTTGTTAAAAAATGCATGGACTTACATTTGTATTTGAAAGATGGGGAATCATGTGACATAAACGGGTCAGAATTATCTGAAGAATTAATACATATTCAATCGTATTTTGCATCTCTTCCAGATTTTAAAGATGCAATAAAAATTACACCAGGACAGGTACTCAAGTTTATTCATGATCAAAATTTGGACGACATATTCCCGACCATATGGATCAGCATGCGGATTTTGTTAACAATTCCGGTGACCATTGCAAGTGGAGAACGATCTTTTAGCAAATTAAAGCTGATCAAAAACTATTTGCGTTCCACTATGCTTCAAGAAAGGCTAAAATCTTTTGCCATTCTATCGATCGAACAGGACATGATTCAAAAAGTTAATTTGACTGAAGCTCTCAATAAATTTGCTGCAGCTAAAGCAAGAAAAAAATTTCTTTAGAATATGTATTTATTATGTATTATAATAAAAACTAAATAAAACTGTATAAAGTAAAACAGATGGTTTCTTTTATTAAAAAGTTAGGAAAGGGGCGCCAAAAAATGGTTTCGCCCGGTATCATATGTACTGTCACGCCGGCCCTGAGGTCACCTGAAGCTCGAGCCGAGCGACATTGTATCGCTCACCCGTCTAATTTGTTGCCTGGAGTTGCTCGGCGATGTACATATCATTGATTATGCAGAAACAGAATTTCTTTATTTTTCATCGTATCAATATGAAAGTGATTCTGCCGATTAAATTGACAGGAAATAATTTGAATCGGACTAAGTACGTTGAATGAAACCGGCTTTCAATTCTGCAAATAAATTTTATGTGTAATATCGTTATTCGTTAATAATGATAGTTCAAATTGTGTCAGGTTATCTTTCCATCTTTCCTTCTTACACTCCCGGACCTCTCTATGATTCATTATTGCTACATTCAGGTAGGCTCTAACGCTAGACGCAGCTCTCGTGCTGTATTACTTCAAGACATCTCGATGAAAAGAGAGAACTCTGTGGCAACAGCACGGCAGAGACAGAGTACAGAACATGTGGCAACTATGCATAAAAAATTCGTCTACCCAGAGTACCTCAAGATGTCATTGCTGTACAAATTCTTTTTATCGATCGGAGTAATTTCATTAGGGTCCGTTTGTTTACTGGCAACGCTTCGATCGATTCGGACCAAAACAAACTTGAGACGGCAGCCTTAAAGGATATACCGTTTGCAGTAAGCAAGCATTCTTGCTCATATGGTGTGTTATACACTCAAAAGGTGTTAACGAGCAAATAAACAGTTACATACCAATCAACTGATATGTAGAAAATTAGTTCGATCATATAAAACTCTATGGAGCAAAAACATCATAAGACATTACTTCTTTAGTAATGTTGCGTAATATTCTTGTATTTTAGGTGTTTCATACCTAAGATTTACGCTAGGCTGTTTAATCATGTGAATTGTCTCCAAAAGAATTCTCTGATTTAAATTAGTTTCTATATCAACAATCTTAACATTGTCAAAATCAAACCTATGATCAAACTCCAACGAATGCTTGGTTAAAGCAGTACGTTGTAAGGGAGATAAAAAAATATTTCTTTTATGTTCATATACTCGTCTTTCTAAAAGTCTAGATGTTTGCCCGATATAAACCTGATTACAACCCAAGCAAGGAATTGAATATACGATGTTAGAGTGTTTTAAAAGAGGTATTTTGTCTTTAATTAAAGGGAACAATTGTTTCGTGTAAAACGGTAATTTAAAAATAGTGTGAATTCCGGCTTTTATAAAGATTCTTCTTATGTCATTAGAGATATTATTACAAAACGGTAATACAACGGTGTTCTTCCAACTAATTGGTCCTACTTCATTTTTCCTTAATTCTTTCCGTCTTTCTGTTAACAATGGATGGTAAATTTCAAAAGTACGTTCTTTAATAATAGAAGAAACCATTTCTATAGGATACCCATTACGTTTCAAGGTGTTTTTTAAAAGAAGCAAATTAGCTGGTCGGAATTCCGGATTCGAAAGTAACATCGCACGATCAATTAGTCCTTTAATTAATCCTACCGTGTGTTGCATGGGATGCGCAGAAAAGAAGTTAATGTATCTGCCCGACCAACTCGGTTTATGATACCAGTTTGTGATAAATTTGTTATTTGATCTAATTACTATTGTGTCAAGAAAGCTAAGACATGAATTCTTTTCAATTTCATGTGTGAATTGAAGTCTAGCATGAAAACCATTAAATATATCAAGTAATGTTTGCAGATCCTCAATTCTAAGACAAGTAATAATATCGTCCACATATCTTTTGTAAAAAATAAGTTCAAAAGGTACCTTCGAGAGGGAAATCGTCTCTAATCTTTCCATTACTATATTTGCAATTACAGGGGAGATTGGAGAACCCATAGCCGTTCCAAACACTTGTTTGTAATACACTCCATTAAATAAGAAAATGTTTGATTCCAATACAAACTTAACAGCTCGGAGAAAATCGTCTCGATCAATTTTGGTGTGTTCCTTGATTTCATTCCAAGGATGATGTAGTACCTGTATGGCTAGATCGACAGTAATGTTAGTAAAAAGGGATACAACGTCCAAAGATACCAAACGTACCGATTCATCATTAACGTGAACATTCCTGATTTCTTTGCAAAATTGCCAACTGTCCACTGTGTGGGACGAAGATTTTCCTACTATCTTGGAAAGAATATTGGCTAAAAAACCCGATAATTTGTAAGTAGGACCACCGATCGAAGAAACGATAATTCTCCAAGACAAGCTCTCTTTGTGTGTTTTAGGAAGTGCGTACGCTCTAGGTACGACCGCATTGTAAGTCTTAAGAACTTTGCATACTTGTTCACTTATTTGTTTCTTTTTACACATATTAGAAATAATGGAATTCACCTCTCTCTCGAAGGTACAAGTATATTCAAATCTACTAACAATGTATGTGGTCCTGTCACTCAACAATTTGATCACTTCTGAGATATAAAACTCTTTATCTACTAATACTGTGGTGTTACCTTTATCAGACTTTAAAACTAATAAATTATTATTTCTCTTGAAAAATTGCCTAGTTTCAGCAATCTCGGCTTCAGACACAAACATACTGTTGGGTTTTGTCATATTGGTGGTGTAATTCAAAATTTTATTAACTATTTTAATTCTAGTTGACGTTTGGATGTCGTCATTATTAATTTTTGATAAACCTGACTCTATTGATGCAATAAATTTTGGAGAAGTGACCCTGATAACCAGATCTGGCAGCAGAATCTGACATCAGTACCGTAGTCGTCTGTGTCCACATTTGGATGCGTTCTGAGGTGCAGATTCTGATGTCAGATGCCTGATGTCAGATCGGCAGCAGATCAACAGCAGATTCTGCCGTCTGCTATGGTTCTGACGTCAGATTCTGCGCTCTCATGCCAGCGCCAGACCCTGCTACCAATCTGATATCAGACTGGAGACAGATGGTTATCAGGGGATAAAATTCTTTTGTACACAAAGAGCATGTTTGGGTCCCAATAATAATACTTTTTTGACCATTGTTGGAATTTCGACTTTAGAGAGATTTTTAAGCCAATTGTCGTTATTATTATCTAAAGTCGTATTTTCAAAAGGAACAACCCCACCACTATCATTGTTAGGAGAATTAATTTTGATTTCTAGCAAATTGTTGAATTTCTTAATGCAACTATTTTTATAGATTTTACACAATCTTTTGTATTTCTTATTTTCCAATATAAGGAATAGCTGATAAAAGATTTGTAATTACTGTTGCTCCTCAAAAAGATATTTGTCCTCATGGTAATACGTATCCAAGGAAAGCTGTTGCTATTGATATTAATATAATAATTACTCCTATAATTCATACTGGTGTTGATTTAAATGAATGATAATAAATTCCTCGACCTACATGTAAATATACAGGGTGTCCCACCTAAGACTGGACAGCCGGTTTTCTCCTAAACTATTCGAGATAAAAATATAAAAAAAATAGGAAATTGCATGGTTCGAGGGGGCCAATTAATTAGCGCGAACGAATTTTTTTATCGATTATTATTTTTAAAGATACGATTGTCAAGTTCGGTTTTTCAAATGGAACTATTTTTTTTGAACACCTGAGTTGATAGTGCGTTCCAAGACAAATTCAATAAGCTTTAATGTATACACTTTAATTTCACTGGTTTTTAAGATATTGCGCTTGCAAATTTACTGATTTTCACTGGAAGAAAACTGTCTGGTATAGCACGGACCGGGGACGGTTTTACTGGCTCCACGGGTGGCACTGCCTTTTGAAATAGATACCTACCTGCCAAAGGTCTACGCCAGGCCCAAAGGCTGGACAATTTTTTCCGTCAGAAATGCTACTTAGGTAGGTACATCTGCGGTATCGAGAAGCGCACCGTTACTTTTATTTCGCACTTGCTTCTACGCTCGGATGGCCGGTTCTTTTGGGAGGGATGCAAGTTCGATTGGTTAGGTTAGAAAGAGTGAAAGTTGCTAGACTAAATTTCAATCATAGGGAGCAGATTGTATCAGAACCGTTCGGATTTGCATTCCTCACAAACGGCTGCTCTCTTGAAGAGGCCCTCTTCACAGCAATGCCCACCTTCTCTCGCACGGAACACGTTAACGCTTGCTTTTGTTCTGATATTGAAGCTCGTGTTTATACTCGAGAGGACCACGCGTCGACAGCGGGCTACTCCTTTTCTTCCTGTGTCTCTCCACGAGCCGTGTTGACGGTGGATTGTAGGAGCGTAGATATCTGGATGCCAGTTATTGAATTCAGGAGACGATAGAAACATTTTATTACAAAACACACATGTGCTATAATTAAAGTAAATCGTATTCCTCTTGGGCAGGAGTACTGATAATGATCGAACTTGCGCCCCACTTCGCGCAGACCAATTTCACGGAGGGTAGTCGGGTCACACACTGCCCAAATAATACAGGGTAATTCTGGAGCAACGCCCGTCAAGGAGATGCACTGGCACCCCGTGGCGAGGACAGACCTTCGCATTGCCTCACCCGATTTTTATAGCTTTTTTCCGGAAAAAGGTACGAATCCTGGGCCGAACGTAGCGAATTGAAGTCGACCCTCCGCAGTCGAGGGTGAATTATCCATTACAGCGTATTAAGAAACCCTTTTCTTCATCGTATCGAAAGGGAAGTGGTGCCAATGGATTCCTTATGTTTTCCTGACGAAAATCATACCAAATGTCATGCAAATCGGACTACTTTGTCACAACCTATTTGTATTCCCTATGTAAAAGTTGTCCGATTTACACGACATTTGTAATGATTTTCATCGGAAAACCCCAAGGAATCCATCAGCGACACTTCCATATCCATACGATAAAGAATAAAGAATTATTTTATTTCCCAACCAGATACACGGTAATTATGGAGCAACGCCCGTCAAGGAGATGCGGCGGCCTGGTACCCCGTGGCGAGGACAACCCCTCGCAGTGCCTGACCGAATTTTATGGTTTTCCACCCGCGAAGGGGTTCGAGTGCCTAATAAGAAGTGAGAAATCTTCGACTTGCGCATTTCTCATCAGATCTTTGCAAAACCGACACCTATCGATTCCTTATGTTTCGCCGATGAAGCTGACACTAAGAACGACGTAATTCGGAGCATAATGATGGAAATTCCATGGAATATCGATTTATATCATTTCAAGCTGACTTGACTTGGTTAAAAATAGTCCGATTTACATGAAATTTAGTATGATTTTAATCGACGGAACGCCAGGAATCCATTGGCGCCACTTCCCCTTCGATACGATGAAGAAAAGAAGCAAACATTTGAAATCCTGAACATTTCTCACTTCTTAATGGTATTCCAAACCCTTCGAAAGGTCGAAAGCCATAAAATTCGATGGGCACTGCGGGGTGTTGTCCTCGCCACGGGGTGGCGGGCGCAGCACCAGAATCAGCCTGTACCTACCTTTTTAAGAAATAAAACAATTCGTTATTCCTTACCGCATGGATATGGAAGTGTCGCCCATGGATTCATTGGGGTTTTCCGATGAAAATCATTACAAATGTCGTGTAAATCGGACAACTTTTACATAGGGAATACAAATAGGTTGTGACAAAGTAGTCCGATTTGCATGACATTTGGTATGATTTTCGTCAGGAAAACATAAGGAATCCATTGGCACCACTTCCCTTTCGATACGATGAAGAAAAGAATTTCTTAATACGCTCAAATGGATATTTCGCCCTCGACTGCGGGGGCTCGACCCCAATTCGCTACGTCCGGCCCAGGATTCGTACCTTTTCCCGGAAAAAGCCATAAAAATCGGGTGAGGCAATGCGAAGGTCTGTCTTCGCCACGGGGTGCCAGTGCATCTCCTTGACGGGCGTTGCTCCAGAATTACCCTGTATTATTTGGGCAGTGTGTGACCCGACTACCCTCCGTGAAATTGGTCTGCGCGAAGTGGGGCGCAAGTTCGATCATTATCAGTACTCCTGCCCAAGAGGAATACGATTTACTTTAATTATAGCACATGTGTGTTTTGTAATAAAATGTTTCTATCGTCTCCTGAATTCAATAACTGGCATCCAGATATCTACGCTCCTACAATCCACCGTCAACACGGCTCGTGGAGAGACACAGGAAGAAAAGGAGTAGCCCGCTGTCGACGCGTGGTCCTCTCGAGTATAAACACGAGCTTCAATATCAGAACAAAAGCAAGCGTTAACGTGTTCCGTGCGAGAGAAGGTGGGCATTGCTGTGAAGAGGGCCTCTTCAAGAGAGCAGCCGTTTGTGAGGAATGCAAATCCGAACGGTTCTGATACAATCTGCTCCCTATGATTGAAATTTAGTCTAGCAACTTTCACTCTTTCTAACCTAACCAATCGAACTTGCATCCCTCCCAAAAGAACCGGCCATCCGAGCGTAGAAGCAAGTGCGAAATAAAAGTAACGGTGCGCTTCTCGATACCGCAGATGTACCTACCTAAGTAGCATTTCTGACGGAAAAAATTGTCCAGCCTTTGGGCCTGGCGTAGACCTTTGGCAGGTAGGTATCTATTTCAAAAGGCAGTGCCACCCGTGGAGCCAGTAAAACCGTCCCCGGTCCGTGCTATACCAGACAGTTTTCTTCCAGTGAAAATCAGTAAATTTGCAAGCGCAATATCTTAAAAACCAGTGAAATTAAAGTGTATACATTAAAGCTTATTGAATTTGTCTTGGAACGCACTATCAACTCAGGTGTTCAAAAAAAATAGTTCCATTTGAAAAACCGAACTTGACAATCGTATCTTTAAAAATAATAATCGATAAAAAAATTCGTTCGCGCTAATTAATTGGCCCCCTCGAACCATGCAATTTCCTATTTTTTTTATATTTTTATCTCGAATAGTTTAGGAGAAAACCGGCTGTCCAGTCTTAGGTGGGACACCCTGTATATTTACATGTAGGTCGAGGAATTTATTATCATTCATTTAAATCAACACCAGTATGAATTATAGGAGTAATTATTATATTAATATAAATAGCAACAGCTTTCCTTGGATACGTATTACCATGAGGACAAATATCTTTTTGAGGAGCAACAGTAATTACAAATCTTTTATCAGCTATTCCTTATATTGGAAAATAAGAAATACAAAAGATTGTGTAAAATCTATAAAAATACAGTAAAGTCTCCCTATGGGCTCGCTGGTCGGGACCGGCGATGAGCCCTCATGGAGACCCGAGCAGTGATGCCAGAATGAGGACGGGAGCGCTCGAGAATTTCCCCCACCACGCATGCACACTACGCCGGAGCTGCGTGTCCGTGAGCTCGGCGCTTCGGACAACGTCGGGAAGACGAGAGAGAAAACGAACGTGTGTCTTTCTCTCTCGCTCTTGTAACGCTGCGATCCAAGGTTACGTGCAAGCGACACGCGGCCGTGCGCGATCTTCTTGAGTGCCTCGAGATACACTTTTCACTTTCTGACATATGTATAATACTCTTGTAATGAAAAAAAATTTGGAAAAAATTTTGTTAAGGAAATCACGTTTTAAGACCTCCTGATCACGTTTTGACTATTTAGAAAAGAGCTTTTTTTTTTAAATATCTCATGTATTTGTTAACACGATTACGTTTAAACGGCAAAATGGATTTCAATGAAACTTTATATTCGTGTCTTAAGATCCATTAGATCACGAAAAATGATAATTACCCGTTATGATTCTTCGATTTTTCAGATATACGAACTAAATTCTACATAAAAAAAGTTAAATAAAGTTCTTCTGTAACTTGTTTAACAAAGAAAAATGTACATTCATAATTGAGGCATTTGATGGAAAAAGGGCACATACACTAAAATGCCATTTCAAGAAAATCGATTTCAAAGTTTTCATTATAGTATAACTTAATAAAAAGTAATGCAATTAAATCAAATTTTTTTAAGGATGTAGTTACCGTGTCGTTCAAGCGTTCTGAATACAGAAGTCATGATTTAAAAATTATATGTGTCTTTATTTATAAGTTTTAAACAAGTGGTTTATGTGCCCTTTTCCCATCAAATGCCTCAATTTCTTCGAGGGTTCGAGGGTTCGCTCGGGCCTGGTTTTCGTCAAGTACATTTGACGGTCAGATCCGCGATCTGTGGTCGCGTATGCTTTGTTTATGTTTTGTTTATGCTTTGGTTATTCGTTTTGCTGCATTAGTTGCCGAGAAAAATATTTCGCATCAATCTGCAGAGGCGATTCTTCAACTTTTCCAAGACGTTGGGAAAGATCCTGATGTTTTGGAACGTATGACGTGTGGTCGAACAAAGTGTTCTAATATTATATCGAACGTTCTGTGTCCTCGGGAAATAGAGCGTCTTAGTCTGGTTTTACAGAATTCTAAGTTTTCAGTATTTATTGATGAAACATCCGACATTACCAATGAGAAATGGATGTCGTTTATTGTTCGGTATGTCGCACCCGAGACTTTGGATGTTCGAACGGAATTAGTAGAATTAATTAATCTTGACGCGCGAGAATGTACTGCCGATAAAATATTTACCTCCTTTAAGAACTCCATGTGGAAAAAGCAAATTCCGTTCGGAAACATTCTTGCTTTGTCGTGTGATAACGCTTCTGTCATGACAGGGTGTCACTCGTCATTCAAGACCAAACTTGCAGAAATTCGCGGTGAAAGTTTTTTCACCATGCCGTGTCCATGTCACTCCTCTGCATTGGTAGTGCATAAAGCATGCGCTACTATTCCCGAGGTCTGCGAGGAATTATTACGGAAAGTCACTACATTCATTTATAGCAGTCCCAAACGCTCGGCCATTTTTCGCGATTTCCAACAATGTTATCAATTTACTGACCGCAAAATTTTAAAATTCTGTACTACGCGATGGTTATCGCGTTATTCATCCGTAGTTACATTTTTAGAAAATTGGGACAGTGTGTTGCAATTTCTGAAAGAATTGGTCGTAAGTGAGAAGACAAAGTCTGGGGATCATCTGCTTATCATCATGCAAAATCCAGAAGCGAAAGCATATCTTCTGTTTTTGAAATACGTTCCAGAGTATTTTAATGACTTTAGTTTATTCTTTCAGTCGCAACAAACAAGGATCCATTTGCTTCAAAATACTGCCAAAACTCTTTTGTACGATATTTTACGTCATTTTTTGAAACCGCAGCTTTTGAAGCACATGGATTCAGTAAAATTAATAGATTTTTCAAGAGGCGATAATCAAATCGCATTAGATAGTATTCATTTAGGTCCGGATTGTGACACATTTTTTGTCAATTAGTTGCAGAAGGCAAACCCGATGTTATCCAAACCGTTCGAGAAAATTGTATTAAGTTTTACATAACGGCTGCAAACGAAATTCGTAATCGATTGCCAATCGATGACGAATTTCTGAGCAAGTTACGTGTTTTTGAGCCTCATTTGGCATTAGTAGATACTGACAGAGACACTTCCTTCAAAAGTGTTCTCTTTACTGCTCAGAAATTGGGCGGTTTCGACGAAGACGGTTTGCAAAAAGAATGGTCAACATTGCACCTGAATTTTGCAGATGCAGTCAAGCTTTGTACATTAGCTTTTGATGATGTATGGAAAACGGTGTTGTTCACGCGAAACGATCAAGGCTCGTATAAATATCCATGTTTGCAGGAATTATTAAATTCCATTAGAAGTCTTCCAAATTCAAACGCCGATGCTGAAAGATCGTTTTCCATGCTTCCCGACATAAAGAACAAGAAACGAAACCGACTTTGTTCGACCATCGTCAATGCCATTTGCGTAACGAAATCGGCATTAAAGGCGCACGGGGAAACAGCTCAGAGCATGGAGGTAGATGACAAACATCTATCTCTCATGTCATCTGCGAATTTATATGCAACTTTTGCGAAGAAGCAAAAGAATAGTTTACGTTTACATGCCGTTGATGACCTCGCGGATTTTCCTTCTACGTCGGGTAATGCAAATTGGTGATGTCCAGAATATTATCAATTTCATCCATTTGCTATTTCATTCGATTGTTGGACATCGCGAATATGTAAATAGTTGTTCGATTTACCTCACGCAATTCTTGTTCTATCCTTGCAATAAATTCGCTTGCTTGCTGTACATATGATTCACTGAGAGAACTTCGAGATAATTGTACAAATAAATGTATATTCTTAATTATATTCATTTTATATGTAACAATTATCTCGAAATTCTGTCGCATGTATTATAGTAAATTCCTTTGCTTGCTTTCTATCCTTTGGAAATGTAAACAATTGTAGCATTATTTCAGTCTTACATCTCGTCAATATATCGAACCCAATTGATATATTTACGTGCTGCCTTTCTTTTCTATTTTTGTAATGTTTTTGTACATTTTAGTGTACAACATGTATCGCGATGTTAGCTTTGCATAACCAATTGTTTACATTTCCCTCCCGATGGAAGAGACCACCACTTTCCCGTAGGTTCCATCGAGCGGTAACGTGCACGCTGCGCGTAATTAATTTGTAAATAGTGCGTGATTCGTTGTCGCAACTTGATATAATTACGTTTCATGTGATTACGTTTAGATTTTAGATTTTAGATCATACTCTGAAAAAATATTTTTTATCGAAGGCTTCTACAGCGTGCATGGTACTGGCCAAGAGTGGATTCTAATTTTAACAAAGTTCACCAATGTACAGTATCAAAATATTTGTCTTTTAATAAAAAAATTCATTTTAAGGTTTGAAAAATAGAAATAGCTCAAATAAACAGTACGGAAATTTAAAACGAACACAAGAAATTGAGGCATTTGATGGAAAAAGGGCACATAAACCACTTGTTTAAAACTTATAAATAAAGACACATATAATTTTTAAATCATGACTTCTGTATTCAGAACGCTTGAACGACACGGTAACTACATCCTTAAAAAAATTTGATTTAATTGCATTACTTTTTATTAAGTTATACTATAATGAAAACTTTGAAATCGATTTTCTTGAAATGGCATTTTAGTGTATGTGCCCTTTTTCCATCAAATGCCTCAATTATGAATGTACATTTTTCTTTGTTAAACAAGTTACAGAAGAACTTTATTGAACTTTTTTTATGTAGAATTTAGTTCGTATATCTGAAAAATCGAAGAATCATAACGGGTAATTATCATTTTTCGTGATCTTAAGACACGAATGGATCTTAAGACACGAATTTAAAATTTTAATATAAAGTTTCATTGAAATCCATTTTGCCGTTTAAACGTAATCGTGTTAACAAATACATGAGATATTTAAAAAAAAAAGCTCTTTTCTAAATAGTCAAAACGTGATCAGGAGGTCTTAAAACGTGATTTCCCTAACAAAATTTTTTCCAAATTTTTTTTCATTACAAGAGTATTTTACATATGTCAGAAAGTGAAAAGTGTATCTCGAGGCACTCAAGAAGATCGCGCACGGCCGCGTGTCGCTTGCACGTAACCTTGGATCGCAGCGTTTCAAGAGTGAGAGAGAAAGACACACGTTCGTTTTCTCTCTCGTCTTCCCGACGTTGTCCGAAGCGCCGAGCTCACGGACACGCAGCTCCGGCGTAGTGTGCATGCGTGGTGGGGGAAATTCTCGAGCGCTCCCGTCCTCATTCTGGCATCACTGGACCCGAGTCCTAATTCCGAGTGTTCGTTTCTCGCTTCTTTCTGGTCGAAGGGGGAGCGAGATGGAATGCTTTGCGTGCGCGGCAGGCGTGCGCGACGGGTGCGAGCGCTCAGATGGAATCGTGACTGCTCGACGCATGCGGGCGACGGTCAGATAGCCAGGCACGGCACGAGTCTTTTTTGGGCCCTAGGCGAACTTGCCAAATTCCGCCATTTATTATAATACATTTATTTGAGTTTATTGATGACCTTACTCTGAATTTTTATTCGTAGTATTAAACCACTTATAGTACAACTTGTAATATTTCATTTTAAAGTTTATTTTGAACAATACCAGCAATGAAAATACCATTTTGCACCTATTGTCGACTTTCCGCCCAGGGCGCAAAAAAGACTTGAGCCGGGCCTGCGTCAAGATTTAGCGACCATCGCGCACGCCCGCCGCGCATGCAAAGGACGGAGTATCAGGCCTCCGAAAGACGGAGCGAGACAAAACATCAACGCGTCGTCTGTCTCGTACCGTCCTCGCTCGCTTTCAGCGCCTTTCGCTCGCTCTCGTTCCATCTCGCTCTCGCCTTCGCCGGACAAGAGTGAGACAGAAGTGGTGGGGATAGGTGACAAGCCCTCATCGTGTGCACAAAACCGAGCCCATAGAGAGACTTTACTGTAGTTGCATTAAGAAATTCAACAATTTGCTAGAAATCAAAATTAATTCTCCTAACAATGATAGTGGTGGGGTTGTTCCTTTTGAAAATACGACTTTAGATAATAATAACGACAATTGGCTTAAAAATCTCTCTAAAGTCGAAATTCCAACAATGGTCAAAAAAGTATTATTATTGGGACCCAAACATGCTCTTTGTGTACAAAAGAATTTTATCCCCTGATAACCATCTGTCTCCAGTCTGATATCAGATTGGTAGCAGGGTCTGGCGCTGGCATGAGAGCGCAGAATCTGACGTCAGAACCATAGCAGACGGCAGAATCTGCTGTTGATCTGCTGCCGATCTGACATCAGGCATCTGACATCAGAATCTGCACCTCAGAACGCATCCAAATGTGGACACAGACGACTACGGTACTGATGTCAGATTCTGCTGCCAGATCTGGTTATCAGGGTCACTTCTCCAAAATTTATTGCATCAATAGAGTCAGGTTTATCAAAAATTAATAATGACGACATCCAAACGTCAACTAGAATTAAAATAGTTAATAAAATTTTGAATTACACCACCAATATGACAAAACCCAACAGTATGTTTGTGTCTGAAGCCGAGATTGCTGAAACTAGGCAATTTTTCAAGAGAAATAATAATTTATTAGTTTTAAAGTCTGATAAAGGTAACACCACAGTATTAGTAGATAAAGAGTTTTATATCTCAGAAGTGATCAAATTGTTGAGTGACAGGACCACATACATTGTTAGTAGATTTGAATATACTTGTACCTTCGAGAGAGAGGTGAATTCCATTATTTCTAATATGTGTAAAAAGAAACAAATAAGTGAACAAGTATGCAAAGTTCTTAAGACTTACAATGCGGTCGTACCTAGAGCGTACGCACTTCCTAAAACACACAAAGAGAGCTTGTCTTGGAGAATTATCGTTTCTTCGATCGGTGGTCCTACTTACAAATTATCGGGTTTTTTAGCCAATATTCTTTCCAAGATAGTAGGAAAATCTTCGTCCCACACAGTGGACAGTTGGCAATTTTGCAAAGAAATCAGGAATGTTCACGTTAATGATGAATCGGTACGTTTGGTATCTTTGGACGTTGTATCCCTTTTTACTAACATTCCTGTCGATCTAGCCATACAGGTACTACATCATCCTTGGAATGAAATCAAGGAACACACCAAAATTGATCGAGACGATTTTCTCCGAGCTGTTAAGTTTGTATTGGAATCAAACATTTTCTTATTTAATGGAGTGTATTACAAACAAGTGTTTGGAACGGCTATGGGTTCTCCAATCTCCCCTGTAATTGCAAATATAGTAATGGAAAGATTAGAGACGATTTCCCTCTCGAAGGTACCTTTTGAACTTATTTTTTACAAAAGATATGTGGACGATATTATTACTTGTCTTAGAATTGAGGATCTGCAAACATTACTTGATATATTTAATGGTTTTCATGCTAGACTTCAATTCACACATGAAATTGAAAAGAATTCATGTCTTAGCTTTCTTGACACAATAGTAATTAGATCAAATAACAAAGGGTATAGCCGGTTAAGATGGTCAAATGTGCCCCTGAACCGAATTCAAATCACGATGAGTCATTCGAAAGCTTATAAAAAAAGAATGATTTCTGTCAAGTTTCAACTTCGTATCTCGACCCGGGGGGTAGTAAAGGGTAAAAATAGAAAATCAGGTTTTTGCCGAATTTCTCCTATACCAGCGGATGAAAATTTTTGAAAAAATTCAGAGACATGTCTGTCATCGGTGCACATATTAGGGAATCGCGTCAGATTTTTAAATTGAAAAACCAAGCTGTGAAAAATAAAAAACGCCAAAAAATGCTGAAAAATGCCGGTTTTGTATCGAAGCAGTCTTGATACTATAATTATATTTTTACTGTAAGTCCGCATCGTTGTTACTATTGTCTTGAATTTTTTTCAGATTTTTCAATTTGGTGCGCCGCAGTTAAAAAAATTAAAAACCGATTTTTTCGCCGTTTTTTCCGTGTCAGAGTAACTAATAGGTCGAACTTTCGTACATACTTTATGGAATAAGCCTTTTATGCAATCTTCAACGTCTTCACATGCAGCAAAACAGCGTAGAAATTAAACGAACTAAACATGCTGTGGCTTTACAGTCTAAAATGTCTATCATATTTTCAACGGCGTCAATGGCGCAGCGGTAAAGTGTCCGACTGTTGAATCGTTGCGAACTTTTTGAACGTAGGTTCAAGCCTCGGAATTTCTATGTCCCCACAGGGTCATTTTTTTTTCACATTAATTATGTATTTTTTCGATTTCTAGCTATATGACAATGATCGATATTTATATACAAATGTTTTAAAAACATTAAAAATATTTTAATAATTGAAATATACATAAACATAACTTGAGAAGATTTTGATGCCACCGTTTCTCTGATCACGTATCCCGTCAATTACAGTATTGTTGTAACATTCCCTGCACTAAATTAATATTATATGAAATTGATTTTCCAATCTCTTACCTTTAACAATTGTGGATGGATTACAGCAACAATTGTGTGTTGTTTTGTAATTATTTCGCCTCTTCTTATAGATCATACAACTCATTCTGGTTTCCAAAATTCAAAAGTTAAACAATGCTATAATTGGCATGATACCTAACAATAGTTTTCAACTATTGAAATAATTTTAATATGTTTTTAAAACATTTGTATATAAATATCGATCATTGTCATATAGCTAGAAATCGAAAAAATACATAATTAATGTGAAAAAAAATGACCCTGTGGGACATAGAAATTCCGAGGCTTGAACCTACGTTCAAAAAGTTCGCAGCGATTCAACAGTCGGACACTTTACCGCTGCGCCATTGACGCCGTTGAAAATATGATAGACATTTTAGACTGTAAAGGCAC
This sequence comes from Andrena bucephala, assembly GCA_947577245.1. Taxonomy (NCBI): domain Eukaryota; kingdom Metazoa; phylum Arthropoda; class Insecta; order Hymenoptera; family Andrenidae; genus Andrena; species Andrena bucephala. The sequence continues at coordinate 16,907,355 of OX387718.1, read as the reverse complement.
AGCATGTTTAGTTCGTTTAATTTCTACGCTGTTTTGCTGCATGTGAAGACGTTGAAGATTGCATAAAAGGCTTATTCCATAAAGTATGTACGAAAGTTCGACCTATTAGTTACTCTGACACGGAAAAAACGGCGAAAAAATCGGTTTTTAATTTTTTTAACTGCGGCGCACCAAATTGAAAAATCTGAAAAAAATTCAAGACAATAGTAACAACGATGCGGACTTACAGTAAAAATATAATTATAGTATCAAGACTGCTTCGATACAAAACCGGCATTTTTCAGCATTTTTTGGCGTTTTTTATTTTTCACAGCTTGGTTTTTCAATTTAAAAATCTGACGCGATTCCCTAATATGTGCACCGATGACAGACATGTCTCTGAATTTTTTCAAAATTTTTCATCCGCTGGTATAGGAGAAATTCGGCAAAAACCTGATTTTCTATTTTTACCCTTTACTACCCCCCGGGTCGAGATACGAAGTTGAAACTTGACAGAAATCATTCTTTTTTTATAAGCTTTCGAATGACTCATCGTGATTTGAATTCGGTTCAGGGGCACATTTGACCATCTTAACCGGCTATACCCTTTGCTTCTTTTAAAAAACACCTTGAAACGTAATGGGTATCCTATAGAAATGGTTTCTTCTATTATTAAAGAACGTACTTTTGAAATTTACCATCCATTGTTAACAGAAAGACGGAAAGAATTAAGGAAAAATGAAGTAGGACCAATTAGTTGGAAGAACACCGTTGTATTACCGTTTTGTAATAATATCTCTAATGACATAAGAAGAATCTTTATAAAAGCCGGAATTCACACTATTTTTAAATTACCGTTTTACACGAAACAATTGTTCCCTTTAATTAAAGACAAAATACCTCTTTTAAAACACTCTAACATCGTATATTCAATTCCTTGCTTGGGTTGTAATCAGGTTTATATCGGGCAAACATCTAGACTTTTAGAAAGACGAGTATATGAACATAAAAGAAATATTTTTTTATCTCCCTTACAACGTACTGCTTTAACCAAGCATTCGTTGGAGTTTGATCATAGGTTTTGACAATGTTAAGATTGTTGATAAAGAAACTAATTTAAATCAGAGAATTCTTTTGGAGACAATTCACATGATTAAACAGCCTAGCGTAAATCTTATGTATGAAACACCTAAAATACAAGAATATTACGCAACATTACTAAAGAAGTAATGTCTTGTGATGTTTTTGCTCCATAGAGTTTTATATGATCGAACTAATTTTCTACATATCAGTTGATTGGTATGTAACTGTTTATTTGCTCGTTAACACCTTTTGAGTGTATAACACACCATATGAGCAAGAATGCTTGCTTACTGCAAACAGTATATCCTTTAATTTTTAATTTCAGGCAGTTTAAGGGGGTAGACACGTCACGTGGTCTGGCCGATTCGGCAGGTCGGTATTACAGCAGATTTTTTCTGCACTGAAATGGTATTACCCATAGATACGCCGCTGCCTGATGCACGCGAGAGGGAGCTGTTTGCTATTTCCGTATTCTATTCTGAATAAGGAAAGAAATTCTCAGCTGTTGCGTTCTATTTATAAAAATTTAAACGGAAAGTCGGCTGGTACTGCAAACGTGGAAAATTCATTGTACGTTACTTGAAATGTGCTTATGCTACAATATTCTACGTTGGCAGTAAGGAATTATAAGTGAAAAGGAAAAATACACGAGGGCATGTCCCCAGAAAATAAAGTTTGTTAGGATGGATATTTTTTAATTAGCAAAACACTGAAACAGAACATGAAATACACATCCTATGCAGAAAGCAGTTATGAACAAACATATATAAAATTGTGTTTGACGTTGAATCCAACGCGTGATTATTATGTGGTCCCTCCTCGAAGTGACAGAAAATATAACCTAAGTATATGCTATATGACAACAAATGTTTAGTGGCTATTTCGTTCTTTTACGAAACATTTGTGAACTTTTTATCATCCTTTCAAAACATTATTATTACGCCACAACAGTATCTTTAGGAAATCGGGTATAGCATATAGGTTATATTTTCTGTCACTTCGAGGAGCCGACCACATAATAATCACGCGCATCCAGCGTGCGCATTTTCAGTAGCGGATTTCATAAACGAATTCTGAACTGGATGTATTATGAAACACAATGTTTACGGGGTTTATTACTATTTTATTTGTAAAAGATGCTTCAATTCTTTTAATGTTTCTGTCCATATAACCGTTGGCTATTAACAAATAATATAAAAAAAAGTATTAAAAAATATTGGGAAACACCGAAGTTATGAGATTTTTTCAAAGGATAAAATAATGATTACACGGGAGTACACACGACTGAACTATATTGTTACATAGAGCAATATCGGTTACAAAACAGTTCGGTACAAGACAGTCTTCTGGTCGTCGTCCAGATCGTCCTCTCGAAGGGGGCCGACCTTCTTCTATCTTCAGCTACGAGCACCAGCAGGTTATGCACGGGCCTATACCCGGTGCTCGCAACACTGCTCTCCCCTCTGGAAGAGCGGACGTCTCGGCCGCATTGAATCCTTTTCGGAATCTTCGTACCCCTGCCTGAAGAAGTGGTCGTGCAGCCCCGTGGCTTCTTCAAACATCCGCCTCGGCATTTGCCTTCCCGCTCAGGGGAAAACCACGGAAAACCCCTGAGCAAGGCGTGGGTACAACGGGACTTCTTGATCTGCCACGACGAAACGCTCCAACTTCTGGTCCCGCGACGTCTCTGGAACTCTGCAGCTTCCTGTCCCACGACGTATCTGGAACCCTGCGGCTCTTGGTCCCACGACGAAATCCAGGGGGGCTCCGGGCGCGTTCCTCTTCGGTGTGTCCCAGGATGAAATCCACGGAGAGCTCCGGGTCCAGCAGTCAGGCACGGGTACCGCGGGGCTTCTAATTCTCCCTCGACGAAACGCCCCTGGTCCTTGTCCCGCGATGTCCCTGGAACTCCACTCTGGAACGTCCCACGTCGACTCCAACGCTCCGACGCTGCATCCTCCTTCGTGCAGCCTCCGGAATCCCGTGCAGACTCCAGCGCTACCTCGTTTGCAGGCAGCCTCCTCCAGAAGGACGTCCGACGACGTCTCCACTGCTTCGGCGACGTTCCCTCCTCCTCGTCGAATCTTTGGTCGCGGTCGACCCTCTCCCCCAGGGACTCGTCCTCGATGTCCTTCCGGTGGCCGTACGAGCTTGAGACTTCAATCCCTTCGCGGCTCCGGATTCCATGCAAAAGAGACGGAGAAGCATTAACATTTACTTTCATTTGAGAGAATCCGTTGGAGCTGAAAGAACCGGGAAGATGGAAAGGCGAGACGGAACCGATAACAGGGGATCACAGCTCATGAACATGTTATCGGCCCGTTCCCCGATCAATCTGCCCAGCAACCCAGCTCGTCTGCATTTTCTTTCTTCTGGGCTTCTTGTCCTCTTCTCCCTCTCTCAGGCCTTGGCTTTGAGATGGCCCCATTCCTCTTCGTGGCATCTGGTGCTGACCCAGTGCCGTCCTGTGCGTCCTGTTAACGCTCCCGTCTCTGCGACATCTCCTCCAGCCGATCCAAGCAGTCGCACCGCTTGTCCGACTGGTGGTTGGACTGCTACTCTGTCGTAGCACAGACGGGGAATTCGGGAACGCGTAACCAGGCCGCGGTGGCAGTCCCCCGACATCTTGTCCCTCGTCGTGGGGTTTCGTGCTCTCTGAAACACTTTAAAGAAACAGAGGGCTGGGCTACGAAGGTAGCCTCCGCAGCCCAGTCCAGTAGATTAGTTTAGACTAATCTTCAGACTCTTCGTTCAGAACTTCAAACTCTCTCCTCGAGCGAGAAACTTCCTGGATCTTTGGTCGGCGAACAACGCATCCTGTTTAAACAACTCCACTCTTCGGGGCTCTCTCTCATGGGGAATTCGGTCATTCTGCGACGATGTTCGCTCTCGAACTCCCTTCGTCGCAGCTCAGTAACTCTGCGCACTCCAGGCGCTTCCACGTTGCTTATTCGCCAGCTCTTCATATGCGCTGGATGCACTCGCCGGTGCATTAGTGACTTTGGATTGCAATTGCTTATTCGCCAGCTCTTCATATGCGCTGGATGCACTCGCCGGTGCATTAGTGACTTTGTATTGCAATTGCTTATTCGCCAGCTCTTCATATGCGCTGGATGCACTCGCCGGTGCATTAGTGACTTTGGATTGCAATTGCTTATTCGCCAGCTCTTCATATGCGCTGGATGCACTCGCCGGTGCATTAGTCACTTTGGATTGCAATTGCTTATTCGCCAGCTCTTCATATGCGCTGGATGCACTCGCCGGTGCATTAGTGACATTGGATTGCAATTGCTTATTCGCCAGCTCTTCATATGCGCTGGATGCACTTGCCGGTGCATTAGTCACTTTGGATTGCAATTGCTTATTCGCCAGCTCTTCATATGCGCTGGATGCACTCGCCGGTGCTATTGCGATGTTGTCATCCATCGTTTTATGTACTTTATTTTCTACTCGTACATGTTCCTCCTGTTTTTATGTACGGAGGTTCTCTAATCGGCTGTTGTCGATTGTATCTGCTATCCATTATTTCTGGCAACATGCAGTCCTCATAGAACTTCCTCAGTTTTTCCTCCATCTCTCTTGCCCAGAAACTATCATCTCTTGGTACTATTATAACTTTCATTCCTTTCGGCGCCCATAAACAGAATAAAGCCCGTTGCCTATTCGTAATGTGCAATTGTCCTTGCACTTGATAATAGTAGTGATGATTTTTATTCATTTCATCACTTCGGAAAATACGCCGTATTGCAGGAAGATGCTCTATTGCTTCAGCAAGCGACAAATCCTTCGCCGATTCGGGACATTTTACTTCGATGATGGTATCATCGTCTACGAGGCCGTCAGGAGTTGCACCTAAGTGAGGCACAGTAGCATCGATGAAGAGGCCACACGTTAGAATATTGATTCCTAATTCTTCTTCCATTTGTCGCAAGGCGTTTGCCTCATTTTCTCTTCCGTATTGGAGAGAACGTAAATTTTCGAGTTGCGGGTACATTATACTCTTCAAAGTATTTGCCCGTGGTGTTTTCTTTTGTAATCGGCATACCTTGCCGAAATTGGATGCAGTTAATAATTTCTTCCTATAACCGATCCACTTTTCGCTATTCGCCTGATCGCGAGTTTCCATTTCGATCTTGTATCGCATCTTTTGCCACTCGTGAAGTATAGCCGCGTGCCTTTTACACTCGGAAGAGTATACTGTCTCTTCCATATCTGACTTTTCTGCACTGGGGCCGTAATCCTGGTCACACGATTGTTTTTTATTTCCGAAGGAGGATGCTTTCGCTTCTTTTTTATATTCCATTGCCTTTTCTGCTGCACGCTTCCGCCGTTTTTCCTGCTTTCTTACTATGGTTGTCGGCTCTTTATTCATTGCCATACTCAATCTGCTAAACGCCTCTTTCGTGTTATATTGGACGACTGCAGCGGAGACTCTACCCTGATACGAGCCCCCTCGTCCAAAGTTTATCCTTTTGCCTCCGATGAATTTAGCAATGATATTATTAAAACTTTCAACGGCATTGTTATTTAGACCGTGCAGCAAACTGTCAGCTTTAGTGAAAAGTGGCTGCATCGCTTCTTCGATACTTTGATAAATACCAGCTTCTCTCAGTTGTGGAACGTAGTCTACTCTGTTGGGATCAGAGTATTTATTACAGAAGTATGCTAACCTCTGACACTCTTTGTGTTCACCGAAAACGTGACTCGGTACATTCGTCAAGTCTTCCTTCAAATTTTGTATTCGTTGATCGAGTGTTATTTCTTCTTGGAACCGGTATTCCGCAGCTTTCTTTATACCAGTACGCAGGCGGAGAGCATTATTATGTACGACAGCTCTTAGTTCTTTATTGCGGCCTTTTGCTACGATTTCGCTTATTTTTCTACTGAAATTGCGTAGCAGGTGATTGGTGCATTCTATTTTTCGTACCCGCACCATGTACATTTCATATGGATCATTGTCCAATATCTTCTTGTACACACTGCTATCGCCATCGGCAACTAGTGTAGAATATATTAGTCCGTGCATATCTATGCTGCATTTGAAGCCTTCGACAATAGCGATACTTTCCATGCCAGTTGAACTCTGATTACGACCCCAGTTCTTGAAGCAACGATGCTCGCGCGGTTCTTCCTTCCTCGTACCTGCTATTTGGCAAGTCATGCAGAATTTATTCTTCACACTGATGTACAGCACTTTCTTCGTGTGGTATCCCACGATGGCTCCTACGCCCGAAAGAGAATTGTAATCTCCTCTGCGGTAGGACCTTTTCATCCAGCTGCCATCCGCGACAACTGGGATAAACGGTAGCTTGGATTCTGCATGTACGTCGCCTCTTGCTATAGCTAATGCTTTTTCTTCTTTTCCAGCATCTTCCATTTCGCGTTGTGCGGCCACTTCGAGGGCATCGATTAGGTCATTCTGACAGTTCTCGTAGATCCTTTTCGTCATACAGGGCACGTTCACGGCCGTCAGTATGTCCTCCAGTTGATTATATCCGCCGCCCGTCATCATTGTTCCGGCAACAGCAGCGCGGTTGATATCCATAGTGGCATCACTCTTCCGAAGACAGGATATACGCTCTGTGTATTTGCACATTTTGCACTCTACATGATACACATTTTCTAATCCATTCCGTTCACATCTAACTATTTCAAAATGTTGGATGCCACAGCCAGTAATCGAATGTTTTCCAAGATTTTTGATTTGCTCGAAAACATGCGGAAAATCCACGAAGTCGATTCCTTTTGAAATTGGGTTTTCCGGCTGTTCTGGCTCTGCAGTCTCCACCACCCAGTAATCGGCATCACTTCCAACATCTTCGTTGATGTATGTGTCGAAATCTATTTCTTGTGCAATTTCTTCTTCGTTCGACTCGAAATGCACTTGTTCTATAATTTCCTCTTCGTCCGCATTGAAATGTATTTCTTCTTCAATATCTTCTGCGTCCGTATAGAAATGTGCTTCTTCTATAATTCCTTCCATAATTGGAAACTCTTGAAAATGTCCTACGTCTTCTTCGTGTATTACGTCCGTAGGAAAATCACACGTAGCAGATGTGCTTTGAAGTGTTTCTTCGTACGAGGTACCTGCATTCGTACCTGCTTCCGCCACGGTGCCCTGACCTACCGTGAGGCACGCTGCTGTTTTCAATCGTTGCCTGCACGTAAAGAGTCAATAATCAGTAACACGTGGTACATACATAGAAATAAGATAAACATACATTAGAAAAGAAAAGCAGGCATAGTAAAAGAAGATATACAGTAAAGTCTCAATGTAAGTTTAAATGCCCGCTTTTCGCGGAGTACGTGTGAGAGAATACTAACGCAATCAAAATTTAAAATTAAAACTTTTGTATTTTTGGTTCCATTTTCATGAAACTTTTACCAACATGTTTGTTAGAATCTCCTGATTAAAATGATACCAAATACGACATAAATCGGACAACTTTTACTTATCGTGGATACGAATCATTTATATTTATATGTATAATTGTCCAAACCATATCGTGTTTGGTGTCATTTTAATCAGAAAATCCTCACAAATATGTTGGTAAAAAAATTATAAAAATGAACCAAAAATAAAATACTTTTAATTGTGAACCTCGTTTACATCGGTGTTGTCTCTCACCGATTTTCGATTTCGGATCGGGTTACACGATCGGCGCACGAGCCATATTACACGCTTCACTGGTTCCAGGGGCTACCACCCCAACTAGGGGTGATAGAAATTATCACTAATGTTATATAGTCACAATTTTGAACTCTAATCGAGATTTTACTGTAGATCCTACATTTTTAGAAGTTTGTCGACAGTCTCGAACGTAGGAGAAGAGAGCGAGTGGAAAAAAGGACTGCCGATTGTCTCCATCTTTTTCATTCGCTATCCTTCTCTGCGGCCGAAACTTATTACCACTAAATATGTATTATCCAAATTATATCGTGTTTGGTGTAATTAATCATTAGAGAAACATCACAAATGTTACGATACTTTGTTTATGAAAATATTATTATTATTATTGCATTACTGTGAACATCATTCTAAAATATCTTGATGATACGAAGAGGGACGTCTTAGACAACGTGATTCCCTCGTTATGCAAACCGAAGAAAATGCACATTTGGCCTGTTTTCTTTTCACACGCACATATCTGCACAACCGTCTCCGCTACTCGCAAGCGAAGGCAGCCACAAGCAAACAGGTCTGAGTTGCGACACGCGGCTGTGCGAGTATACAGGCACGTGTGCACTTGACCGCGTATGAAAAGAATACTCTTCGCATTTCAATCCTGGGTCATTCCACGCGAATTCGGACACTTTTCGGAGTTACATTTGGGATTTTTGTGAAACTTGAATAAGATGTAGTCTTTAGTGATATATATACGTATTTCAAAGGATTTTTAAAAATTTTCAAAATTGTGGAAATTGACTTTCTTTCATTAAATTATAACTGTTGAACTAAGAGACAGATAAGAATGAGCGTTTGGGTGCTTACACTGGGGAAGTAAGAGTACCTAATAAAAATTATTTCACTGAAAGGAAATAAATTTTTGACCATTTATTTTGCAATTGTTCTAAACAAATGCCATGTTTTAATAGCGGGGCACTATTTAAAAATTTGAAAAAAATGAGGGTATAGTCCTATATGTCCTCTTTACGGGCCCGTTTGCAGAAATACGGAGACTTTAAAATTTGCCCCAACTGAAACAGGAAAACTTTTACTATTTTTTATAAAATAGTCTCGCCTTCGTTCCTCTCACGCCACGCGGCAATGCCGGCGCGCTTTTCGGTTGTTTTCCTGACGCGTCACGCGCTACGCCTCAACCAGCGCTCATCGGCATCTCACAGTGATATAATTTTTATTAGGTACTCTTACTTCCCCAGTGTAAGCACCCAAAAGCTCATTCTTATCTGTCCCTTAGTTCAACAATTATAATTTAATGAAAAAATTCAATATTTACAATTTTGAAAAAATCCTTTGAAATACATATCATCATACATATTATATGTCACTAAAGACTACAACATATCCAAGTTTCACAAAAATCCCAAATGTTACTCCGAAAAGTGTCCGATTTCGCGTGGAATGACCCTGCTTGAAAGTTGAGAATACTGTAGAGAGAGAGTTGATAATAATATAACTGAAATGGTACAACATTGTATGCGACACACAGGACCACATAGGTATCTAATAAGTTATAACCTGAAGGAATACAAATACAGTATTATCTCCGTATGTACTCGCTGGTCGGGACCGGCGTGGAACCCGTATCGCGAACAGAGCCCTAATTCCGAGTGTTCGTTTCTCGCTTCTTTCTGGCCGAAGGGGGGAGCGAGATGGAACGCTTCGTGTGTGCGGCGGGCGTGCGCGACAGGCGCGAGCGCTCAGATGGAATCGTGACTGCTCGACGCATGCGCGCGACGGTCAGATAGTCAGGCACGGCACGAGTCTTTTTTGCGACCTAGGCGAGCTGGCCAAATTCCCCAATTTATTATAATACATTTAATTAAGCTTCTTCATATCCTTACTCTTAATTCTTACTCGTAGTTTAAAACCGTTGCAGTACAATTTGTAGTATTTCATTTAAAAAGTTATTTTCAACAATGCCAACAATGAAAAGACCATTTTGCGCCTCTTGTCAACCTTACGCCCTAGCAGTTGCCTGATTTTGCAGAATAACGTCATAAATAATCTCAAATGAATGTATTATAATAAATAGCGCAATTTGCCAACTTCGCCTAGGGTGCAAAAAAGACTTGAGCCGAGACTGCGTCAACATTTTGCGAAGCGGTTCCCGTGCTCACCGTAAGTGCTTGCGACCATCGCGCACGCCCGTCGCGCACGCAAAGGACGGAGTGTCACGGCGCCCGAAAGACGGAGCGAGACAAAACATCAACACGTTGTCTGTCTCGTACCGTCCTGGCTCGCTTTCAGTGGCTCTCGCTCGCTCTCGTTCCATCTCGCTCTTGCCTTCGCCAGACAAGAGTGAGACAGAAGTGGACGCGACATATGGGGATAGCGACAAACTCGTACCGTATGCACCAAACCAACATTTTGTCCTTTTGCGCTTTCAGACATTAGTTTCCGAGATATTATAAAAAACTTTTAGTATTTCGGTAGACTTATTCCGAAATAACGCATTCCACTTTCCAACTTGTTCTGGATATTAGTATTGGACAGGGCTAGATCAACGCGGGGGGCCCGCCTCCCGCTTGCAGTCGCGTAAATTGAAGGGTTGGATGCAATAAGGGGACTAGCGCTTGGAAATAGGAAAAATAATTGCCCAAACGCTAAGAAAGATTGGAAAATTAAAAGTTGTTAAATTGAATTTGTAAAAATATAGTGTTGTAAAGCTCACGACACACATTTTGTCTATTTACAGTTTGCTTATGCAATAATTACTATTCGAGCTAAAAATTATAAACTAAAAATTTTTCATCATCCGAAATCATTATTTCTTTACACGAAAATTGCGATAACTTGAGTAAATATTAACGGATTGTCATAAGACTTGAAACATAACTCTAGATAACTCTAGCGAAACCGTAAAATGTATGCACGAAAACCTAATGTTAAAAAATGTAATAATATTTCATTAAAAAGTAATACTGGACATAACCCATGTTTTTCAACGTTCACCGTTAAAAAGTATCGAGGCAATTTTTAGGTACATATAACTTGCAGCGACAAAGTTTTCCCTTGATATATAAGGAAGATTTACACCAATTTTCACGCTGATTAATAAATAATTGTAGAAGATACGGCGATATGTATAAATCCCGCGCGGCACCAACAGTCAACGCGAGTGCTAAAACTGCTAAATAGCGCACTACACGCGGCTACCGACTATTGGTGGCGCGCGAGAATTGATATATATCGTCATATCTTCTACAATTATTCATTAATCAGTGTGAAAATTGGTCTGACTTCACCTGAATAATGGGCTTTTCAATGAGACAATTTCGCTAAAGGTACACATATGGACGTACATATTGCGGTCAAAATCCACAAAAGAAGAAGCAATGTGTACATAGTTCGTATTCAACAAGTAACTACACATGCTCAACATCGAATCGCAAAGCATTGATGACTGTTGCTAATTTTAAACATTATCTTCTACATCACAGAAATAAAATCTGAATTACATTTTTTATCCATTGAAAACGTACAACGATTGAAATAATCACAACTGCATTATAAAGGAAGCATATTTAACGAAACGCGTATACATATGTAGTATGAACGTTTTATACTAACAAAACGCATATAGTTTGTATAATATATATAACGAAATTTAAAATTTCTACATTTCGGGTCCCATCGGCACGAAAGTTGCAGGAACGAGCTGCTGACATTTTTCACATGAAAATGAGGCCAAACACGGTATAAATCAGATTATTAATTAATTAAAAAATGATGAACATACGAATTGAAAAAGAATGAGTGGGGCAAGAGGGGTAAAGTATTGACATGCGTTGCCGTGCGTATAGCATAGAATATGTGTACGTAACAGTGATGCCAGAATGAGGACGGGAGCGCTCGAGAATTTCCCCCACCACGCATGCACACTACGCCGGAGCTGCGTGTCCGTGAGCTCAGCGCTTCGGACAACGTCGGGAAGACGAGAGAGAAAACGAACGTGTGTCTTTCTCTCTCGCTCTTGAAACGCTGCGATCCAAGGTTACGTGCAAGCGACACGCGGCCGTGCGCGATCTTCTTGAGTGCCTCGAGATACACTTTTCACTTTCTGACATATGTATAATACTCTTGTAATGAAAAAAAAATTGGAAAAATTTTGTTAGGGAAATCACGTTTTAAGACCTCCTGATCACGTTGTGAATATTTAGAAAAGAGCTTTTTTTTTTAAATATCTCATGTATTTGTTAACACGATTACGTTTAAACGGCAAAATGGATTTCAATGAAATTTTATATTAAAATATTATGTCTTAAGATCCATTAGATCACGAAAAATGATAATTACCCGTTATGATTCTTCGATTTTTCAGATATACGAACTAAATTCTAAATAAAAAAAAGTTAAATAAAGTTCTTCTGTAACTTGTTTAACAAAGAAAAATGTACATTCATAATTGAGGCATTTGATGGAAAAAGGGCACATACGCTAAAATGCCATTTCAAGAAAATCGATTTCAAAGTTTTCATTATAGTATAACTTAATAAAAAGTAATGCAATTAAATCAAATTTTTTTAAGGATGTAGTTACCGTGTCGTTCAAGCGTTCTGAATACAGAAGTCATGATTTAAAAATGATATGTGTCTTTATTTATAAGTTTTAAACAAGTGGTTTATGTGCCCTTTTTCCATCAAATTCCTCAATTTCTTGTGTTCATTTTAAATTTCCGTACTTTTTATTTGAGCTATTTCTATTTTTCAAACCTTAAAATGAATTTTTTTATTAAAAGACGAATATTTTGATACTGTACATTGGTGAAGTTGGTTAAAATTAGAATACACTCTTGGCCAGTACCATGCACGCTGTAGAAGCCTTCGATAAAAAATATTTTTTCAGAGTATGATCTAAAATCTAAAATCTAAACGTAATCACATCAAACGTAATTATATCAAGTTGCGACAAAGAATCACGCACTATTTACAAATTAATTACGCGCAGCGTGCACGTTACCGCTCGATGGAAACTACGGGAAAGTGGTGGTCTCTTCCATCGGGAGGGAAATGTAAACAATTGGTTATGCAAAGCTAACATCGCGATACATGTTGTACACTAAAATGTACAAAAACATTACAAAAATAGAAAAGAAAGGCAGCACGTAAATATATCAATTGGGGTCGATATATTGACGAGATGTAAGACTGAAATAATGCTACAATTGTTTACATTTCCAAAGGATAGAAAGCAAGCAAAGGAATTTACTATAATACATGCGACAGAATTTCGATATAATTGTTACATATAAAATGAATATAATTAAGAATATACATTTATTTGTACAATTATCTCGAAGTTCTCTCTATGAATCATATGTACAGCAAGCAAGCGAATTTATTGCAAGGATAGAACAAGAATTGCGTGAGGTAAATCGAACAACTATTTACATATTCGCGATGTCCAAAAATCGAATGAAATAAAAAATGGATGAAATTGATAATATTCTGGACATCACTAATTTGCATTACCCGACGTAGAAGGAACATCCGCGAGGCCATCAACGGCATGTAAACGTAACCTACTCTTTTGCTTCTTCGCAAGAATTGGATATAAATGCTCAGATGACATGAGAGATAGATGTATGTCATCTACCTCCATGGTCTGAGCTGTGTCCCCGTACGCCTTTAATGCCGATTTCGTTACGCAAATGGCATTGACGAGGGTCGAACAAAGTCGGTTTCGTTTCTTGTTCTTTATGTCGGGAAGCATGGAAAACGATCTTTCAGCATCGGCGTTTGAATTTGGAAGACTTCTAATGGAATTTAATAATTTCTGCAAACATGGAAATTTAAATGAGCCTTGATCGTTTCGCGTTAACAACACCGTTTTCCAAACATCATCAAATGCTAATGTACAAAGCATCTGCTTGTCTTTATATGCAAAATTCAGGTGCAATGTCGACCATTCTTTTTGCAAACCGTCTTCGTCGAAACCGCCCAATTTCTGAGCAATAAAGAGAACACTTTTAAAGGAAGTGTCTCTGTCATTATCTATTAATGCCAAATGAGGCTCAAAAACACATAACTTGCTCAGAAATTCGTCATCGATTGGCAATCGATTACGAATTTCGTTTGCAGCCGTTATGTAAAACTTAATACAATTTTCTCGAACGGTTTTGACAACATCGGGTTTGCCTTCTGCAACTAACTTAGAAAGAAAAATGTCACAAGCCGGACCTAAATGAATACTATTAAATGCGATTTGGTTATCGCCTATTGAAAAATCTATTAATCTTACTAAATCCATGTGCTTCAAAAGCTGCGGTTTCAAAAAATTACTTAAAATATTATGCAAAAGAGTTTTGGCAGTAGTTTGAAGCAAATGGATTCTTGTTTCTTGTGACTGAAAGAATAAACTAAAGTTATTGAAATACAATAGAACGTATTCCAAAAACAGAAGATATGCTTTCGCTTCTGGATTTTGCATAATGATAAGCAGATCTTCCCCAGACTTAGTCTTCTCACTTACGACCAATTCTTGCAGAAATTGCAACACACTGTCCCAATTTTCTAAAAGTGTAACTACGGATGAATAACGCGATAACCATCGCGTAGTACAGAATTTTAAAATTTTGCGGTCAGTAAATTGATAACATTGTTGGAAATCGCGAAAAATGGCCGAGCGTTTGGGACTGCTATAAATGAATGTAGTGACTTTCCGTAATAATTCCTCGCAGACCTCGGGAATGGTAGCGCATGCTTTATGCATTACCAATGCAGAGGAGTGACATGGACACGGCATCGTGAAAAAATTTTCACCGCGAATTTCTGCAAGTTTGGTCTTGAATGACGAGTGACACCCTGTCATGACAGAAGCGTTATCACACGACAAAGCAAGAATATTTCCGAACGGAATTTGCTTTTTCCACATGGAGTTCTTAAAGGAGGTAAATATTTTATCCGCAGTACATTCTCGCGCGTCAAGATTAATTAATTCTACTAATTCCGTTCGAACATCCAAAGTCTCGGGTGCGACATACCGAACAATAAACGACATCCATTTCTCATTGGTAATGTCGGATGTTTCGTCAATAAATACTGAAAACTTAGAATTCTGTAAAACCAGACTAAGACGCTCTGTTTCCCGAGGACACAGAACGTTCGATATAATATTAGAACACTTTGTTCGACCACACGTCATACGTTCCAAAACATCAGGATCTTTCCCAACGTCTTGGAAAAATTGAAGAATCGCCTCTGCGGATTGATGCGAAATATTTTTCTCGGCAACTAATGCAGCAAAACGAATTTCCGCGATTTTTTTTCGTTCATCAAATGACAAATGCGATTCCTCGCCTTGCGATCCGAAATCGTTCGATTTCCTCACATCTATTCCATTTTTTTTGCAGTTTTTGATGTGGCACTTGGAATCCGCGTGACGTTCGATTTGCGACATTCCGCAAGCAAATGATTTTTTACAAACCGAACAGAAACACGAAAAAGGATCATTGGCGACCTTATTCAACCATGGCTTGAAATCCTCAAGCCATTGAGGCATAAAAGTCTTTCTCAAGACCTTAGTACCATGTACAGGTATTCGCGGAATTTTTTTAGAAGACAAATATTTATGTCTCGCTGATTCCGCATGCCTTTTAACGCTCCACGAGTGGCAAGAAAAAGTTTTCTCGCAAGAAGTACAGTAGAAAAGGCTTTTATCATCAGGTACTTCGCGAATCCATGATCGGAACTTCTCATTCGTTTCCCACAACGACCGATAAACAGGAGTAGCCTTTTCACCTGTTTTCTCAAACGTTTCCATCGTATTTACCACAAAAAAATTGAAATATGCAGGAAAAATATTATCTACAAAGCAACAAGCAAATGCTAGCGTATAGAAAAGGGGAGATATAGGGGGCTACTAATTGCACATATACTTCCAACAAGCAGATCCGAATTCCCGAAAAACATGCAGACAATGCGAAAGAAAGAGTACTCACCTGATCTCCAATTCTACTGAAATGACGGTTAAATGTCGCGAAGCGCACATTTGTTGCGCCGACTGCGCGACCCCCACGAAACGCATCGACACGTAAACATAAACAAAGTATACGCGACCACAGATCGCGGATATACAATGTACGCGACCGTCAAATGTACTTGACGAAAACCAGGCCCGAGCGAACCCTCGAAACGGGAAACAAAAAGAATAGATAGGAAATCGTAAAATAGTAAGAAAAATTCAGAAAGGAGAAAAATCGAAGAAAAGGCTAAAAGAAATAACAGCAAGGTAATGGTGACAGTACCGAACTGCCACAGATGCATTTACCAGTTACCTTTCTCTCCTATTCTTGTACAATAACACCTTTATACCAATTTACACATTTTAGTGTACAACATGTATCGCGATGTTAGCTTTGCATAACCAATTGTTTACATTTCCCTCTCGATGGAAGAGACCACCACTTTCCCGTAGTTTCCATCGAGCGGTAACGTGCACGCTGCGCGTAATTAATTTGTAAATAGTGCGTGATTCTTTGTCGCAACTTGATATAATTACGTTTGATGTGATTACGTTTAGATTTTAGATTTTAGATCATACTCTGAAAAAATATTTTTTATCGAAGGCTTCTACAGCGTGCATAGTACTGGCCAAGAGTGGATTCTAATTTTAACAAAGTTCACCAATGTACAGTATCAAAATATTCGTCTTTTAATAAAAAAATTCATTGTAAGGTTTGAAAAATAGAAATAGCTCAAATAAAAAGTACGGAAATTTAAAACAAACACAAGAAATTGAGGCATTTGATGAAAAAAGGGCACATAAACCACTTGTTTAAAACTTATAAAGAAAGACACATATCATTTTTAAATCATGAGTTCTGTATTCAGAACGCTTGAACGACACGGTAACTACATCCTTAAAAAAATTTGATTTAATTGCATTACTTTTTATTAAGTTATACTATAATGAAAACTTTGAAATCGATTTTCTTGAAATGGCATTTTGGTGTATGTGCCCTTTTTCCATCAAATGCCTCAATTATGAATGTACATTTTTCTTTGTTAAACAAGTTACAGAAGGACTTTATTTAACTTTTTTTTATGTAGAATTTAGTTCGTATATTTGAAAAATCGAAGAATCATAACGGGTAATTATCATTTTTCGTGATCTAATGGATCTGAAGACACGAATATAAAATTTTAATATAAATTTTCATTGAAATCCATTTTGCCGTTTAAACGTAATCGTGTTAACAAATACATGAGATATTTAAAAAAAAAGCTCTTTTCTAAATATTCACAACGTGATCAGGAGGTCTTAAAACGTGATTTCCCTAACAAAATTTTTTCCAAATTTTTTTTCATTACAAGAGTATTATACACATGTCAGAAAGTTAAAAGTGTATCTCGAGCCTCGAGGCACTCAGGAAGATCGCGCACGGCCGCGTGTCGCTTGCACCCCACCTTGGATCACAGCGTTTCAAGAGCGAGAGAGAAAGACACACATTCGTTTTCTCTCTCGTCTTCCCGACGTTGTCCGAAGCGCCGAGCTCACGGACACGCAGCTCCGGCGTAGTGTGCATGCGTGGTGGGGGAAATTCTCGAGCGCTCCCGTCCTCATTCTGGCATCACTGGTACGTAAAGCATCAAAGATACCTATTGATATACATATTTATTACATACGTATTATATACAACAAAATACCGTGCTGCTACTACTACATCACAAACTGTAACTTCATACAAATCTGTACCATAAAACGTAACTTACCTTTCTCGACGATTTTTATATTTTCTGGACAAACGCCTTACAGATAACATAGGACGCTTGGCTTTTGTACCACCCTTCGAATAGCGTTGGTTTCTTGCATCTATGGCTTCCTTTTTTGATTCCATCACAATGATGAATGCGAATGATCACACACACTTATCAACACTACAGTAATGAACCACGCAGGAATGGAACAATTCACAAATTATGAATATTCCATATGTATCAATATCTGCGCAGTAAATAAAAGCCCGATTGCTTTCTGCGTCTTCACCGTAGTGCAAACGGCAGAAAACTAATCAGCTAGCGTTGTCGCAGCATTAGTTACAGATGCTGAGATGCAGAACAAAAGATAATGGGAAAAGGACGGATATATGCGTTCTGTCCCTCTCTTTCTCATTAGAATTGGTGTATGCTGATCAGTGGTGGGTTTACTACGTGACATCGAATTTACTACGTGACACGCGTAAACAATGTAAATAATTGTATAAAATGTAGAAAATGTTACAAATTTAAATACGAACTATTAACCTCTACCTATTGCATTGAATTTTACTGCACAATATTTTAAATTACTTTAAACAGAAAGATTGGAATATAATTATAACAAAATTATAAATAATATGAAATTGTTTAGTCATATCTTTGATGTGCAGAAGATACTCGAATTTTTACATATATCAACATGGATTCTGAAGAAATTCATAAAGCTTTAGCCTTTAATTTCTTTGGATGAACCATTCGGTTTAGTATTATTGAATCTGACCACTATAGGAACTTTATTCATAAATTGAATCCAGCTTATAAAATTTCAACTCGAACAACATTGTCGAATAATTTACATAACGCAAAATTTCAAGATTACAACCAATTTGGATTAAATCCAAAAATGCAGTTCTACTTTTAGATGGTTGGAAAAATTCATCATCCAACAATAAGTATGTTGTTGCAATTCTGAATTTAATGAATACGATATGTCCATGCAGGTTACGGCATTCCACAGTCTGCAATGTTTTTTCAAACAATATGATTTTATACAGTGAATATTTTATACATATGATTTTATAGAACGTAATAAAGTTGAGCTATTTACTACGTCTTATTCTACACGTAGAGAATTCACTTTTCTATGTTAGGTAAAATACGGGCCCACCACTGATGCTGATACATTTACATAGAGTATGTACTTCCGGGAATACTTTTTGGTGCAGAAAAGTGCACAGGAAAGGATTTTTGATTATCCTGTGCATATACTTTTGACGTATCATCTTTGCGCGTTTGAACCTTTACGCGGGCCGAAACGTGTCGCTCGGTCCTTGGTGCAAGTGAAATACAAAATATTGAGTGAGTGAGAAAGACAGATTGGGCTCTGCCCAACGGTTTCGGGAAAGAATCGCAAGTTGTGTAGTAGGATCGCCTACATTAGTGGTGATAATGGGTGCGTGAATCGACGCCGGCGTTTGTTTTCCGGCAACGCTGGCCCTTGAGGCTAGCAAAGGCTCGATTGTCAGAAATACAACGACTGCCGAACAGTAAAGATCGTAAGTACCTTCACGCTTACTACTCTTATTATTATGAAAATGGTCTAAAATTTTTCGTTTATTACATTTCACATATTTTTTACGTAATATATCAACATGATACATAATAAACGTGAAGTTCAATTTCTTTTTTTTAAATTTCGATTGACGCCACTTTCAAACTAACTGACACACTTCTACATTTTACTTTCAACCTAAGACTGTATTTAGACATATTTCGGGTGAAGTTTCATTAGTATTGTTGTAATTTTTTGTGCAAAATCTATCGTGTGAGCTGTGATTGTTTGAGTGTCCGCGTGTTTCTCAAGTTGCGTATCGCCATTGCGAGGTTGCCTCGCGTGGCACACCTCGCGAAGTGGAGAGTCTGGAGACTGCCTTGACCATTATTACTTTACGAGGCATCAGCCGTCGATTTTTTGACGTGCTCAAAGGTGCTTCGCGGCCCCAAAATCAAAAATCGCATGGCTCGGGCGACGCAAATATCATGCTGGAGGTAGCGCGAGACCGCCACACGAGTCTGCCCCCAGACTCTCCACTTCGCGAAGCGTGCCTCGCGCGGCATCCTCGCAATGTCGAGACGCAGCTTCACGCTCAGAGATTTGTGTATTCATTCTCACGTAGAATAAGAAAGTTATGTTATAATTTACCCGCGAAATGTCTAGAAAAGGTATATACATTCGGGTGCAACATAGGCTTCCTTTAGTTGAAACTGAAGACAAGTGATGAAAATTAAACAGTTTCTAAACATCAGAAGTGGAAAAATCGGAAATTTTAAAATCACAAATGTCGGACATATAAAAATACAAATATTTTGAAACTTGATAACCTCACAATTACAAATTTTGGAAATCTTTGAATTTCAATGCTTTCCAACTTGGAAATTCCAGCATTTAGAAATCTGAAGATTCTCCTGCTGCGTTAAATCTTGGTTAAAGAAGCCTATATTGTACCCAAATGTACCAACTTGATAAACGTGTACCTACTCCTCTCTGAGTTGCGCAAAATGTAATCTAATTATAAATTATAAATTACGATGAAAATGTAATTGTGTAATTGATTACACATTATTTTCTGCAATCGTTAATTTAGATAGTTGACAAAATTGTGGTCAACTACCTAAATTAACAATTACAGAAAATAAAGTGTAATCAATTACACAATTACATTTTAATCGTAATTTGTAATTTGTAATTAGATTACATTTTGGCCAACTCTAGCTTTTCTACTGCACTTTCAAATTCATTTACGTTCAATAGTTTGACTGTTTCTTCGACTCTTTTTTAGATGTCTGGAAATGAAGCTCGCCAGCAGAGGGGAAGAAATGAAGTGACTCCGTCTCGGGGACGGAGTCCCAGCAGACAGCCTCCGTCCTCAAGACGGAGTCCAACACGTAGCTGGACTCCGTCCTCGCGACGGAGTCGAAGGAGTAGCCGGACTTCGTCGCGAAGACGGAGTCCGTCGCGAAGACGGAGTAGGAGCAGCCGGACTTCGTCGCGAAGACGGAGTCCGTCGCGGCATCGAACGAGGAGCCGGACTCCGTCCTCGCGACGGAGTCAAAGCTACACGGACCTTATATGGATGCGGATGACGCTGCAGTATAAGAAGGAGGTATGTAGAAACGTAGGCGATCTCACGCAAACATTTCTTACATTCTCACGAAAGTGTGAAAACATTATTGCAGTAATCATAAGATTTATATTTATTTTTCATATTACAGTGCAGCGCTCTAAAAAAACAGGTGGGGCGCTTAAAATACGGAGGAGGAAGAGGAGGAAGAGGGCGAAGAGGGGGAAGAGGGGGAAGAGGGGGAAGAGGGAACAGTGGAGGAAGAGAGGCGAAAAATTATTATTTTTATTAAATAAATAAAACCAAAATATACTTATTCAAACATTTTTTTATTCGAAGGCCTTTCATCCGTCGGCCATGAATAATTTTCTCATATTTATTCGTACTTTAGTCGAGAATCATATATTTAGTCGAGAATGTACGAATAAATACGAGAAAATTATTCATGGCCGACAATTGAATTCCCCACGTTTCAAATAAAAATTGGCTCGGGTTATAATGCTCATCTCTGGTATTTTGCCATATCATTGAGGCAGTGAGTTCAACAACGGACTAACCCACATTTTGTTCGAAATTGATTTAGTAGCAATAACGTATTCCAAAAGGCTCTACTAATCATATAAAATAGGAATTTTTTTTTAATGTGTGTTAGTCCGTGGTTGCTCTCACTGCCTCAATTATAACATAAATTCAACAGCGATTTCAAGTGATGTATGTACATATGTGTCACGGTAAAAGCGTTAATTTAGTAAATGTATACAGTTCCTAGCAGTTCCTAGTCAATGTGTGCCTAAACTGTATACAAAGTTGGGCAAAATGAAATCTAATTACAAATTACAAATTACGATTAAAATGTAATTGTGTAATTGATGAGGTACATTATTTCCTGTAATCGTTAATTTAGGTAGATGACCACAATTTTCTCAACTACCCAAATATTAACGATTACAGAAAATAATGTAATCAATTACCCAATTACATTTTAATTGTTATTTGCAATTAGATTACATTTTCCCCAACTCTGACTGCATATAAGCTAACCTACAATCGTATGTCAATGCATATATTGACTGCATCACGCTTTTACTGTGAGCGACATGTATCCAGCTACGTGCTAACGCTTCAGTTTTGCTATGATTCCACGTCGGCAGTCCTCCCGTGTAGGCGCCATCTCGTGTCCACTAGCTGAACTAAATTTGTCACGTGACTTGCTCTGTATTATCGCCAATATGGCGGAACTCGTATTTGGGAATGCAATCACGATTTTTCATTATTCGTCCTTATATGAGCAAATTTGGGGCTGGGTTAGGACTCATTCGAAAGAGGAAGGTTCAATGCAGAGCGCTCTTCTCACCGTTTCAGTCACAAAGCTCTTTTAGTGACCTAAAAATACTTGGATTCTGCGGGTGTATTTTGTCGACTTTTGCTCTACTTTGGATACTCATATTATTAGATATCAACACAATCTCGTTGAACCATGAGAAGAGCGCTCTGCATTGAACCTTCCTCTTTCGAATGAGTCCTAACCCAGCCCAAAATCTGCTCATATAAGGACGAATGATGAAAAATCCCAACCCCATGTTTCGGGCCAGATTGTGTCGGTATACAGCGCGCTGCATTACCCGTGTCTACCCCATTAAATATGTTTAGAACTGTCAACGGTATTTACCTTGTTTTCACCTTCTAGAAGCAGATGTTTTGTTCACGGTATACGTTAGTCTTATTCCAACCGACTCGCGGGTTACACGTAGTGCCAGAGCACTGTGACTCAATTTTAATAGCAAAAGCAGTATTTTATATTTGTTCTAAACTTTCCTGAAGATGATCTAAACCAAGATCGAAACGTCGGAAGCTTATATAATTATAATTGCAAAATAGCTTGTTTTTATTGTTTTAAATTGACCGAACTAGTGCGCCGAAATCATATATATTAATTATTACGGTCGAAAATAAATTTATAAATAACTTGTAAACAAATAACATATAAATCAAATGCGAATTAATGTAAGGATCTTGCTATCGTCGCTACTGGCATTAGTCAAGAATGGAACGTGCCTAAGTAGTAAACAAAAATCTTAGAATAGAACGATGGGAAGATTCTTCCTGGAAGATTCCAGGTAGAGGCTGTGGGATGGGGTCTCCCACTTATGATTTGTCATGTGACAAATCATAGAGAAGGAGTAACCGACTGCCCTATAAAAAGGGATCGGACCACCCGCGGAGCTCATTAAGTAATGAATTAATCATTAATATTACCATATTACCATAATTATCATTATAACCAATCATTAAGAAGACTTAGAAAAGTGTTAAATTCACAAAAAAGTGACAATAAAAGTGTTAGTGAAAAACAATAAATAAGTGAGTGAAGTTTTACCTACGTTTGCCTATTCCTTACCTCAGGCATCGACACCTTTTTTCTATAATCAATATGATAAACCGAGAAAATATGAATAAGGTTAATCGTGATTTGCGCCCGTCATCGGGTATTTGGTGTAAAATGCGATTTCCGCGATTAATAACTCTACCCTAAAATATTTCTTAAACGTTCGCAATTTGCTTCCACTAACGGTGACATTTATAAGCAGGACAGCCGCCCACGGTGTCATCAAACAGTGGTAGTAAAAAGCGATTCGCGTGTTTAATCAAACCCCCAAAAAACGGTTAATAACCAATCAAAATGGTTTATGAGTGATCATCTTTTGCGTCTGTCGAAAGTGACTCTAATAAGCAGGACAGCCGCCCACGGTGTCACTGGAAATTAGACGTGAACCATGACCCCGGAGAAATAAAGATCATTAAAGAAATCAATCCTCTAATAAACAAGGTGGTGATGCCTAGAGGCCACAGAGCAGGCAGAAAATACCAGCTCCGTAAACTGGCTATCGCTTTTAAAAACGCACCAGCGGGAAAATTGCCTTTATTGGGAGTCTCTGCACAACCTGCGGTATTACATAACCATCAACAACAACCTTACGGGAAAATAATCGAAGTAGGACCCTGGGCAGTGCCCCACCTTAACCCAGCGCCAGAAATCGACGGAATCTCAGAAATTCCCATCCTCTGGCAACTCAAAGAGATCTACCAATAAAAGGTAGGTAGTATAAAATCCCGCATTAATACCTTTAAAATCTTGTACTCAACTATCCCAGAGCGTAAGGTCCCTGGGCTAGCTCGAAAGCGGATCGGAAAAATAAACTCCCCTAAAATCGCGGCCCGAATAGAAGTAGGGACGTAATATTCAACAATATGAAATGTTTGACTATATGTACCATTCTATATTTATATAAAGCCCGCAAGCGACAAAGAAGTAAAATAACTGTGTGATCGAAATCCGTGATTATAAAGAGAATTGTTACGTCCTGAAGGGACTTTTTGTAAATCACCCCAAGCGGTTGGAATGATTTACCGTGTCAAAGGGCTGATGCCCACCTTGACTTTACTTACCAGGAATATGGAAGGTGATACGGGGGTTGAAATAATAGAGTACAAGGGATATAAGGGAGAAACGATAATGATAAATATATTGTTACATGAAATAAGATTATCCTACCTCGAGACAGCGCTTCGTCCCGGTTGTCGCTCGCTGTGTCGCTCGGGTATCGCGCGTGGCACGGTTGCCGTCTAGCGTTTCGGTCGCTCACTGTGTCGCTGACCCAAGGGTAGGTCGTGGTCGCTCGGTGTGATCTCGGATGGCACTCGGAAGTCGGTGGCCTGGAGCCCGTCGTACCGCACTGTCTCTAAACGTCGGATTTCTACACGGTCCTACGTCGGTCTCGATTAACGCGCAAGGGCTCTCCCGGCGAAGCCGTTTCTCGGTATGTCGGACGGAGTTACCCTTCTTACGAATTACTATCGGTCGAGCATGCTTCGCGGAATCTACGCGGAGACGTGGTCGCGGTATCTAGACGGTCCTCTGGTCCGTCGTCACTTCCTAGCTCGAGCTCTCGAATAAGAATAATGCCTCAATCAATCCTGGTTATGGGCCGTGCCCCGATTAATCCTCGCGAATGGGGGAAACTGCCCCGTCGGCAGTTGTCGCTCGCCGTACGCGTCGGAAATTTCCGGGCCCGGGCCGCCGGCGGTCATGTTGTCCCTACGGCTGTCGCTACGCGGCTCAGCGTAACGTGACTGCCACCCGCGAGGCGATTCCGCTGAATCGCCGTCTACGGAATAAAGCGACGCGCGGACAGCAAGCACGGAAAGGGCCAGAAGGGCCCATGTAACACCTCCCTACCTAGACATGAAATGGTCTCGAGAGGCCATTTCATGCTCACGTGGGCAGCTGTCAGCGCGTGCACCTTCTACGAGCGTCTTAAAACTAAGATTAACGCTATTACAAGTAAGGGGTGCATGGGCGATACAATAAATGAATTGGAATTAAGCAAAAGTGAAACTCATATATTGTTACATAGGGTAAAGAAAATAATAATAATAATAATAATAGTAATAATGGTATTAGAAATGGGAAAAGAAAAAAAAGCAAAAATGAAATTAGCGTTGGGGGGGGGGGGGGCTCCTGGCGGCGCTTTTAACGGATGCTCTCTGCTGTGAATTAATAAAAAAAAGGAACAATTAGAACTCGGTCGCGTCACTTTTAAGTGATTACACTTTGTCGCACAATTACCTAGTGCTGAGTGGTTGTGGTTCCTCACTCTGCCCCGGCGGGGACGATCCAGGGAACGTCCCGAGGCTTCGGTGGCTCCAACGGGCGCGGCGCCTGTAGCACTGGGAATGCCGGCAGATAACGAGGGTTGACCTCCAATATGGCCCGGATGCAGCCGGTGCAATTGACGGGTGTGATCCACTGAAGGTGTCGCTCCCGACAACACACGCACCGAGTCAAATCCATAGCCTTTTCCTCCACTGCAAGCCAGTGGACTGGAGTTCTCCGATATTTGTCAAAGTCGCTCGGGGGACGAATCCACGCACAAGCGTCGCAGAGGGTCAGGGTCCTGTGGACTCCGTGCGTCCATGTACTCCCGTTGCCGTCGAAGCTTTTCTTTGCTCTTATACAGACCCGTCTTGTAAAAGGTGCTTGTAACTGCCGGGGTAGCACCGCCTCGGCCAATGCGGATCTCACACACCCGGCGTCGTTAAAGCTTGGGGTGGACATCGTAGCAATTGAATTCGTATTAAAAAAAAATTTATGACGACTGTGTCTCGCGTCGCTTAATTTCTATCTTATATACTATTATCCCTACCATCTAATTTTCGCAGCAGAGCGCATCGTGGGGGTCGGTTCTTAGCCTAACGCGCGGGGTTTTTTGCTGCTATCAGCAAACTATGGTCTAGAATACTTCAAAGTACGGCTCGGAACCCGCGAAACTTCTCGCTCGTTCTACGTGGGCTCTCTCTCTTGTCCTCGTGGATGGTATAACGGGTAGGTCGGAAGGAAGAGATGTGATAGCAAGAGGACGGGGTCTGGAAATTATTTGAGGAGGAGGACGGGGTCTGGAAATTATTTGAGGAGGAGGACGGGGTGGTACCATTTCTATATTAACCTTTGTCTCTTTCCTTAAGAGTTCGCGATGTTGAATCCGGCGTGCCCTCAAAAAACGGTATCCAATCCAGACAATAATGATGATTATGAAGGTTCCTCCCAATCCTGGCAGTCCATAGGTGACGTATGTAGATAGATTTTCAGTTCGGTGGTGGGTGGCGATCTCCCTTGCCTGTCTTTCTATGTCGTCCAATGCGATTGCGGTTGCCTTCGCATGAGCGTCTTGAAGGGTCCCCTGTGGTTCCTTTTCTTGATGGTCAGCCAATATTTTCACGTGATGTTCCGTGAGACTAGGTAAGATTTCGGAAATATTTATGCCTATGGATGGTTTGTATATTGTTGTCAATGCTTCGGTGTCGACACCGGACGCCCATATCTGATCGGTCCCGATCTTGGCCCGACAATCCCTCCTCAGTTGCAATATTCCTGCACCCTGGAGCATTTCATATCCAGCCGCGTGCTTATTGCATTGTACCTGCAGTGCCAGGGTGTCCTTGATAGAATATAACCAGGTGTTGGGTGCGACCATCTTCTTGAGGAAGGTTCGGCTTCCGGAAAGAGCTTGAATATTACAGCTAGGCCACTTGATGTTTTGTGGTTTTAATAAGGCATCCGTCTCGCAACATGGTGCTTTTTCCAGATCTTGAAGTGGCACACTGAATTCGCACATGTACATCCGATAGTGTTTCCTGCATCCTGTGATGTAGCTTTCGTCTGGCATGAAGTACTGTGCGTTGATTTGGCTGATTGCCATATACGGTGTTCTTGGTTAATAAATATTGGGGTAGAGACGTTGGTCGATATAGTTTGCAATGAAGGGCAGGTTTGGATGTAATAAAGATCGAAAGGAATTTGGTCTAATAGAGGGATGTCGAGTGACAAAATGATTCGACCCTGTAAATAAGCTACGTTTAATTTGGTCACCCCTTGTAGCTGCTCGGAGTTTAATTCTTCCGTAGTCAGCGGGAATTTGGGGACTTGGGGAAAGAATGGCCGGATGTAGGATACCAAGTTTCGCAAATCTGAGCGCGTCGGTTATTACGATCAGTGCGGTCACGTATTTGTCCACGTGCCTGGTCATTAGGAACGTCCACGACGAAAAAGCTAATTCTAATTCTACCTTTGTTTCGCGCTCGTCTAATTGACGGGTACCTGACGCTATTTCCTTAATTCTGTCGCCCATGTTTCGCGCGGCGTCCGTTACAGATTTTAACGTATCGTGTATGTTCTGGAATTCTGATTTTATAATGTGTGTTTGATTTCCTAATAGTTCAGCGAGATGATTTTGATCTTTATACAGTTTATCTATTTCCTTATTATAATACTGCGCGTCGTCGTTGTCCAGAGTTCCGAAAAGGGCCTTACTCAGAGATCCAATGAATCCCAGTGGTACCGATCGTTTGGTACGTTGGAGCTGTGGTTTTCCTAGTATGCTCAGTAGCAATTCTTCGTAGCGTAGGCCATCGCGGAGTTTTCGTTGCAGGGCCGCGTTGAGGTCGTCGGCCGGACAAGACGTCCAATTATAAGTTGCGCATAATGCTTTCATCCTGTTTATTTGGGGTTGAGTTTGTGGTCGCGATGTTAATACTTCCGCGACTTCGATGCCCGTGACCAGTCTCCATTGGGTGTGAAAAACTCGGAGAGGTCGGATCTGTTCGTAGTACAACCTCGGATTGGGGTTTAACGGCGCTATTCGGTAATCTCCGTCTATAATATTAGTAGTGGCACCCGTCCATAGGAACGTGAACAAGAACAGGCCATATCCGTCCATGGTGATCGTTAGTATTAGTACGAAGATTTTCCGAAAATGCCCTTCATATGTGGGGATTCTATTGTTTTAGGTAAAGGATCGCTGCAAATACGAAAAACAAGTGAGATAAAAGGGAGGAAAGGAAGGAATCTGGTTAATGGAATGTGGGACCGTGGTTATGAGAATCTGCTAAACAAGCTCTCTCGCCGGTCCGTTGTAAGCTTAAACCTTTCGAATACGCTCCATTGGCGTCAAGGTGGTTTATCTTTAATATAAGCATGTTTCAATTTATCGAAATGTTTGATGATTTGCCGGCCCTCATCCGAAATCAATATTGCATTGTTCTGATCAGTGATTGCTTTTATTTTGTAAGGGCCTATGTAATGCGGGTCGAATTTATGGAGCCGAGGTTCCTTTAGTACGTAAACAAGGTCGTCTTCCGCGAATATAATTTGGTTACTCTTTCGGTCATAGATATTTTTCGAACGCGATTTTCTCGTGTCCAAGTTTCCCTGCTTTCCAGACCGTCGGTGTTATCCCCTTTTGTCCATGGCAGCTCCTGGCCAAGTTCCTGTCCTTCTAATGTGGAATCATCTCCGAAGTTGAAAGACGGTGGTTCTTCATAATTTGGTCTTGGCCTGCCTTGACGACGCGCTCCTGCACGCGTTGCTATACCCTCATTATTACTTGTTGGTAGTGTTTCCTTTGCGGTAGTCGGAAAAGCGTGCGAGACTGGATTTCGGGATAGCGCGTCTGTGTTTGCGTTCACCCGGCCGGGCTTATAAATGATTTCATAGTCGTAATCCGCGAGGGTAATCTTCCATCGGGCGAGTCGCGATACCGGATCTTTTATCGAAAATAACCATTGAAGCGGCCGGTGATCAGTTACCAAGACGAACTTTCGCCCATAAATATACGTGCGGAATTGTTTTACAGCGTAGATTATCGCAAAGCATTCCTTTTCCGTGGTTGAGTAGTTTTCCTGTGCGGGGTTGAGTACTTGCGAGGCGTACGCTATTGGCGGGTCCTCGCCTATTTTGCCTTGACTTAAAATCGCGCCGACGGCTATGTCGGAAGCGTCAGTTGTAATGATAAATGGTTCGTCGAAGTTTGGATAACGTAAGACCGGCTCTTTATAGAGTACCTCGCGTATCTCCTCGAAACTTTCCTGCTGTTTTTCAGTCCAAAAGAATGGAATTCTCGGGCTAGTCAAACTTGTAAGAGGTTTAGCGCGTTTTGCCATATCTGGAATAAAACGGCGATAATAATTTACGAGACCTAAAAATTGTTTCAAATTTTCCCGATTCTTTGGTATAGGGAAGGCAGCGACGGCCTTGATTTTTTCTGGGTTGGGTCGTACCCCGTCGGCTGCTATTATATGACCCAAGTATATGACCTTGTCTTTCAAGAACTTGGCCTTCTCCGTCTGTAGGGTTAACTTATGCTCACGTAAGCGTTCGAAGAATCTCTCGAGTCGGTGTTCGTGCTCCGCGAGTGTACGCGAATATACAACCACGTCGTCTAGATAAACGAACAACTCCTTACCGATAAAACCTCTCAACACGTGATTCATCAAACGCTGGAAGGTGGCCGGAGCGTTCTTTAATCCGAAAGGCATGCGGAGGTATTCGTAGTGACCGTCGGGGGTAGTAAACGCGGTTTTTGCACGGTCCTCGTGTGCCATAGGAATTTGATGACAACCGTTTGCTAAGTCGAAGATGGAGAAGTATTTGGCTCCGCCTAGTCGATCGAGAATGTCCGTAATTCGCGGTAAAGGGAAACGGTCGTCGATGGTTTTCGCGTTAAGAATTCTATAGCCTGCTACCACCCTAAAGCGCTTGTTTCCCTCCTCGTCGTCCTTTTTCGGGACTATATGCAGGGGTGAGTTATGTGGCAACGACGAAGGAGCGATTATTCCCAACTCTTCCAGATTATGCATTTGTTTGGCGATTTCCTCGTCCATCAGCGGCGAGTGCGGGTATTGGCGAGTGAACACGGGCGTTGGATCGGTTAACGGGATGGTGTGCTCGATAGACGTCGTTTCGCCAAGCGGGTCTCCGGGTACGAAAAACCTGTCAGAATGCCTCACCACCAAAACCTCGATTGACCGACGCGGTTCCGGATCTAATTCTTCTAACTTCAGTGTCTCTACAATGTGTCGTAATCGTTCTTCAGGGAGTTTTTGTTCAACGCGGTAATTTCCCAAATCCTGCTCTTCGTTAGCGTCGAACTCTTCTTCGAAAAAGGGGGAGGGGCAATCCCGCTCATGGTCTTCAGGGCAGCAGAGTTTTATTTGGTCGCCGTTTGACTCTAATTCTAATGGTTCGCTGAAGCGTGTTAGAAAGTCCTCCTGACTCTGTTTGCATGCCGCCAACGTATCTTCTAATTCCTCAGAATTGGAGAAAACTACGGGGTGGATTGGGTGTTTCGCTGTTACCATCGTGCGTAGGTGGTACGAGACGATGGCTTCCTCCTGAACCAGATACGGACTCCCGACTAGACCGGCAATCCCTTCGGGTAAATTAGGCATGCTCAATACATGGAATAACGCCCAGCTGCCGTTTACCTTTAATGCAGTCGTTCCTAATGTCATGACCTTCCCGTTCAATCCGTTAATCCCCAGGGGTGTCGTGCTTATAACCAAGGCCCTTGAGCTTGCAGACCCGATTTCTAACAGGTTCAATGCAGAACCCGTGTCCACTATGAATTCTCCCTCACCGTTCTCCAATTGTTCGGCCTTGACCCGGATGCGGGGGGACTCCGAGCGTATGAGTCTCGTTGTTGGCTCTGATTTCGAGGCGATCTTGGCCGAGGCGATCTTTGGGCCTGCGAAGAGGACCCGCCCGCCTCGTTCCGGTCGAACGGGCGGGCGCGCTGGGAGTTTAAATGATTGCGATTTTCTGGGTACGACTCGTATTCCGCCGTTCTTGGCGACTCTTGGGATTCATTTCTTCTAGGTTCCGGCGATTCGCGAGATTGATATCTTTCGGATTCGCGTGGATTATACCTTTCAGTTTCGCGAGGTTCGTATCTTCGAGTTTCATATCTTCCCGACTCCCGGGGTTCGTACCTTCCTGGTTCGCGGGGCTGATATCTGCGAGATTCACGAGGTTGATACGATCTAGCCCCGCGTGGTCGCGACTGCCTATTGTTCCAAAATCTCCCGCGTGGGGGTCTTTCACCGGGATCGTACAGCCTACATTCATAATCCAACGGACGTTCGCCTTGCCTCGTCAGCAAGGCCTTTGGACGGCACTCCGGCGTCGGGTCGCGATAATACTGTTGGATATTCTGAATATTTCGCCTTCTATATACAGGGTGTCCGCGGGAAGACTGGACAGCCGGTTTTCTCCTAAACTATTGGAGATAAAAATATAAAAAAAATAGGGAATTGCATGGTTCGAGGGGGCCAATTAATTAGCGCGAACGAATTTTTTTATCGATTATTATTTTAAAAGATACGATGGTCAAGTTCGGTTTTTCAAATGGAACTATTTTTTTGAACACCTGAGTTGATAGTGCGTTCCAAGACAAATTCAATAAGCTTTAATGTATACACTTTATTTTCACTGGTTTTTAAGATATTGCGCTTGCAAATTTACTGATTTTCACTGGAAGAAAACTGTCTGGTATAGCACGCACCGGGGACGGTCTTACTGGATCCACGGGTGGCACTGCCTTTTGAAATAGATACCTACCTGCCAAAGGTCTACGCCAGGCCCAAAGGCTGGACAATTTTTTTCCGTCAGAAATGCTACTTAGGTAGGTACATCTGCGGTATTGAGAAGCGCACCGTTACTTTTATTTCGCACTTGCTTCAAACGGCTGCTCTCTTGAAGAGGCCCTCTTCACAGCAATGCCCACCTTCTCTCGCACGGAATACGTTAACGCTTGCTTTTCTTCTGATATTGAAGCTCGTGTTTATACTCGAGAGGACCACGCGTCGAAATAATTCTTTATTTTTTATTGTATGGATATGGAAGTGTCGCAGATGGATTCCTTGGGGTTTTCCGATGAAAATCATGCCAAGTGTCGTGGAAATCGGACAACTCTTACATAAGGAATACAATTTGCTTGTGTCAAAGTAGTCCGATTTGCATGACATTTGGTACGATTTTCATCAGAAAAACATAAGGAATCCATTGGCACCACTTCCCTTTCGATACGACGAAGAAAAGAATTTCTTAATA
The DNA here is from genome assembly GCA_947577245.1 of Andrena bucephala. Classification (NCBI taxonomy): domain Eukaryota; kingdom Metazoa; phylum Arthropoda; class Insecta; order Hymenoptera; family Andrenidae; genus Andrena; species Andrena bucephala. The sequence continues at coordinate 16,875,345 of OX387718.1, read as the reverse complement.
CGCTGAAATGGATATTTCACCCTCGACTGCGGGGGCTCGACCTCAATTCGCTACGCCCGGCCCAGGATTCGTACCTTTTTCCGCAAAAAGCCATAAAAATCGGGTGAGGCAATGCGAAGGCCTGTCCTCGCCACGGGGTGCCAGCGCATCTCCTTGACGGGCGTTGCTCCAGAATTACCCTGTATCATTTGGGCAGTGTGTGACCCGACTACCCTCCGTGTAATTGGTCTGCGCGAAGTGGGGCGCAAATCCGATCATTATCAGTACTCCTGCCCGAGAGGAATACGATTTACTTTAATTATAGTACATGTGTGTTTTGTAATAAAATGTTTCTATCGTCTCCTGAATTCAATAACTGGCATCCAGATATCTACGCTCCTACAATCCAACGTCAACACGGCTCGTGGAGAGACACAGGACGAAAAGGGGTAGCCCGCTGTCGACGCGTGGTCCTCTCGAGTATAAACACGAACTTCAATATCAGAACAAAAGCAAGCGTTAACGTATTCCGTGCGAGAGAAGGTGGGCATTGCTGTGAAGAGGGCCTCTTCAAGAGAGCAGCCGTTTGTGAGGAATGCAAATCCGAATGGTTATGATACTATCTGCTCCCTATGATTGAAATTTAGTCTAGCAACTTTCACTCCTCCTAACCTAACCAATCGAACTTGCATCCCTCCCAAAAGAACCGGCCATCCGAGCGTAGAAGCAAGTGCGAAATAAAAGTAACGGTGCGCTTCTCAATACCGCAGATGTACCTACCTAAGTAGCATTTCTGACGGAAAAAAATTGTCCAGCCTTTGGGCCTGGCGTAGACCTTTGGCAGGTAGGTATCTATTTCAAAAGGCAGTGCCACCCGTGGATCCAGTAAGACCGTCCCCGGTGCGTGCGATACCAGACAGTTTTCTTCCAGTGAAAATCAGTAAATTTGCAAGCGCAATATCTTAAAGACCAGTGAAAATAAAGTGTATACATTAAAGCTTATTGAATTTGTCGTGGAACGCACTATCAACTCAGGTGTTCAAAAAAAATAGTTCCATTTGAAAAACCGAACTTGACCATCGTATCTTTTAAAATAATAATCGATAAAAAAATTCGTTCGCGCTAATTAATTGGCCCCCTCGAACCATGCAATTCCCTATTTTTTTTATATTTTTATCTCCAATAGTTTAGGAGAAAACCGGCTGTCCAGTCTTCCCGCGGACACCCTGTATATGAGTACACGCAAGCTCTTCCCCCACTCCGTACGTGAGCGGCAGCCAGCGACGCTAGCCAGAAGTGTATTATCTCGCGTTTTGCGCAGTGGAAACGCCGTAGTTATCAGGTCCAATAAACCACACTTTCGTTATTAATACAAAAGGAGTCTTATTGTTTATGTAAATAACCACACCTCCAACATGGTAGCAGAGCGTGGTTGGTAGAAAAAAAAAACACGTGTGGCTCGCGAAAAGTTCGCAGTGAAAAATATAGAAGGAAAAGTGCAAGACCACGAAAAATACAAATGTGAATAAATAACAAAATATATCTTCGAGTGATAGAAGAAAGAATTTTTTTTTAGAAAATTAGAAAAATTCAAGCTGATTCGAGCAGATTAGACTTCTTGTGCGAAGCACGCTGCACGGTGCAAGAATAGAGCACGTGGCAGAATTCGAGGTTATATAAGTGATAAATGGACACAAAAGGAGAAGTGAAAACCGAAGAAGAAGAAACAAAAGTGTACGAGGACATTAAACTTAAAAAAATCAATATGGCAAAGCAAGCAAAAATTGATGATGTATATATCCCAATTTTTGATGGAGGCAACTATAAAAGTCTTAGTAAATATCTTAGAATATAAAGAGTGCAAAGAACAGGCAATAAGAGTGCGCGATGCAACAAAGACTAATGAAGTTGATGTAACCACCTGGACAAAATTAGATATGAAAGCAAGAAATATATTAATTAGCACAGTGAGTGATAAACAATTAGAATATATTATGGACTGCGATACAGCGCACAAAATGATGGAAAAATACAAGAGCATGTATTCTACTAAATCAACAGCGCTGCAAATAATATGCAGAGGTCAACTGGAAGATATTAAACTCAAAAACTATGAGAAAGTTGAAGAATTTTTTGTAGATTTCGAACAAGCGTGCAATAAATTTAAAGCAGCTGGAGGCACATTACCAGAAAAGGAAAAAATGAGGTATTTAATTAGAGTACTACCAGCAAGCTACAGCTTTATTGGGAGTTTCATTGATCTCGTCCCAGAAGCTCAACAAACAGTAGACTATGTTAAGTCTAAAATTCAAGAAAAAATTATGACAGAGCCTGACAAAGAGAAAAGGACAAATGTAAGTACGTTCAACGTCCAGAAAAAGGGACAGTGCTATAACTGTGGCCGGGAAGGTCATTTCAATAAGGACTATTGGAGACCACTACAAACCAGCCAAAGCAAAGAAGCATTCCAGATAAGAGGTCGAGACCAACGAGGATATCAACGAGGATATCAACGAGGATATCAACGAGGACCCCAGCGAGGATAACAACGAGGCAGTTACAGAGGACGTAGCCGTAGCAGAGGAGCAGCTCAGCAGAAGCAAGAAGACTCCAGCCAACCCAGTGAAGACTCAGCAGCCGAGACCTGGATGATAAAGGTCAATCACGACGAAGTGAAAAGCGAAATTGTGAGTGATGTGTTCTATAGTGAAGTAGAATCCAAGCGTTCATCTTATCACAATCCAAGCTTCGGTGAAGATTGTGGTAATAAAAATAGAAAAACGAATGTTTATAATTATAATTGCGAAAAGAATGGTAAATTCAAAGAAATCAGTTGGTTGTTAGATAGCGGATGCACTGATCATGTTGTAAATGATAAGAGAATGTATGAAAACCTTACTGTATTAAAAAATCCAATTGAAGTTAAGTTACCAGATGGTAAAAATTTAAAGGCCACGAAAGTAGGCAATATAAAAACATATTTCAAAAATTACTATAATGAAAAACTAATTAATTTAAAAAATGTTTATTTTGTAGAAGGGATTAGTAGAAACTTATTAAGCGTTTTGTTGCAGCCGAAATCCGCGCGACAGCTGATCGGCGGATTTAAAGGTGCGTGCGAGAGCATGTAAACACGGTGACACACCGTCCGGTAAGACGGTTGACAACGTCACGCGTTTTTGCCGGATTTGAGCGTTGCGCGCTTCCAGGAATCCGGCAGTTAGTTGTTCGAACACCTGGTTGTCATCAACACGCTCTCGCACGCACGGATTACCGTTGTTCTTTTTGTCGCCCAGCGACCCCCGATTTGAACAGCTTCTCCAAAACGGCTTCGTACATAGTTGTACATATCTTTGTTGATGTGAATTGCGTGTTTTGTGAGTCGTGTTTATTCGTGCTGTATTTCTGTGGAGTGTTCGTCATCCTTGTAAACGACGCCCCGTGCCGAATAAAGAAGTGTTCGTCCACCATCGCTGAGGTGCATTCCTTCCCTGGCCATACCAGTGACACTCCAAACCGCCTCACCAGGCATTCGTTTAAACATTTGGTCCTTCGAGCCGGATCGTGTCTTGAAGAATGGCCTCAGCGAACCGGGATGGAGACAACGAGAGCAGCCAGACGTCACCTCCAAGATGGCCGTTACTGGTGAAGGAGATTCGTCTACTCCTACAAGGGTCCGTTCGCCTCCTCGCCAACTTCAAAAAGATGGGGAGGGCGAAGTTCACGGAGGAAAACGCCGAGGATCGTCTGGCCAAGCTGAACGAGACGTGGGCCCGGTGCGAGACCCTCAACCTGGAGCTGGAGCTCCTCCTCCCGGACGCCGAGAGGTCGGCGTGCCAGTTCGTCGCGCAGGAGGAGTTCGTCCGGGCCGAAGAAGAATATTGGGCTTCCCGGGACTTTCTCCGAGACGTCATCAAGTCCTTCCAATCGCCGCCTACGTCCGGATCGTCGGACGGGACCAACGGCGGATACAGCCGTGGCCTTGCGCGCCTTCCACCCATCGCCCTGCCTAAATTCTCCGGTGAGTACACGGAGTGGCCGAGTTTCCGCGATTTGTTCACGTCGTTGGTCAACGCTGAGTGATACGACGCGGCTGCAGTATCTGCACTCGGCGGTGGAGGGTCAGGCGGCCGAGACGATCGCTCATATTACGATCACCGAGGCCAATTTCGGCGCCGCGTGGGCCCTCATGACCCAGGAATTTGAAAACAAGCGAGCGATCGTCTCGGCACACCTGCGTGACCTCCTCACCTTGCCGCCGATGGCCGTGCGTCGGCCGCGGAATTGAAACGGTTGCGTGTCCCCACCAACCGGGCGCTCTCTCTCCTCGCCAACCTGGGCCGCCCCACCGAGCATTGGGATGATGTCATCGTAGCTCTGACGACAATGAAGCTCGATCCTGAGCTACTAGAGGAGTGGGAGCTCTCGCTTGGCGTCAGCACCGATCCCCCCTCTTACGCGGAGCTCGACAAATTTATGAGAACTCGGATTCAATCGCTCGATGCCGCGCGTCTCGCGAAGGAAGCCGCCAAGCCCGATCGCACCCAGGCCGGGAAATTGTCGCGTGGTTCGGCCGCTCGGGTCTGCACGGCCAGCCCTGCGCCAGGCCCTTCGTCGAACGGGACGAAAGTATCGGTGCCCAGCGTTCAAAGCCCTCCGGCTAGAACAGCGCCGCGAACTCGCGGCCGACAAGCGCGTTTGTTTTAACTGTCTCGCGCCCGGCCACATGGCCCCGTCGTGCCCCGTCGCAGCTAGCTGTTCGCGATGCAGCCGGCGGCACCACTCGCTGCTCCATCCACTGAACTCCGAATTGGCAAACGGTGCCGACGGTGCCGCCGAGGTCCCGTCGGCCGGCGGTGACCAACCCCCCGCGGCCGCGGTAAATTCCATCGCGTCGCCCGCGAGCACGGATGGAGCGCCAGTGTTGCTGGCCACCGCGATTGTCGGCGTTCGGTCATCGGGCGGCGACTTGCTGACCATCCGGGCCCTACTTGATCAGGGAGCTCAAGTGTCCCTCGTCTCGGAGTCCGTGGTACAGACGCTGCGACTTCCCCGGCATTCACACGTCACCAACCTCATCGGTGCCCTGGATGGCAAATTGGGGGCCTCGCAGGCGACGGTGCGATTGACCTTGTCGCCACCTACTGGAGCTCATCCGGCGGCCATCACGATCACCGCCCATGTCGTGCCGAGGGTGTCGTCGTACGTTCCCGACTGGACTCCGACCACGCAGCGGAAGGACTTCGCCGGCTTGGACTTCGCGGATCCTGACCCGTCGGCCCGTCGCCCGATTGACCTGATCGTCGGCGCCGATTATTTCGGAGCCCTTCTGCTCCCCGGGCTGCGTCGCGGCACCCCCTCGGCCCTGATCGCCCAACAAACCGTCTTCGGTTGGATTGTCTCCGGTCCGACCGGTCGTTCGCCCGCCGCCGGTGCGTTGCATCATGTGACGGCCCAGCCCGTGGCTGCGGAGGAGGACATTCCCGCGTTGCTGCGTAAGTTCTGGGAGGTCGAAGAGGTCAACACCCCGACGACCCTCGCCCCAGAGGACGCGCGTTGCGAGCAATACTTCGCGAGCACGCACTCGCGGGGGGCGGACGGTCGGTACATCGTGCGACTTCCCCTGAGGACCGGACATCCGCTCGATGTCGGCGATTCTCTGCCGCGCGCGACCGCGCTCTTGCGCTCCCTCGACCGGCGCCTCGCGAGGGACGCGCCTCTGGAGAAGTCCTATTATAAATTCCTCGCGGAATATGAAGCGCTCGGGCATATGGAGGAGGTCGCCGTTCCGCAGAGGATCGACGCGCCTCCGCGCCTTGTATATCTGCCGCATTACGCCGTCATGAAAGGAACCCCCGGCGCGGACGCCAAGTTACGCGTCGTTTTCAACGCGTCGAGTCCGACGTCGAACGGGACATCCCTCAACGACCATATGCTGGTCGGCCCGAAGCTGCAGCGCGACATTCTGGCCGTGCTTCTCCAGTGGCGCCTCCCTCGCTTCGCCCTCAAGGCCGACATCGAGAAGATGTACCGGCAAATCCTCGTGCACCCGAGCGACGCGAACCTCCAATGCATACTGTGGCATCGTCGCCCCGATAGCGCGCCCACCACCTTTCGGCTCCGGACCGTTACTTACGGCACCGCCTCCGCGCCCTATCTCGCCCTACGGGTCTTGCAGCAGCTGGCCACCGACGAAGGGGGGCGATATCCGCGAGGGCGACGGATCCTCGAGACCCAATTTTACGTCGACGACGTCCTATTCGGGGCGGACGAGGTCTCGTCGGCGCTCGCGGATCGCGACGAGCTCTGCGCTTTGCTTGCGCGGGGAGGATTCGTATTACGAAAATGGGCGGCCAATCACCCGTCCCTTCTTCCGGACTGCGCGACTTCGACCATCGAGTCGTCGGTCCCGTGTGCGCCAGAGGGCGCAGATTCCGCAAGCGGACGCGTTCCGCTATGTGATTGGCCCCCCATCCACCCCCGCGACGACGAAGCGCACCATCCTGTCGGTGACTGCACGGCTGTACGACCCACTCGGTTGGATATCGCCCGCGGTGGTGGTCGCCAAAATATTATTGCAGGACCTGTGGTTGCGGGGATCGGACTGGGATGCCCCACTTCCGCTGGACATGCTGCAGGGATGGCAGGATCATGTCTCGTCCCTTCCCCTCCTGGAGTCGCTGCGCATCCCGCGCTGGTGCGGACACGACGCCTCCGCCGTCGTCTGTGAGCTGCACGGCTTCGCCGACGCGTCCTCCAGGGCATATGGCGCTGTCGTGTATTCCAGGATCGTTCGCCGACCCGGGGAAGCAGCGTACGTCACTCTCCTTGCTGCCAAGACGAAGGTCGCGCCGGTCCAGACGATGAGCATTCCGCGCCTTGAACTGAGCGCCGCCGTTCTCCTAACGCGTCTCCTCCTTCGCATTCAGTCCGAAGCCCTTTGGCCTATTTCGACGACGCACGCCTGGACGGATTCGCGGGTGGCGCTTGCGTGGCTACAGCGTCATCCGTCCCACTGGACCGTATTCGTCGCGAATCGCGTGTCGGAAATACAGTCCGCGCTGCCGGCAACCGCGTGGCGTCACGTACCGACGCGTGACAACCCGGCCGACTGCGCCTCGCGAGGGATGCACCCTCGTGAGTTGATCCTCCACGAGCTTTGGTGGAAGGGGCCGAAGTGGCTCCCGCTGGCACCGTCGGGGTGGCCCACGTGTCCGGAGGACTCGCGACCGGTAGAGGAAGAAGTGCGTCGCACGGTGACCCACGTCACCGCTTCGCCCGCGCTCTGCCCGTTAGACCCGTTGCGTGATGAGTGTCTCCTCATGGCCGCGACTCCTCCGGATCACGGCACGCGTGTTGTCCTTTGCGCAACTGTGCCGTCGGGAGACCGCGGAGGGTGGGGGGTCGCGACTGTCGGAGGTGCAGCGGGCGCGTGTATGGTGGCTTCGATGGCTTCAGGGTACGACCTTCGCGGACGACATTGCCCGGATTCGGAAAAGGGAACCAGTCCGAAGGGCCAGCCCACTCCGCCAGCTGGCCCCGTACGTGGACGAGGACGGTTTGATTCGCGTGGGGGGAAGGTTACAGCACGCCCCCCTCCCGTACGACGCGCGGCACCCGATCGTCCTCCCGGCACACCACGTTGCGGACCTGATAATCAGGCACGCACACCTCAGGGCGATGCACGGCGGGCCCCAGCTCACCCTCAACGTCCTGAGGAATAATTATTGGGTGGTGCGCGCGCGGGAGTCAGTTCGCGCGATCGTGCACCGATGCACAGTCTGCGCCCGGTTCCGGGCCGCTGCCGGGACGCAAATCATGGCCGACCTCCCCGCTGCGCGAGTCTCGCCGTCCCGTCCCTTTGAAAATACCGGCGTGGATTACGCGGGCCCCATAATGGCGCGACCAGCGAAGGGTCGCGGTTACAAGGCCCATAAGGCATACATCGCCCTCTTCGTACGCATGTCGACGCGGGCCGTACACCTGGAGCTGGTGTCTGATTACACCACCGCGACCTTCCTCGCCGCGTTTCAGCGGTTCGTCTCCCGCCGCGGTCGCCCTCAGCGCGTGTACAGCGATAACGGTACGAACTTCAGAGGCGCCGCGATCCGCGGCGCGGTGGGCTCGCCGGACCTCGCTGCATTCTCCGACCCCGAGAACATCGCGTGGAGTTTTATTCCCCCGGCCGCGCCGCATTTCGGGGGATTGTGGGAAGCCAGCGTGAAGAGCGCGAAGCACCACCTGCACAGAGTCGTGCGGGACCACACCTTATCGTACGAGGAGCCAGCGACGGTGCTCTGCATGGTCGAGGCGTGCCTCAACTCACGCCCTCTCGTCCCCGCGCCGGGTGACGACGACGACCTCGCTCTCACCCCAGCTCATTTCGTGACCGGCGCGCCTCCCTTGGCGCTGCCCCCGTTATCGTCGGCGACCGGTCCTGCGTCGCTTCGGACCCGGTGGGAACTCGTCCAGCGGATGCGTGACCATTTTTGGAGGCGATGGCACGCGTACTACCTCCACTCCCTTCAGCCGCGATGTAAGTGGACCAACCCAGAAAGCAGCCTCCGCGTCGGCGATGTCGTCGTCCTCAAAGGCGACGACTCTCCGCCGGCGCGGTGGCGACTCGGCCGCATCTCGCGCGTCCACCCTGGTCCAGACGGTCGCGTTCGGGTGGTGACGGTGCGCACCGCACAGGGCGAATCACTGCGGCCGATCACTCGCGTCGTTCTTCTCCCGTGTGCCCCTGCGCCTGCTGACGAGACCGCGACGTGAACAATGTCTGTAATATCGTCGCAAGAAATGTAACGCGCCACTCCGGTCCACCTTACAGCGTCACTGTGTGTCACGGCGGGCGGACGCCCTGCGTCGGCGTCTGCCAAGATCGGCCCGGTTCGCCGGGCCGAGGCGGGCGGAATGTTGCAGCCGAAATCCGCGCGACAGCTGATCGGCGGATTTAAAAGTGCGTGCGAGAGCATGTAAACACGGTGACACACCGTCCGGTAAGACGGTTGACAACGTCACGCGTTTTTGCCGGATTTGAGCGTTGCGCGCTTCCAGGAATCCGGCAGTTAGTTGTTCGAACACCTGGTTGTCATCAACACGCTCTCGCACGCACGGATTACCGTTGTTCTTTTTGTCGCCCAGCGACCCCCGATGTGAACAGCTTCTCCAAAACGGCTTCACGAGCCCTCGCGCCCAGCGCAGTGTACATAGTTGTACATATCTTTGTTCATGTGAATTGCGTGTTTTGTGAGTCGTGTTTATTCGTGCTGTATTTCTGTGGAGTGTTCGTCATCCTTGTAAACGACGCCCCGTGCCGAATAAAGAAGTGTTCGTCCACCATCGCTGAGGTGCATTCCTTCCCTGGCCATACCAGTGACACTCCAAACCGCCTCACCAGGCATTCGTTTAAACACGTTTCAAAAATTACAAGAAACCATACTATTGTCTATAGAAATGAAAACGCGAAGATTTATAACAACACTAGAGAAGCAAACAAAATAAATGATTTGTATGTCATGAAAAGTAACATATATAAGGATTTTGATAATGATGTGTATGTAAACTCTGTAACACTAACTGAAAAGGAAAAGTGGCATAGAGCATTAGGCCATGTCAACTTTCAATATCTAAACAAGTTAGTAAAAGATAAATTGGTAGACGGTTTACCAGATAAATTAGAAAATAAGGAAATGAAATGCGCAAATTGCATTCAGAGCAAAATGGCAAATGTACCGTTTAAAAATGAGAGAAGTAAAACTTCAGAAATTCTAGAGTTAATCCACACTGATTTAAATGGTCCACACGGAACAACAGGTTCTGGTGGAGAAAAATTGTTCCTAAGCTTTATTGATGATTACAGTAAATGCAGTAAAGTCTATTGTATTAAAAGCAAATCAGAGACTGCAAGTTGTTTTAAAGAATATGTAAATTTAGTTGAAAACAAATTTCATAAAAGAGTTAAAAAATTAAATTGTGATAATGGCAAAGAGTACTTGAATAAGGAAATTTATCAATTTATAAATGAGAAAGGAATTGAGCTATTACCTTGCCCACCCTACGTACATCAATAAAATGGAGTAGCAGAAAGGTTTAACAGATCAGCGATGGATATAGGAAGATGCCTGTTACGAGAGGCTAAAATACCATTAAGATATTGGCCGGAAATTGTCAAAACAGTCTCTTACTTAAAAAATCGTACAATAGCCAACTCGAATGAAAATAAAACTCCTTTTGAAACATTTTTTGGAACTAAACCAAACGTAGAAAACTTAAAAATATACGGCAGTAAAGTCTTTGTTAGAAAACCAGAAGCTTTGAGAAAAGGAAAATGGGATGATAAAGCCCAATTAGGTATATTAGTAGGATATACGCACAATGGTTATAGAGTCTTATTGAATAATAAAGTAATAAATGCCAGACATGTACAAATTATCGAAGACGGCACTGAAATAATCTGTATGGAAAAGGCTAACGATGAAAATATTATTGAATTAAATCTGGACGAATCAAACGATTCAAGTAGCGAAACAAGTATTGAAAATCAAGGTGAGAACATCAATAATGTTTTAAATCGTTCCAACGAAAATTTAAGTGTTAAAAGAACATCAAACAGAAAAAGAAGTCCGGTGGAAAGATACGGAAGTCCTGTAGCACATTATATTTATATACACTATGTAAACGCAAATGTACCGAATACATTTGAGGAGGCGTTAAACTCCAGTGAATGTAAAGAATGGCAAAAGGCTATGAATTTAGAAATTGAAACTCTAAAGAAAAACAATACATGGGTTGTGATCGATAAACCGCAAAACAAAAAGATTATTGATGTAAAGTGGGTCTATAAAAGAAAAAGCGATGACTCTCTTAAGGCTAGGTTAGTTGCTAGAGGTTTCCAACAAAGAGAATGTCTAGAAAATGTTTATTCGCCAGTAGGAAAAATGGAAACGTTAAAAATTTTGTTAAGTTATTGTTGTGTAAATAATCTGTTTATAGAACAAATGGATGTTGAAACAGCATTCCTCAACGGAAAAGTAAAATCAGAAGTTTACATTTATGAACCACAAGGTTATGAAACCGGCAAAAATAAAGTCTGTAAATTATTAAAAGCGCTATACGGATTAAGAGAAAGCCCAAAGGCTTGGAATGAGACATTTGATCAATGCGTAAGTAAACTCGGGTTCTTAAGGGGGTAGACACGGGTAATGCAGCGCGCTGTATACCGACACAATCTGGCCCGAAACATGGGTTTAGTAGAATACGCTTTTCGTCCTTATATGAGCGAATTTTGGGCTGGGCGAGGTCTCATTCGAAAGAGAAAGGTTCAGTGCAGCGCGCTCTGGTCATGGTTCGAGGAGATTGTGTTGATATCTAATAATATGAGTGTTCAAAGTAGAGCAAAAATCGAAAAAATACACCCGCATGAACCAACGTATTTTTAGGTCGCTAAAAGAGTCTTGTGACTCAAACGATGACCAGAGCGCGCTGCACTGAACTTTCCTCTTTCGAATGAGACCTCACCCAGCTCAAAATCTGCTCATATAAGGACGAAAAGCGTATTCTCGTAATTGCATTCCCAATTACGAGTTCCGCCATATTGGCGATAATACAGAGCAAGTCACGTGACAAATTTAGTTGAGCTAGTGGACACGAGATGGCGCCTAATCGGGAGGACTGCCAACGTGGAGTCATAGCAAAACTGAAGCGTTAGCTGGATACACAAGCCACAGTAAAAGCGTGATGCAGTCAATGTATGCATTTTCGGACGACTTTAGGTTAGGTTATATGCATTTTAGGCATACATTGACTGCATATGAAATGCATATAACCTAACCTACGATTGTAGGTTAGGTTATATGCATTTTAGGCATATAACTGCTGGGAACTGTGTACATTTACTAAATTAACGCTTTTTTTGTAACACATACATCACTTGAAACCGCTGTCGAATTTATGTTATAATTATATGGCCACATTATTTAAAATAAAAAAAAAGATTGGAACTTTTTTACTAATACTGGAAATATTGATTTACTTATATCATATTTTCGGAATGTGGAAGTTACACCAATTATTTGCAATTATTGCTCTTATTATTATTCTTCCAACTATTGTATATAACATACAACAAGGAAAAGTCTCTAAATCAGTCAACAGTTGACTCCCTGATTTTTTTTTGTAATTCTTTACGGTCCTATGCAGAGATGGGCATTATTTAAATAAAAGAATATACTTCCGAATGGCCCCAGTGGCCAATCGACACGATGTTTGGGGTAGGGCGTGTGTACCCTAAATCTAAAATTTTATTTAGCTCCGGGTATTTATTAGTTTCCTTTGTTTATTCGAAGGCGTTTTATCTTGGGCTTCGAATAATTTTTCATCTTTCATTATATCTTTATCCTAAGGTCGTATTCAGATATATTGGCCGGTCGATTCGTTTTCGCGAACAGCGATCGAGGAGAAATCAGCCACCACAATCTGACGATCGTGGATTTGTCTGTTGGAGTTACTTGGCCACCCAAGGGTATGGTGGGGTAACGGGAATGCTGCGCGGCTCCGTCTGAACGTAGCCGTGTGGCTGTTATGACCAATACGAGATGAAGCTATCGAGAAAGAATCAATGTTCTGACCAATAAAGCTCCTGAATTTTTTCGGAGCTAAGGCACACCTATTCTGATGTGTGTATTTCTACGCTGCAGCTCGGTTGGCCTATACACAACAGAAGCTTGGCGCTATCCCCACCACTTCTGGCTCACTCTTGTTCTGCGAAGGCGAGAGTGAGATGGAACGAGAGCGAGTCAGAAAACGTTGCGAACAGGAGCACCGAGGCAGCTAAGCGGTACCTATGGTGGGAGTATACGCGTTACGAAACTCACCGGCCAATATATCTGAATGTAAAGTCTCGTTAGCCGCTCGCTCAGGGTTGCCAGATCTTCGGCATTCTGCCGGAGTCTCCGGTTTTGAACCGTTGTCTCCGGCCTCAGGCAGGCACAATAAAAATCTCCGGCAGAATAGAGAGTATGTTGCAGCGTGCCATAAACAAAATAGAAATCTATTAAAATCTGTAACAAATTCTAATAACTATTCATAATACTTTTATTATTATTATTATTATTATTATTACTCGTTTATAAGAAGTCATTATTATAATGAATTTTAGATGCCTGTTTTTTTCTTCGCCCTTTTTTTCTCACTTTCCCCACTCCAATCCTCCACGAAATTGAAATCTCCGGCAAAAGATCAGGCTTGATCTGGCAACCCTGCACTCGCTGGTCCGGACCGGCGTGAGCCCGTATCATGAACGAAGCCCTAATTCCGAGGCTGAGTTTCTCGCTTCTTTCTGGCCGAAGGGGGGAGCAGGATGGAACGCTTTGCGTGCGCGGCGGGCGTGCGCGACGGGCGCGAGTGCTCAGATAGAATCGTGGCTGTTCGATGCATCCGCGCCACGGTCAGATAGCCAGGCACGGCACGAGTCTTTTTTGCACCATAAGCGAGCTTGCCAAATTCCGCCATTTATTATAATACATTTAATTGAGCTTCTTCATGACCTTACTCTACTCGTAGTTTAAAACCGTTGTAGTATAATTTGTAATATTTCATTTAAAAATTTATTTTCAACAATGCCAACAATGAAAAGGCCATTTTGCACTTCTTGTCAACCTTACGCCCTAGCAGTTGCCTAATTTGGCAGAGTATAGTCATAAATAATCTCAAATAAATGTAATATAATAAAGGGCGCAATTTGACAAGTTCGCTTAGGGCGCAAAATGACTTATGCCGGGCCTGCGTCAAGTTTTTACAAAGCGGTTCCCGTGCTCACCGTAAGCACTTGCGACCATCGCGCACGCCCGTCGCGCACACAAAGGACGGAGTGTCAGGCGTCCGAAAGACGGAGCGAGACAAAACATCAACGCGTCGTCTGTCTCGTACTGTCCTCGCTCGCTTTCAGTGCCTTCGCTCGCTCTCTTTCCATCTCGCTCTCGCCTTCGCCGGACAAGAGTGAGACAGAAGTGGTGGGGATAGCGAAAAGTCCGTATTGTGTACACCAAACAGAGCCCGTAACGATCTTAGATGCTCGAATAACTGACGAGAACCTTTGTGGCCCGAGCCGCACGAGATCGCCGTTGCTCGGCGATGTGTCATCGATTATATAGAAACAGAATTTGTTTTTTTTTTCATCGTATCAATATGAAAGTGACACAAATGGATTCCTGGCATTCTCCCGATTAAATTGACAGAAAATAATTTAAATCAGACTATTTTTAACGAAACGGGCTTCCAATTCTGCAAACAAATTTTCACGTAATTTCCTTAATTATGGTCCGAATAATATCATTTTTGGGGCCAATTTGATCGAGAAAACATGACGAATCGATTCACGTCACTTTCGCAAAGATCTGATTAGAAATGCAGAACTGAAGATTTGTCACTGCTTAGTGCGTAACATTGTATGGCCCCGCTGGATTCGAGCGTCGAAACCCACGAAACTCAGCGAGTTGCATGATTGCTAGCGTGAAGGACAAGAGAGGACTTTGCATGGCGAAGGAAAGTCAGCCTTCTATAGAACTCAAATCGAGAAAGACTTTGCTGACAAACTTTACATATGTATATTCGCGTCAAATAAATACTTTAATTGTAAAATTTAGACGACAAACTATTGTTGAATTTCGCCAGTTCTTACATATGCATCACTTGGTTGGGAATTCCTGATCCCAGAGTTTCATGCATTTACCTATTGAAATGTTGCTTCAAGTCATCGGGAAATTGCATTGCTTCTTCTCGTACATACATATATGTATCTGTTCGCGAGTAGGTGTCACGAGTGACACGGCTTTGGTTTCTCAAATAAATGCACATTTATTAGGGCCCTCGGTCGACGGCGACTTGAGTCATCCAGTACTGAATATGAAATTGTTCATATTTCTCACTACACCTTGATAAGAGTGTTACCACCGATGGATTCGTGAGTTTATGTCCACGATAATGAGTCGAGACGCGAAGCAATTCGGTCTATTTTTTCTTATGAATACATGATTAGGACACACACACTACGTTCACTAAAAATAGACCGAATTGCTCCATGTTTGGCATCATTTTCATCAGTAATGCAGTGCTCTGGTGAAGAACATCGTAATACGGAGCTAATATTCTAGGCCCTAGAATCTACGATATTGTCAATTTGCAGTTGAAACGCACGCCGCTTCACACTATCGCTTCTTAGCATTTATACGGGGTGATTGTGTAGCTAGAATCGTCAAACGCGATGCTCGCCAACAATCATGTGTCTCGCTGAGTTTCGTGGGCTTCGACGCTCGAAACCAGCGGGACTATACAATGTTGCACGCTAAGCAGTGACGAATCTGAAGTTCTGCAATTTGTAATCAGATCATTGCAAAAGTGACGTCAATCGATTCCTTACAATTTTATATATAATGTTTGTTCATAACTGCTTTCTGCATAGGACGTGTAATAAGTGTATTTCATGTTCTGTTTCGGTGCTTTGCTAGTAAAAAAATGTCTAACCTAACAAACTTCATTTTCTGGGGTCATCCCCTCATCTATTTTCCCTTTTCACTTATAATTCCTTACTGCTAACGTAGAATATTGTAGCATAAGCACATTTCAAGTAATTAAAATGTACAATCAATTTTCTACGTTTGCAGTACCAGCCGTCTTTCCGTTTAAATTTTTATAAGTACAACGCAACAGCTGAGAATTTATTTCCTTATTCAGAATAGAATACGGAAATAGCAAACAGCTCCCTCTCGCGTTTACCGGGCAATCGTCGATCTATCGGTATTACCATTTCTGTGCAGAAAAAACCTGCTGTAATACCGACCTGCCGAATCGGCCAGGTCACGTGACGTGTCTACCCCCTTAAGTGTTGAATATGTAATGCTCTCTCATTTGATTCTGAATGCATGTGAAAGGGTATGAGGAAGCGAGTGGCGCCGCCTTTACAGTGAACGAATAGTTAGTCGTAAGCGAAGAGAGTTCTTAAGCGCATGGTGTGTAGTTCAGTAAGCAAGGAACTATTGTAAGATATATAAAAGGAATAAAAGCGTTTGTGTCAATCCAATCGGACATATATTACTTCAAATAGAGAAGAGAAGGTTACACTTAATCTGGGAGATACAATATATAAAAGGTTATGGGCCCAGGTAGTCCGATGTAATTGGATTATAAATTGGAAGAAATCGATTCCAGCCTCGTGGTTGACCACGTGTGTCGCACAAAGGAAACTGGTTAGTAAAAGTCTGCAAAAATGGCTGTGAGTATAAAGAATTATTACAATATTGATCCGTTGGCCGGAAATAATTATCACGCATGGAAATTTCGCGTAACGACACTACTTGTTGAACAAGGTGTAGTAGAAATGATTAATAGAGAATTTAAGGATGAAGATTATCCTGATCCAATTGAAAGGGAAGAAGCGAAAAAGAAGGACAATAAATGTAAATCAACTATTGTTCAATGCGTGAATAATAATCAAATAGACATTATTAGAAATAAAGTGACGGCATATAGCATGTGGGAAAGCTTGAAAGAAATATATGAAAAAAGGGGCCTACCAGGGCAGTTATTTTTGAAAAGAAAACTAATGGCAATGAGAATGAAGGAGGAGGAATGTCTAGAGGATTTTATTCTCAAATTTGAGAAATTACTGTACCAATTAAAATTGTCTGGGGTAGAAATAAAAGACGAAGACGCAATATGTAATTTACTTCTCTCTCTACCAAAGTCGTATGAAACTGTGGTCACGATATTGGAAAACATGCCAACAGACAGTCTAACATTTGACGTTGTAAAAGCAAAATTAAAAATTGAAGCAGAGAAAAAGAATGAAGGCTGTGGACGTAGCACAGAGGAAACTTCTAGAGCAGCAGCGTTTGTATCAAATAGATATGGAGTTTGCTATGGGTGCGGCGAACATGGACATTTCAAGAGAAATATATAGAATCACTGGCTGTGAAGTACAATTTAAAAAACGCGAGACTGTACGACACTCCGATGGAAACAAATTTAAAGCTTGAACAAGCTAACAAAATAGATGAATCAATAAAATATCGAAATTTAATAGGAGAATTACTATATATCAGCACAGGTACAAGACCTGACATAGCTTACAGCGTGAACTACCTAAGTAGATTCCAAAGTTGCTACAACTCAACACATTTTAAGTACACAGTGCGAATATTAAAATATTTATACAAAACGAAATATTTGAAATTAACTTATCATTGTAATCCAAATGAGGATAAACTTGATTGTATGGTCGATTCAGACTTTGCAGGCGACAATATTGACAGAAAGTCAACCACAGGATTTGTTATTAGAATGTTTGGAAATATAATTTATTGGAAAGCACAAAAACAAAAGACTGTGACTAAAAATTCAACATTTGCTGAATACATTGCATTGTCTGAAGCGACAACAGAAATATTATTTGTAATTAATCTCTTGAAAAACGCCTTCATTACGACATTTGAAAAACCTGTTAATATATATGAGGACAACTCAGGCGCAGTAGCAATAGGTAAATTCGGCAATTTAACAAAAAACTCTAAGCACATTGAAGTACAATGTCATTACATAAACGAGAACTACGAAAAAGGTATTATCGATATTGTAAAAATAGGAACTGGAAAAAATATAGCGGACATATTCACTAAGAGTCTAAGTAAGGATAAATTTATTAAAAATAAAGTCGCGCTAAAACTAATATAAAGAAAGGTCGAAAATTCAAGGAGGCGTGTTGGATATTCTGAATATTTCGCCTTCTATATATATGAGTACACGCAAGCTCTTCCCCTACTCCGTACGTGAGCGGCAGCCAGCGACGCTAGCCAGAAGTGTATTATCTCGCGTTTTGCGCAGTGGAAACGCCGTAGTTATCAGGTCCAATAAACCACACTTTCGTTATTAATACAAAAGGAGTCTTATTGTTTATGTAAATAACCACACCTCCAACAAATACGGCTCCCGATAATATTCGTCTCGATAGCGGAGGGAGCTATAAGCGGAGTACGGGGAAGGGGGTTCGTGATACGAGTCCTCCTCGCGCGGTTGTCTCCATTCGGTCTATCTACGTTGGGGGTCGTACGGTGACGGGGGACGCGCGCTACTAGTATACCCATACGTCTCATCGCGTGGCAAGCCGGACAATTCTTGTTCTCGCCTTTGGGCGTGTAACGCCAATTCGAACGCATCATCCAAAGATTCAGGATTTGACAAAGCTACTTTAGTCGAAATTCTTTGAGGTAATGCCGTGATAAACGAGGTCCGAGCCAATCGCTCCACGTCCCTAATGGTCCTTTCGACGTTTTCTCCGATTAATTCTCTCGCTCTCACGGTCACCTGTCGGTACAGGCGGCCCACGCAGAGCATCTCATTAGACGTCCGAATTTTAAGAGAGGAGAGTACGGGAGAATACTGTGGGGCGCCCGTTCGATATAGAGTGTTCGGCGACAATACCTAGACACCTATCGGTTGAGAGAGTACAAAGCATCTCATTAGACACACGGGTTTTAAGAGAGGAGAGTACAGGAGAATATTCCTGGACGCCCGTTCGATATGGAGAGTTTGGCGACTATACCTGGACGCCAATTGGACGGGAGAGTACAGAGTAACTCCTAGACGCCTCATTAAAGTCAAGTGCCGCATGCACATTAGTGTCCCGCAAAATTGTATAAACGCATCGAGATACAACGTCTGAATTCTAAAAATTGAAGCACTGTCCTATCAACCACACCATGCATTCCTACCTAATCCCACTAAACTCTCTGTCCAGCAATTATCCTCGATTTCAATCCACGAAAACTACAATAGTATTGTACCTGAAAACCAAATTGGTTTTCGCCCACATCAGTCTAGAATACATGCGGCAAAGAAACTAATGCCAGGCATTGTCTTGGCTTTAAACGACAAAAAATACGTGGGGTCTGAAAACCTGAGCTTTTGACGATAAAAGTCTAACTTTCAATTAGATTTGCTCGGACTTCCGTTTCCAGGCGCGAGAGAGTAAGGTGTGTGCGGCAAACAGGGTGAAAGTGGAGTGATTTGGCTAAGGGGAGAGTAGGGAGTGAGTGTGGAAGGTAGTGAAGGGCGAATAAGGTGAAGGGGGAGCCCGGGTGTGGGCACGGTTAAGGGCAGACTGGAGTTTGGGAGAGAAAAGGGAAAGAGGAGGTTAGGGTGGCGTGAGGCGGAATTTGAGCGGGAAGATGTCGGAGGAGTGACAGGTGGAGAGCTCTGTGGTGTAGCAGAGGAACGAGGAGCCGGCGGGAGACTTGAAAGAGAGAAAAAGGATAGAAGAGAAAAGAAGGTGTTTCGGCGTTAGACAGAAGGGATTAAATACGGGAAGGAACAGGGAAGAGTGGGGATAGAGAAGAGGAGAATAAAAGATGCTGAAGGGTGGAAAGGGCAAGAGGGAGGGGGAGAAGGGGGTGGAAAAAGGAAACGTAAAGGGGGAAGACGGAATGCAGGGTAGTGAAAAGCACAGAAGAAATAGTTTGAGTAGTATTGGGAGCAGTGTGGGTAGCTGGGAGGGATACGGGGGTAAAAAGACAAAGGCGAGGGAGGAGGAAGAGGGGAAGGAGGGGAGGGGGTGAGTTCAGGGCTTAGGAAATGTAGTAAGACTGTGAGATCACCGGCAGGAAGTGAAATGGAGAAGAACAGGGGGGGGGGGGAAGTAAGCATGGAAGCCCTAATAAGAGAAATGATGACGGAGTTAAGGGGGGTGACAGAGGAGTTGAAGAAGGAAAGGGAGGAGTTAAGGGAGATGAAATAGGAAATGTGGAAGGAGAGGGAAGATAGAAGGAGGGTGGAGAAGGAGTGGAGAGGGGAAAGGAGAAAATGGGAGGTAAGGCTAAGGGAGGAGAGGAAGATGGGGGAAGACGTTGAGAAAAAAGTGGAGAGGATGGAGGTGTGCGAGGAGAGGATGGAGGAGAGGATGGAGAGGGTGGAGAGATGGGAAAAGGAAGGGGATGGGAGAAGCGAAAAGAGTCAGACGGATAGGGAAGAGGTGGAGAAATGTTGGCGAAGAGTGAGGAGATTAGAGATAAGACGGGACAGAAAGGAGCGGGAGGAGAGAAGAGATAATGTGGTGATAAGGCGGGTGGATATAGGGGGAAAGATGGTGAAGGAGGAGGTAAAGAAGTTGTGGGAAAGGATGGGCTTGGAAGAGGGGCTGATTAATGAAGTAGTTAGGATAGGTAAGAAGGGGTAGGAGGGAAATGGAATGGTGTTGATGAAGCTAGCGGGTAGGGGGAAAAAATAACGGTTTTGTAGGCGAAGAAGAAGCTGAAGGGGAGGAGGGAGAGGATTGAGGATGACCTCATGGAGGAGGAGAGAAAGGTGAGGTGGATGATAGAGAGTGGTTAGGGGGAGAGGAGGAGAGGGGGAGGGGGAGGAAGGTGCAGGTAGGTTACATGAAGATGTGGGTGGAGGGGAAGCTCAGAAGATGGGATGAGTTGGGGGACAAATGGGCGGAGGACCAGGGAAACGAGAAAAACGTGGAGGAGAAAAGGGTGGGGGGGGGAGGGGGTAGACGGAAGGGAGTGAAAGATGTAAAGTAGCTTTTTGGAATGTTGCAGGGGAGAGAAGAAAAGATGTGGACTTGGGGAAAGGGTTGGAGGAATGGGATGTCATGGTGTTGATAGAAACGTGGGTGGACGAGAAGGATTGGGGATTCGTGGAGAGTAGGTTGCCAAGGGGATATGTGTGGGAAAGTCAGTGGGCAAAGAGGGAGAGTAAGAAGGGGAGAGCAATGGGAGGGATGATAATGGGGTGAGAAAAGGGTTGGAAATGGAAGAGGGAGTAGGTAGAGAGATGGAAGAGTTGATGGTGAGGAAAGTAAGGGTAGGGGGGATTGGTGGAGGATAATAGGCGTATACGTGAGTAAGGATTTACAAAGGAAATTGGAGGAGTTGAAGGAGTGGACAGAGGAGAGGGAGTATGAAGTTAGAACTGTTATTGGGGGAGATTTTAACGCGAGAACGGGGAGTGAAGGGCGGTAGGTACGTGGAGAGGAAGTGGGGGAGGAAGTAGTGAGGGAAACAGAAAGTCGAAGGATAAGGTGGTGAATGGGGAGGGGATAAGACTGTGCAGGTTTGTACAGGAGAAGAGGTGGGGAATACTTAATGGAAATATAGAAGGAGACGAAGAGGGGGAGTGGACCTACTCCGGAGGCAGGGGAAGTTCGGTGATAGATTATGTGCTGGGGAATGAGGACACGAGGGAGAAGGTAGAAAAGTTTGAGGTAGGAGAGAGGGTAGATTCGGACCATCACCCAGTTGTGGTGTGACTGACAGGGGATGGGAAGGAGAAGAGGGGAAGGGGGAGGACTGGCGGGGAGAAGGCGTGTGAGAAAGGGAATTGGTCAGAGGAGGGAAGAAGGGAGTTTGTAAGGGAATTTTGGTTAAGGGCAGAGGGGGAGAGGGGAGTGTAGGGATCTGAGGGAGAGAATACAGGGTGCGATAGGAAAGATGGGAAATGAAGCGAATAAGAGAGGAAAGGGAGGGTGGTGGGGTGAGGAGTGTAGGGAGGAAAAAACGAAAGTAAGGAAAGAACTGAGGAGATGGAGGAGGGAAGATGGGGATGGAGGAATATAGAGAGAGTAAGAGGAACTACGGGGGAGGATGTGTGAGGAGAAAAGGAAAGAGGAGGTGAAGAGATGGGAAAAGGAGTTGAAGGGCGTAAGGACGGAAGGGCAAGTTTGGAAGGCGATAAATAGGGAGAGGAGGAGGAGGAGGGGGAGGAAGGTTAAAGAAAGGATTAAAATGGTGGAATGGGACGAGCACTTCAAGGGACTATTAGGAGGGGTGGAATGGAGGGTGAGAAGGGGGGAAGAAAACAGACGGGGAGGATGGGGACGAGGAGATAGGAAAAATAATTAGGAATTTAAAAGAGGGGAAGGCGAGTGATGGGGATGGGATTAGGAATGAGGTCTGGAAGCTAGGTGGAGCGGGGGTGGAGGAGTGGCTGTGGGCGTTATGTAATAGGGTTTGGAGGGGGGAGGTGAGGTCGGAAGGGTGGAGGGAGGGGGTGGTGGTTCCAATCCTGAAGGAGGGGGCGGGGGACAAGATAGGGGATTACAAAGAGGGGATTACAGTTGGCGGAGAGACTGAGGGAAGAGGTGGAGGGGATGAAGCTGCTGCCACCGAGTCAGACGGGATTTAGAAGGGGGTTGGGGTGCATGGACAATATCTACGTTCCAAACTACCTTATAAATAGGCAGGTGGGGAGGAAGGTGAGGAGGTTGGTGGTATTGTTCATGGACCTGAAAGCGCCGTTTGACTCGGTGGATAGGGGGTTGAAGGTGCAGGCAATGAGGAGGAGGGCGTGAGGGAAGGGTTGGTGAGAAGATGTGAGCATGTTCTTGAGGAGACGGTGTGTAGGCTTAGAGTAGAGGACGAGGAAGTGGGAGCGAGATCGGGATCCGATCAGTCGCTCTGGATGCGGTATTTGCCGATCACAGAGAGTTCCCGACTGGTCATAAAACGGATCCACGAAGCTCTGGTAGGGCGCTCCATCGGCTGTCGGCTTGCTGGCGCATGGCCGATGGGGAACTCCGATGGGTTCCATGTTCTCTCAACTGGGTCGTCGTCTCTGGTGGTACCCCCGGGCCTTTGGTCGCGTGGGGAGGATCCAGAGTCAGCCCAGAGCGGAGAATTTGGACGAAGTTGGAGGCCCGACCGGGGTAAGACCATGTACCGCACCTCCACGTCGGTGCTCCCGGGGCCCCTGCACGACATAGTCGGGCGAGGGGCGCGGACGCGGGCATGGCACACCTATTCACCCCGTTAACGGCTTTGTCCGTTGGGGCGCCCTCCTATCGCGGATTTAATCCGCGCATATGGGAGGGCAGCAGTCTCGGTGCGAATCCGTGACTGCGGCGTCCCCCCCCCCCCCCCGCCTTAGTGGGGAAGCCTGGAAGCGTATCGCTTCCGGGATTTTCGGAACCCGTGGTGGTGGAACGACGACCCCTCGGAGTGGTATCTCCCGAGGGTATGCGAAGCCATCACGGACCGATGATCTTGCCTTAACCGGCTGGGTCGCGAGGTAAGGAAAAACCTCTATAATAAAACCCCCAAACCTGAGCCCCAATGGTGGTGACAGGGTGCATGTTCCCTCCCGGAGGGGCACGTGGGCGGAGCGGGACATGCCGACTGGGACATGCCGCCCCGGTTCGTAGCCCGCGCCCTTAGGGGCCCGGGTATAATGGCTTTGCAATGGCAGGTCGCCTCTACCGTTGTACGAGCTCCCAAAGCGACTTCTCGTGGGTTTACTTGTGGAGCCCTCAATTTTTAAGGGCGGTGCCCTTTATACACCACCGGCAGACGACCGGGCTCAAAAGTCAGAGGACCGATGTTCGATCGCTTCGTGCGGGTCATCGGCGAGGCCCCCCCCCCGGCTGCCCGCTCTGCGCGGCAGCAGGGATCCCCAGCCTCCACCGGATGGGCGGACCGGCCTGTCGGCCTCCCCCTCCGACCCGCCCTGGGGCCCAGAAGAGGAAGGGATTTGCCCCGGCGTCGTACGGGAGAAGTGCCTCCTCACCATCGGGTGTTACCCCCGCAACAAAGGCGTCTCCCCCATCCACGATACCTCCGGTGGCGATGGAAGCCGGTCCCTTGGCCTCGACATCTGGGGCCGGGGCTGGCGCCGGCAAGAGGAAGGATTGCGAGGAGTCGGACTCCCCGAATAACGGTCCTCCTCAGTCGGCGCCCCGGGGGTCCCCGAAGGAGAAGAGGAAGAAGAAGAAGGGGAGAGAAGGGGCAGCCCAGAGCCCCCCACCCCCCGTCCGGCGGACCCGGGCGGTTGGGAGGGAGGACTTTCTAAAGGTCCCTCCACCGCGGAGCGGAGCGACGGAGGAGGCGAGCGGCAAGGAGGCGCGCGAGTTGGCGCGTTCGGTCGCGGCCTCGTACAAAGGTGGGTCCCACATCCCAGGCGAAGAGACGGACGGTCGCAAGCCCCCTATTACCACCGGGGGCGCAGCCCGACCCGCGGGAGTATCGGAGGAGGCCGACATTAGCACCGAGTAATGTCACGAGGCCCTCCGATACTGCTCGCGAACCTCAACCACTCCATGCGAGCTCACGACCTGCTAGAGCAGGCTCGCGTGGGGTTGGGGGTCGGGCTGGCCGTCGTCGCCGAGCCGTATCCGCTGGGGGACCGGTGCAATCGGCCCACCAACCCGGATCGGCAAGTGGCGATGACATGGGAGGTGGGAAGGTCACCCAACACGGTCGGGGCTGGATGGCGGCCAAGTGGAGGAACCTCCTCGTAGTCGGCTGCTACCTGGCACCTAGGTTCAGCGTCCCGGAGTTCGAGGACCGGCTGAGCGAGATGGGGGCTTTTCTCGCCCCCCAATTAGCTCAGCCGGTGGTCCTACTGGGGGATTTTAACGCCCACGCTCGTGAGCAGCACCTCGCCCCCGGGACGGACTCAAGGGGCGAGGTGCTGCTCGAGTGGGCGAAGGCAATGGGGTTCGTTCTAAAGAGCCCCTACGCAGTCACGGCGTTCCGCGAACTGCAGGGCGAGTCTGTAATAGACCTGGTCTGGGTCAACCCTGCGGCCGCGGCACTGACGTCGGACTGCTGGGTGGCGGAGGATTCAGAGCCGGGTTCTGATCACATGTACGTGATACTGGCCACCTCCGCTGCCCCGCCGCCCCGTGCCCCTCGAGCCGGTAGAGAGCCGCCGCGTTGGGCGCTAAAGCAGCTTGACGCTGACGCGGCCCAGATGGCGTCCTCCGTAGTCGCCTGGCCTCCTTTGCCGGGCGACGCCCTCGACGACCCCGTTACTGGCGCCCTTTGGCTCCGGCGCGCGTTGCAAGCTATTTGCGACGCCACAATGCCGAGAGCCCGGGCGCCGGGTGGGGGTCGGAGGTCGGTATACTGGTGGTCGACGGAGATCGCGGATCTCCGCGTCGTCAGCCTACGTGCAAGACGCCAGTACACCAAGGCCCGCCGTTGGGATCGACGGCGGATCACAGAGGACCGGCTTCAGGAGCTTCGCTCCGCGTTTTCCGCGGCGCACAGGGAGCTCCGTGAGGCCATCGCCCGGGCTAAACCCGTTCGTGCGACAAGTTCCTCGTGACCCTCAACCGGGACCCTTGGGGGCGCCCGTACAGGGCCGTGTCCATCAAACTCGGACCCTTGGCGCCCCCTGTTACAGAGGGCCTCGTACCCCGGCTTCTCCTCGACGTCCTGTCGGCGCTGTTTACCCCTTCCTCGGTTCGAGGGGAGGGTGGCGCCGACGAGTCGGGAGACCGGGAGCTGACATGGGGCACCGACATCGTGGATGCCCCGAGGGTCGTGGAAGAGGAGCTCGCGTCCGCGGTGCAACAAATGCGTTCTAGGAATGCTGTACCCGGACCGGACGGAGTGCCCGGGCGAGTCTGGGTCTGCGCATTGGGCGCCCTAGGGGACGGCCTCAGACGCGTGTTTGACGCCGCGGTGAGGACCGGGAGGTCCCCCCCCCCCCCGCGTGGAAGGAAGCGAGGTTGGTGCTGCTCCGGAAGCCCGGAAAACCCGCAGAGTCGCCCTCGGCAAACCGGCCGATATGCCTCCTGGACGAGGCGGGCAAGCTGCTGGAACGAGTTCTAGCTGCCCGCCTCCTGGGCCACCTGGGAGCCGCGGAGTATCCGGATCTCTCCGGCCGCCAATTCGGCTTTAGGCGATCGACCATCGACGTCATCATGGTGGTTAGATCGCTGGCGCGCCCGGCGGCCGAGGGGGGCGGTGTGATCGTGGCGGTGTCACTCGACATCGCCAACGCGTTTAACACCGTCTCCTGGGCGGCGATCGAGCGGGCGCTTGTTTATCATCGCGTCCCGCTCTACCTTCGCCGCCTGATCCGGGACTATCTCCGCGGGCGGGTGGTCTCTTATGTCGGCCGGGACGGGGACGCGGACTCGCGTGCACCGCGGCGTGCCACAGGGTTCCGTTCTGGGACCCCTGCTTTGGAACTTGGCTTACGACGCGGTGCTGCGGGTTGAAATGCCATCACCGGACGTTTCGCTGGAGTGTTACGCGGACAACACTCTGGTGGTGGCATCCGGGCAGCGATGGGGAGCAGCAATCGACCTCGCTGAGAGGGCGCTGCGACGCGTCATCTCCGCGATAGGGACGCTCGGTCTGCGAGTCGCCTTCGAGAAAACGGAGGCGATATGGCTCGCGGACAAGGTTGGGAGCGGTGTTCCCAATAGAGCGTCCCTGCGGGTCGGGGATGCCTGCATCAGGGTCGGCCGATGGATGAAATATCTCGGCCTGACCCTGGATACCTACTGGCGGTTTACGCAGCACTTTCGGGTCCTGAGCCCCCGGTTAGGAGCGACAGGTGTGTGCATTCGTACGCATCATGCCCAACCTGGGAGGCCCTCACGAAGCAGTTCGGCGGCTCTATGTGACGGTCGTCCGGTCCATGGCGCTCTACGGAGCCCCAGTGTGGGCCGGCGACCTGGAGGACTGTCGCGTGGGGCGAGAACTCCTTGCTAGGTTTCATCGCCGCGCGGTCCTCCGTGCCGTGCGGGCATACCGCACGGTGTCACACGCCTATCTGTCGGCGCTGGGTGGGTCTCCTCCTTTTCATCTGCTCGCGGAGATGGAGGCGGAGGGTCACTTCGCCTCCCACGATCACCGTGGAGCGAGGAACCCCCTTGCGCCGGATGGACCTGAGGTGCGGGGCCAGGCCTGGCGACGCATGGGAGCCAGGTGGATAGACTGGCTCTCTCTCCCCGAACATCGGGAGAGACGCGTCGTCGGGGCGCTCCTGCCCATTCTCGCCGAATGGGTGGGACGTATCTACGGCAGGCTGACCTTCCGCCTGACGCAGATGATCACCGGTGTAGGATGCTTCGAGGATTATCTGTGTCGCATAGGGCGGGAGGAGTCGTCGCAGTGCCACAGCTGCGGCCGGGGCGTCGAGGACTCGGCGGGTCATACTCTGGCTAGTTGCCCGGAGTGGCAAGATGATCGCCGGGTCCTGGAGCGGCAGCTGGGTCCCGACCTCTCGCTACCGACTGTCGTGAGTCGGATGGCGGAGGATCGGGGCTGCTGGGAGGCCGTCTCCTCCTTCCCCGAAGTAGTCATGCTGGAGAAGGAGGAGGCTGAGAGGGACCGCATCAGGGCGGGTCTTATGCCCCCGCGCGGTCCCTCGGAGGCGGCGCGCGAGATGACCCGGGGCCGGGGGAGGTGGTGCGGCGAATTAGTTCTAAAGTCGCCCCGCTCCCCGGTTAAAACCCCCGGGTCGCGCCGTGGCTCCCCCCGTAAGGGGAGTGGTAAGGGGGCCGCACCCCATAACGGGTGCGGCGACAGACCCCTCGTATGCCCCCCTCCCTGTGAGAGAGGGGGGGGGGCGCGTGTAGGCGGGCCGCTGTATGTCAGGGAGGGAGAACGGGAAAGGGGGGGGGGCATGAACTTGCCCCCCCCCCCGGGGAGCGGCGATGTCACGCCGCTCCCGATAGTGCGATCGAGCTCCGGGGCATAAACGGGCGGCTGATAACGGACCGCCCTGTAGGCGCACATCGCCAGCCGCCCACCCGAGGTGGCCGTCGGGGAATTACTCCCCGACCGCCTCAAAGGCCCCTCGAGACGCGCGGCGGCTAGGGCGGCCCGTGAGGCCGTCTACGCCCCGGCCCGGTCGCGAACGTAACATCGTCGCGGCCGGATAGCAGCTTGATCGCGGGGTCGCGGGGCGGGGATGACGGGGGGCACCACCCGCCCTAGTAGCAGCGACCCCGGAAGAGGCGGCGCGGACGCGTGGTCCGTCGCGCCGCCGTATAAGGAGAATATAGCTAGGGGAGGTATCAATACTGCCCCAGGGAAGGGCCGCCTTGAAGGGGGTGCTGTGTGCGGAGTTACTTTCAAAGCGCAGGGGGGGAGGGCAGCGAACGAATCGCTAGTCTGCTCTCGCGTCAAGTCCCTCCCCTCAGGCGCGCAACTCCGCACACGAGGTAAACCACCTTGGAGGTTTTAGTGGGTTCGAGTCCCACATAACCCCCTGCCCGCCCCCGCGGGCGGGGGGTATCCGTGGAGATTTCCTCTAGGTAAATAAAAAAAATATAAAAAAAAAAGTGGACGAGGAAGTTGGGACGTTCGGTCTGCGAGTCGCCTTGGACAAAACCGAGGCGATGTGGCTCGCCGACAGAATTGGGAGGGGAATCCCCAACAGAGCGTCCCTGTGGATTGGGGACGTCTGCATCGGGGTCGGCTGATCGATCAAGTATCTCGGCCTGACCGTGGATACCTACTGGCAGTTTACGCGCCACTTCAAGACCCTTGGCCCCGATTGGAGCGACAGATGTTTGCCTTCGGGCGCATCATGCCCAATCTCGGGGGTCCCCATGAAGCAGTTCGGCGACTTTACGTGACTCTACGGCGCCCCTATATGGGCCGGCGACCTGGAGGACTGCCCCGTCTGGCGGGAGCTCCTGGCAAGAGTTCACCGCCGCGCGGACCTCCGATCCGTGCGGGCCTACCGCACGATGTCACACGCCGCGCTGTCCGCGCTGGGTGGGTCCCCCCATTCCATCTGCTCGCAGGGATGGAGACGGAAATATATTCCGTCGTCCCAGATCTCCGCGAAGCTGGGGATCCGCCGGCTGATGGGCACGAAGTGACGCGGGGTCAGGCCCGGTAACGCATGGGAACCAAATGGCTCGAGTGGCTGTCCCTCCCGGAGCATCGGGAGGGTCGCGTTGTCGGGGCGCTACTGCCCATTCTCGACGAATGGGTGGGGCGTAGGTACGGCAGATTGACATTCCGCCTGACGCAAGGTGGGCACCGGAGTGGGTTGTTTCGGGGATTATCTGTGTCGCATGAGACGGGAGGGGACGTCGCAGTGCCACAGCTGCGACTTGGGCGTCGAGGACTCGGCGGAACACACTCTGGCCAGGTGCCCGGAGCGGCAAAACGATTGCCGGGTCCTCGAGTTACAGTTGGGTCCCGATCTCTCGTTGCCGGCGGTCGTGCGCCGGATGGCGGGAGATCGGGTTTGCTGGGAGGCCATGTCCCTCTTCGTCGAGCAGATTATGCTCGAGAAGGAGGAGGCGGAGAGGGACAGGGAGCGTGCGGGACACCCGTCCCGCATCGCGGCACCCAGGAGGCGGCGAGCGCAAGCCAGATGACCCGGAGCCGGGGGAGGCCGTGCGGCGATCTAGCTTTCGTAGGTCGCCCCGCTCCCCGCTGGCTCCGAGCCGCGCCGCCGATTTCCCCTCAAAGTCGGGGAAAGTGATGGTAGGATAGCTGGGGCCCCGCTCGGTGAGAGTGAGGGGGGGGGGGGGGGGCAATGCAGCAGTGTAGGGAGTTGGGTGGCCCCGTTAGGCAGAGGGCCACCCAAACAAGAACAGCAGGAGCCGTCGCGGCGGCCGCACCGTGGCAGAGTGCGCGCGCCGCGGCGGCGTTGGAGGAACGGGAAAGGGGGGCCCCTTAACTCGGAGGGGTCCCCTTCCTTGGGAGCGGCTACAGCGCCGCTCCCCGATGCGATTGATGCTCGCATGGAGAATTTGGCGGCCGATATTTTTTGGGGCCGCCCTTGTTGCTGGCACTGGCTAGCCGCCGGCCTGAGGTGTACACCGGGTTTTACCCGGTCGCCGAAAGGCCCCCTCGAGTGCGGCGGCTTGGGCGGCCCTTAAGAGCCGCCAGCGCCCCCGCCTGGCCGCGACTCTAAATACTGTCGCGGCCAGATAGTAGCTCGATGGCGGGGTTGCGTGGTGGGAGGGGGGGGGGGGGGGTCGGGGGCACCGCTGACCCTAGCAGCAGCGACCCCGGAAGAGGTGGCTGCTGCCCCTCAGGGAAGATCCCGATACAGGGCTGCCTCGTGCGGAGTTGCATTGTGTGCAGGAGGGGGAGGCAAGCGGGCGTCGTCCTCACTACAAATTCCAAAAAGATCCAAACAGCGAAAGAAGTACGATTGGTCCTAACCTAATCAATCGGACCTGCATCCCTCCCGCACGGAATACGTCAACGCATGTTTATACTCGAGAGCCAAAGGATCTGTTTGGAATTTGTAGTGAGGACGATGCAAACGGGACCACGCGCAGTCAGCGGACTACCCCTTTTCTTCCTGTGTCTCTCCGCGAGGCGTATTGATGTTGGATAATACTCTTCAATTTCTAGTTCTCCAAAATTAATCAGGCTGATCGGCCAGAGCATTTCGCCAGGGTCGCGGTTTATGACCGTATTTCCCGCTAGTCGACGGTAGAGAACGGTTTTCTACAGTCTTGGATAATTTATTACCTAATTGGTTCCGCCTCGTAGCAGACGTGAACTCAGGATATCGGAAAGGGGAAATAGGAATGGTATACATTTTCTTCTTTATAGCAACTCGAAGACTTCCTGTTTCTTTTCCCTTCGGACCCTTTCGAACCGATACACGTGGTGTCTGCTTTCTATCTCGAAGCTATGGGTACATTGGCAGTAAAAGGACGGAGCGCGGGCTTTTGTGAATGTGTTCCTTGCACTTCTGCAAAACACGTGTGTTCCGAAAATGTGCTGGCTTCTTTTTACCTAAAGCCTCTTGTCCTGGTGGGTGTTAACTCATAATGGAACGACAAAAGCTACTTGGGGGTAGAGGAAGTTGCGTGGAAAAAATCCTGTCATTCAGCTAGCAATCACTTCGCAGAAATGTTCACTGCCCAAGAATATTACAGGATGACCTGGGTGTACGCCCGGAACAACGGGGACGCAAGTGCTGCTGCGCGAGAATTTGCGCTGGAATATCCTCTGATCCGAACACCAAGCGAGGATACATTTCGCCGTTTAGCGTCGAGGTTATTCTCGACGGGGTCCATGATGCCGCGAGGCAGCGAGGTGGGCAGACCCGCAGCAGCGCGAAATCCAGGCACCATCTAGAGATTCCTCGAGGCCGTTGAAGCGGACCCAACGTTCAGTGTGCGCGTCTTGAGCCGCCGCCTAAAGTAAGTCACAGTTCAAGATGTTGTGCCTTGCGTGGTGGGTTGCAAGTCTGGTACGGGATTTGGCGATATCGTAGGTTCGGGAGTGAACAAAAGATTAGGATCTACTGGGTGAACTACACCTAGTAAGTTTAAATTCAGAGACTAAGTCTTTATTCAAACTTTAACTAAACTAGACTGAGGTGTACAAGAGTTTTAGACGTGTTAACAGGTCGAGAGTCGGGTCTAGAATTCTCGTTTAGCGGTGTCGAATTGGTTTTTATCTCCCTCCTGGGCGTGGTACGCGTTACCATGCCCGGTCGCAGCGATGCGTTCGCATATTGATGATTTTGCAGATTCGGTTGTTTAGCGGCTGTCTTAGTTTGGAAACGTCTCGAACGTTTCGTAACGAACATAATATAATATGTATAATGTATAGCGGTGACACGTGTGCTTGGGCGTTGCCTGGGCACAACAAAGATAACTGCAGCAATTATTAATTAAGAAAAAAAATGTTATCTAATAGTGGATGTTTTTGCATTTTGTTCTAGTGTCAGCAAGACAACGATACACCGAATCCTCAGGGATCGTAGGTTGCATCCGTACAAACATGTACGGGTGCAACATTTGCACGCCGGGGATTACATCCAGCGGGTTCAATATTCCAGGTGACATGTTGGGAGAAGTGCTAAGGAATCCGTCGTTTACCACATACATACTGTGGACGGATGAAGCAATTTTCAACAGGGAAGGGTGCTTCACTTCCCACAATATGCATGTGTGGAGCGACGAAAATCTTCTAGCGCTTCGTCCACGTGCAGCACAAGTCCGTTGGTCGATCAACCTACGGACCGACATTTGTGGCGAATTTATCGTTGGGCCGTACATTCTGCCAGACAGGCTGGACGGGCCAGCGTATAAATATTTTTTAGAACATGTTCTGCCGGATCTTATGGACGATATTCCATATGAGATCCGACAGAACATGTACTACCAGCATGACGGAGCTGGGCCACATTACGCCGATATTGTCCGCGCTTATTTAGGTGAAACCAGAACAGGTGGATCGGCCGCGACGGGCGAGAGGCCCACGTTGCGTGGCCCCCACGGTTACCGGATATGAATCCGCTGGATTTTTTCTTCTGGGGCAACCTGAAGGTAATTTGATTATTGCTGTTACTCTTTACTTATTCCTGTTGTAGATATTTTTTTATTACTTACGTTTTGTATTTGTTGTACAACAATCATTTCAGAATGAGGTGTATCGTCAGCCGGTGGACACCCCTGAAGAAGCAATGGTGCTTATCCACGCAGCGGTGGAAAACATAACGCCGCAAACATTACAGGGCGTCCAAAGGCAATTAATTCTACGCGCTGAAGCATGCGTGGACAATGACGGTCGCCATGTGGAGCAATTCCTCAATTGATAACAATCGGCCCCCTTTCGGGGCCACCAATTTTTAAAATGTAGGAACAACACGTTCCATGAAAAGTAAATAAAGTGATCAGTGTTAGTAGCCGTGCAGTGAAGTGAATATTCGGTACGTTGACCTGGACGCACCTGACATTGCAACCCTTAACTTTGGGTAGTGTCGTATACCTGGGATCAGCTGTACACTGGGCTCGTCCATTGATGACCAGGATCGGTTCAGTGACCCAGTGACACAAGTTTTCAAGTTGCAGGTGAATTTTCGACAAGGGTGAGTTTTAGTTACTTTACTGGTGATCATTCATTTTTAAATTTAACGCAAGCTATGGTTTATTTCCGGGGATAATTCTCAAAATTCCCGTACGAAAATTTTTATTCGGGCTTTTTAAACAGACTTATTCGTTATCAGCAACAGTGCTGGCCGTTATTGAATTACGGATTTTTATCACAATAACGAACTACGATCACTTTTCGTTAATTTCCTGTTACATTACCTTTTCGTGGCTACGTTATTAACACAAGGAATTTTAGGAATTCCTTATCCTCCCACTTCAAATAATTATTATTTTCGAATCTTCTAAAAAAAAAATGTGTATTCGTCTTTATACGTTACACGTGATTTTCATCCATTTATCCTTTATTCATTATTCACTTTAAATAACAAACAAACCATGACAACGTGTTCGATTTTATTTGTTACGTCTTTTTCATTTGCCATTCTACGCAATTTTCTTCGTTGCATGCCGAGTTGCTTGTTCACAAGTCAGCCACGCTAGCGCAGGAACTCGGCCGTCAGACTCGCGCTCTGATTGGTCGGTGCTTTTTATTAATATCTCGTTAACGAAACCTCGGAGAGCATTTTCGCAAAGGAAAAAGTTGTTTGCAGTCACCCCCCGAATCACCTCCTTTAAGGACCCGCAGTATTTTTGGGACACTCTGTATACTTTGCGAGTGGTGCATGATCCAAGAGTATTGAGATTCATTAAAAATGTTCAAAGAAGCAACGCAGGTCATCACAATTGAAGATAAACCGACATTATGTTGATATATACCGACTGTATACGGACTTAAACAAATACTCGCAACATCAATAGAAACAAAACGCGCTACTTCTGACACAATACGGCTGCGTAATAATTTATTACTCAGCTTCAACACTAGATTTCAATTTATTGATGATAACGAACCTTTAGTGATCGCAATGCTCTTGGATCCTCGCATAAAGGACAGGATACTAACGGAGCAAAAAAGGTATCGGCGCACAAGTTGCTGCACTCTGCGCTTATGCAATACGTAGGTACAAATGAAGTAGATGCGGCAGCGTCAACTGTTGATGTACCACCAAAAACCACTTCAAGTATGTTTCTACGAATATTAATATTACTTCAGCCACTACTAATTAGAACAATAATAAATTAACTTATTTTCCTTATATTATCCACATCGCCAACAAGCTTAGGTGAATTGTTTTCAAATATTGTGAAAAACGACAAACCCAGCATTAACGACGAGGTTGGTACCATTGATAAGGAATTGATGTGGTACTACGAGGAGAAACTTATTCCAACCACGTTGTGCATCCTCAAATGGTGGAATGATAATTCCCAAAGATTCCCAAATTTGGCCCAGCAATTTTTGGGAATTCCGGCAACGGAAGCATACAGCGAGAGATTATTCTCAACAGCTGGGAACATAGTAACCGAAAAACGTACCTCTCTGCTGTCGGAAAAAATTGAACAAATTTGCTTACTCTCGACTAATTTGAGAAAGAAAGAAATCGAACAGATATAATTTTTAGCATATAAATATTTATATTTATAATATTTATCAATAAACCTTAGCCAAAAGTACTAATCATAATTTGTATTCATTTCCTTCTACATAATTCCCGCAAAAACTTATATTTTTACCAAAGGGTATAGCCGGTTAAGATGGTCAAATGTGCCCCTGAACCGAATTCAAATCACGATGAGTCATTCGAAAGCTTATAAAAAAAGAATGATTTCTGTCAAGTTTCAACTTCGTATCTCGACCCGGGGGGTAGTAAAGGGTAAAAATAGAAAATCAGGTTTTTGCCGAATTTCTCCTATACCAGCGGATGAAAAATTTTGAAAAAATTCAGAGACATGTCTATTATCGGTGCACATATTAGGGAATCGCGTCAGATTTTTAAATTGAAAAACCAAGCTGTTAAAAATAAAAAACGCCAAAAAATGCTGAAAAATGCCGGTTTTGTATCGAAGCGGTCTTGATACTACAGGGTGTCCGCGGGAAAGCTAAACAGCCGGCTTCCTCCTAAACTATTGGAGATAAAAATATAAAAAAATAGGGAATTGCATGGTTCGAGGGGGCCAATTAATTAGCGCGAACGAATTTTTTTATCGATTATTATTTTAAAAGATACGATGGTGAATTCGGTTTTTCAAATGGAACTATTTTTTTTGAACACCTGAGTTGATAGTGCGTTCCAAGACAAATTCAATAAGCTTTAATGTATACACTTTATTTTCACTGGTTTTTAAGATATTGCGCTTGCAAATTTACTGATTTTCACTGGAAGAAAACTGTCTGGTATAGCACGGACCGGGGACGGTCTTACTGGCTCCACGGGTGGCACTGCCTTTTGAAATAGATACCTACCTGCCAAAGGTCTACGCCAGGCCCAAAGGCTGGACAATTTTTTTCCGTCAGAAATGCTACTTAGGTAGGTACATCTGCGGTATCGAGAAGCGCACCGTTACTTTTATTTCGCACTTGCTTCTACGCTCGGATGGCCGGTTCTTTTGGGAGGGATGCAAGTTCGATTGGTTAGGTTAGAAAGAGTGAAAGTTGCTAGACTAAATTTCAATCATAGGGAGCAGATTGTATCAGAACCGTTCGGATTTGCATTCCTCACAAACGGCTGCTCTCTTGAAGAGGCCCTCTTCACAGCAATGCCCACCTTCTCTCGCACGGAACACGTTAACGCTTGCTTTTGTTCTGATATTGAAGCTCGTGTTTATACTCGAGAGGACCACGCGTCGACAGCGGGCTACTCCTTTTCTTCCTGTGTCTCTCCACGAGCCGTGTTGACGGTGGATTGTAGGAGCGTAGATATCTGGATGCCAGTTATTGAATTCAGGAGACGATAGGAACATTTTATTACAAAACACACATGTACTATAATTAAAGTAAATCGTATTCCTCTTGGGCAGGAGTACTGATAATGATCGAACTTGCGCCCCACTTCGCGCAGACCAATTACACGGAGGGTAGTCGGGTCACACACTGCCCAAATGATACAGGGTAATTCTGGAGCAACGCCCGTTAAGGAGATGCGCTGGCACCCCGTGGCGAGGACAGACCTTCGCTGTGCCTCACCCGATTTTTATGGCTCTTTTCGGAAGAAGGTACGAATCCTGGGTCGAACGTAGCGAACTGAAGTCGACCCTCCGCAGTCGAGGGTGAATTATCCATTTGAGCGTATTAAGAAACCCTTTTCTTCATCGTATCGAAGGGGAAGTGACGCCAATGGATTCCTTATGTTTTTCTGACGAAAATCATACCAAATGTCATGCAAATCGGACTACTTTGACACAAGCTATTTGTATTCCCTATGTAAAAGTTGTCCGATTTACACGACATTTGTAATGATTTTCATCGGAAAACCCCAAGGAATCCATCGGCGACACTTCCATATCCATACGATAAAGAATAAAGAATTATTTTATTTCCTAACCAGATTTGAAATTCCAACGCGTGTTTATACTTGAGAGATAAGGATTTATACTCGAGAGATAAGGAATCCGTCTTTAATTTGAAAGGAGGACGATGCAGGCGAAACCAGAGTCGAGTTTCCCGGATTACGTTCGAACGGCTCGAAAGAATCGAACTGCTCGAAAGAATCGAGCTACCCGAAAGAATCGAGCTACCCGAAAGAATCGAGCTACCCGAAAGAATCGAGCTACCCGAAAAAATCGAGCAACCCGAAAGAATCGAGCTACCCGAAAAAATTGAGCTACCCGAAAGAATCGAGCTACCCGAAACATTCGGGTTACTCGGATCCGTTCGGGTCCCGGCTCGGCTCGAAAAATCGAGTCCCGCCCGGTTCGCATTTCAAGCTACTCGAATACTTCGAGTACCCGAACAGCTCTAGTATACAAGCACGCACACACCTTTCAGCATTTCAACACATTTCACAGTAGTTCCAGAGTTGGACGTTATTCATGAAGAGAGGCCGCTAAATTGAGTGGTGACGCACAGTTTGAGTGGTGACACGAAGTTATATAAGGTGATAGCACAGATCAAGTATAGAATAGACCTTTCACTCTATTGTCTTCAGTGTCATCGTTCTGAAGTACCGATATTCTGAAACAACCACTGGTTTTCTAGTGCCCTCTCCAATTTTGAAGCGGTGGGTGCGGGAACATAATGTGTTTCTAGCATTAACGCAGGTAAAGCTGCCGGTATCACCGGGAAAAGTATAGAAGCTGTGTTATACAGGGTGTCCCACTAACTCGGTTTACCTCAAGTATCTATTATTTCAAGTAATAAGCGTAAATATTATTTATAGAAGTTATCTGGTTGTAAGAAACACAAAACACGGTGAATCTAGTTTCTTTATAGGGATAGATCAGATGTGGAGGTCAATTTTCTCTTATCAAATGGTCTGGCAAAGTTTTTATCGTCAAATTCAATAGAATAGCGAATTCTGAGCATGAAAGCACTAAAGTGCATTAATCCTAAAACTTATTATATATTGGACTTTATTGATTCCCCTAGGGGTTACAATCTCTTTTTTCCCTCCACCTTTTACATCCTGTTCTTCCCTTAGACTTACTATTGAGGTTATGTGAGTTCTTAATGATAATCTCAAATACCACAAAAAGAAAGGAACACCTTTTATTATAATATTGGTTTACACACACTGATAATTGTAATAAGAAATAATAGGAACTTTAGTAACTATATCTATTCTTGAGCTCATTTTAGAAGGAACCTGCCGACCGACGAGTTTAGACCGATTCTGCGCATGTTGGCGCTCATTGGCTATGCCACCACCAATAGTCTTTCGGTTGCGCTTCTGTTCTGCGCCGAAAGCATCGGCGTGGCGCTACTTTCGAATATACCGCGTGTTTCGACTTTTTGTCAGATTTGATTGTCTCTTTTTATTGCAAATGTCGTAAATACTACAATCACAAAAATGTTAAGAAGAAAAAATATAATTTTATATGGAAACAAACGGGCATTTCCCAACCCTAAAAAATAAAAAAGGAAAGGTAAGCAACTGAAATATTATAGTAACTGAAGTATTCTAAGCTACTGAAGTATTATAAGCAACTGAAATATTATAAGGATAAATATTAACCAGAAGGGCCTGAAAAATGTATACTTTAATTTAATGGGAAACGTTTCTCTCACAGATAGTTACCTCAGGACAAAGGAAGCTTATAATAAATATTTACAATGACAAGAAAGCTAAATTTCCGAATATGCGGTATAAAGAAATTATCAAATTAGTGGGAAATACTTGCGGCGTGGGATATCGTACCGCGGTCGACAGTTAGAAAGAATTTAAAAGGACGGGGACCGTGACTTCACCTTCGAAGAAACGAGTAAGGCCCGATACAATGCAGAAGATGTCGGAAGAGCAAATTGGAGGAATAAGGAAGCACGTGCACGCCTTTTGGGAACGAAGAGAATTACCGACACTTCCGAGACTCTTGGCGACTATCGAAAGAGATGAAAATTTACCAATCATATCGCGGTGTACGTTACAACGCCTCATGAAGAAAATGAACTTCAGGTACGTACAGAGACAACGGAATAGTGCGGGAAGATATAATTCGTTGGCGCCGAACGTTTATCACCAAAATTCGAAAATTCAGAGCGGCGGGAAGGCCCATTTATTATTTGGACGAGACATGGGTAAATGCGGGAGACACACGGAAGCCAGTGTGGGTGGACAACACCATAGCTTCGGCATCGTACGCCAGAGAAAGGGGCCTGACGATTGGCCCACCTACTCAGACTGCGAAAGGAAAGCGCCTCATCGTACTCCATATTGGATCGGAGGATGGTTTTGTCGAAAATGGCTTGCTATGTTTTGAATCGAAGATCAAGAGCGCTGATTACCACGACGAGATGAATGCGGCACACTTTTTCGATTGGTTTAATCGCATTGCACCACATTTAAAACCAAAGGCCGTTATTGTGATGGATAACGCACCGTACCACTCTGCGAAACAGGAGCGCTGTCCTGTAACGAGCTGGAACAAACCACAGATAAGAGAGTGGCTTACCAGCAAGGGAAAACGAATGCCAGATAACGCACTGAAGTGGCAGTTATTGGACGACGTTCGCAGAATTAAGCCCAATTACGATACATATGTGATCGATGAATTCGCAAAAACAACGGGGAGAACTATTCTTCGACTACCACCTTACCATTGCGACTTGAATCCAATTGAGCTCGCGTGGGCGGTAGTAAAAGGCCATGTAAAAGCCAACAACAAGACTTTCCACCTTGCCGATGTAAAGCGGCTACTAATACAAGGCGTGGAAAAGGCAGCACCCGAAATGTGGGCAAATTTTATCCGCCACACGACGAAGGTGGAGGATAAACTATATGACCTGGACCAAGTAATCGACGATATGCAGGATAATGGCCGACACTGTTGTTGATAATGAATAACTGAAATTTGGCCTGCTTATCTCTCGCCTCTAAACACGCGCTCGAATTTCAAAACAAAAGCACGCGTCGACGTATTCCGTGCGAGAGAAGGTGGGCCTTGGGGAGGAGATATTGCTGTGAAGAGGGCCTCTTCAGGACAGTGGCCGTTTGGGAGGGATGCAGGGCAGATTGGTTAGATTAGGGCCAATCAGACTTCAAGCCCGCCGTCTCTCGCACGGAATACGTCGACATGTGCTTTTGTTTTGAAATTCGAGCGCGTGTTTATACTCGAGAGATAAGGGATCCGTCTTTAACTTGAAGGTAGGACGA
This sequence comes from Andrena bucephala, assembly GCA_947577245.1. Classification (NCBI taxonomy): domain Eukaryota; kingdom Metazoa; phylum Arthropoda; class Insecta; order Hymenoptera; family Andrenidae; genus Andrena; species Andrena bucephala. Next base: position 16,836,063 of record OX387718.1, on the reverse strand, counting down.
AGCGGGCGGGACTACGCGCAGTCAGCGAACTACATGCTCTCTTTCTTCCTGTGTCTCTTCGCGAGCCGTATTGATGTTGAATAATACTTTTTAGTTGCTAGTTCCCAAAAATTAATCAGGCTGATCGGCCAGAGCATTTCGCTAGGGTCGCGGTTTATGACCGTATTGTCTCGCTAGTCGACGGTAGACAACGGTTTCCTACAGTTTTGGGTAATTTATGGCTTAGTTGGTTCCGCCTCGTAGCAGACGTGAACTCTGGGTATCGGAAACAGGAAACAGATTTTTTTTTCTTTATAGCAACTCGAGGACTTTCTGTTTCTCTTCTCTTCGGACCCTTTCGAACCGAAACACGTGGTGTCTGTTGCCTACCTCGAAGCAATGGGTGGTACATTGGCAGTAAAAGGACGGAACGTGGACTTTTGTAAAAGTGCACGATAGTCCGTTCGTTGCACTTCTGCGAAGCACGTGTGCTTCGAAAATGTGCTGGCTTCTTTTTACCTGAAGTCTCTTGGCCTGGTGGGGATCAACTCATAATGGAACGAGAGAAACTTTTTGGGGGTAGAAGAAGTCGCTTGGAGAAAATCTTGTCAGTCAGCAAGCAATCACGTCGCAGAAATGTTCTCTGCTCAAGAATATTACGCGATGTTCTGGGTGTACCTCCCGAACAACGGGGACGCAAGTGCTGCAGCGTGAGAATTTGTGCGAGAATACCCACGGCTCTGAACGCCAAGTAAAAATTCATTTCCACCAATTTTTATAACGTAGGAATAACACGTTCCATGAATAATAAATAAAGTGGTCAGTGTTAGTAGGCGTGCAGTGAAGTGAATATTCTGTGCATTAACCCGGACGCACTTGACGTTGCGACCCTTAAGGGGGTAGACACGGGTAATGCAGCGCGCTGTAATACCCACATAATGTGCCCGAAACATGGGTTTGGGGGGATACGTTTTTCGTCCTTATATGAGCAGATTTTGGGCTGGGTGAGGTCTCAATCGAAAGAGGAAGGTTCGATACAGCCCGCTCTGGTCATGGTTCGACGAGATTGTGTTGATATCTAATAATATGAGTGTTCAAAGTAGAGCAAAAGTCGACAAAATACACCCGCAGGAATCCAAGTATTTTTAGGTCACTAAAAGAGTTTTGTGGCTCAAACGATGACCAGAGCGGGCTGTCTCGAACCTTCCTCTTTCGAATGAGACCTCACCCAGCCTAAAATCTGTTCATATAAGGACGAAAAACGTATCCCCGTGATTGCATTCCCAAATACGAGTTCCGCCATATTGGCGATAATACAGAGCAAGTCACGTGACAAATTTAGTTGAGCTAGTGGACACGAGATGGCGCCTACTCGGGAGGACTGCCAACGTGGAATCATAGCAAAACTGAAGCGTTAGCTGGATACACAAGCCACAGTAAAAGCGTGATGCAGTCAATGCATGCATTTTCGGACGACTTTAGGTTAGGTTATATGCATTTTAGGCATACATTGACTAGGAACTGCTGGGAATTGTCTACATTTACTAAATTCACGCTTTTACTGTAACACATACATCACCGCTGCCGAATATATGTTATAATTATATGGCCACATTATTTCAAATAAAAAAAGAGATTGGAATTTTTTAATAACACTGGAAGTAGTGATTTACTGATATTATATTTTCAGAATGTGGAAGTTACAGCAATTATTTGCAATTATTGCATTTATTATTATTCTTCCGACTATTGTATATAACATATAACAAGGAAAAGTCTCCAAACCGGTCAACAGTTGACTCCTTGATTTTTTTCGTAATTCTTTACGCTCCTATGCAGAGATGGGCATTATTTAATTAAAAGAATATACTTCCGAATGGTCCCAGTGGCCGATCGACACGAGGTTTGGGGGGAGGGTGTGTGTACCCTAAATCTAAAATTCTATTTAGCTTCGGGTATTTATTAGTTTCCTTTGTTTATTCGAAGGCCTTTCATCTTTGGCTTCGAATAATTTTTCATCTTTCATTATATCTTTATCCTAAGGTCGTATTCAAATATATTGGCCGGTCGATTCGTTTTCGCGAACAGCGATCGAGGAGAAATCAGCCATCACCATCTGACGATCGTGGATTTGTCAGTTGGAGTTCCGTAGCCACCGAAGGGTGGGGTAACGGGAATGCTGCTCGGCCCCGTCTGAACGTAGACGTGTGGCTGTTATTTATTCTTATTGTCAGCGTAGTACATATGTAGTTGTGTGCGTCACGAAGTAATGCGTAGACCAATACGAGATGAAGCTATCGAGAAAGAATCAATGTTCTGACCAATAAAGCTCCTGAATTTTTTCGGAGCTAAGGCCTAAGGCACACCTATTCTGATGCGTGTATTTCTACGCTGCAGCTCGATTTGGCCTATACATGACAGAAGCTTGGCGCTATCCCCACCACTTCTGGCTCACTCGTGTTCTGCGATGACGACAGAATACGCGTTACGAAATACGAATAGGAGTGTGCGGATCGTCCCGCGGCTCGGATTCTCGGCCCTCGGGACGGGTCGGAAAATTTCGGGCGGGATCGGGCGGGGCACCCGATAATTTCGTATTGCTCGAGATCCCGACGGTTTCGGGATCCCGAGACTCGATTCGGGCTACAAGCATGACCGCCATGAGCGGGCAATTTGATTTCAGGTCGGTTTGGCAAAACTCGGACGCGATCGGCTCGAAAGCCAGCTATTACGAGCGGACCTAGACGGAAAGAATTATGTATATCATTTATATCGATACCAGAGTGATAAGTTTTTACCTTTCTGTCTCCTGTTGAATCATAATTTGTATCTTATTATTTATTTACATATATATGTATTTTCATTGCTACCAAATAGTCTGTGAATACTGAATACGTCCATATACGTACTTAAATAAATACCATGTTCAGAACTTGGGAAGAAGACTATTTTTATATCGACAATATTTTAAAATCTGAATAAAATATACTTCATACTTAGTACTTTATGTTAAGGGAATATATAGGGTATTATCTTTTTCCGGATAGGTTCAGATTTAAAATAGAAAACGTACGAACTATAAGCATACAGAAAGGAATATTTCCTGGATGTTTCATAATAACAACAATATACATGAGGCGAATATTTTATTATTTCAAATTAACGTGTAAGAAACATAATTTTTCTATGTTCTCAGGTAATAATTTTAATCTATTACTGGTAACGATATCCTCCGATCGCGTCCGAGTTTTGCCGAGCCGACCTGAAATCAAATTGTCCGCTCATGGCGGCTATGCTTGTAGCCCGAATCGAGTCTTGGGGTCCCGAAACTGTCGGGATCTCGAGCAATACGAAAGTATCGGGACCCCGCCCGATCCCGCCCGAAAGTTGCCGGCCCGTCCCGAGCCCGAAAAATCGGGTAACCGCACACCCCTAGTTACGAAACTCACCGGCCAATAAATCTGAATACGATCTTAGAAGTTCGAATAACCGACGAGAACCTTTGTGTCCCGAGCCGCGCGAGATCGTCGTGCTCGGCGATGTGTCATCGATTATAAAGAAACAGAATTTGTTTATTTTTCATCGTATCAATATGAAAGTGACACCATTGGATTCTTGGCATTCTCCCGGTTATATTGGCAGAAAATAATTTAAATCGGACTATTTTTAACAAAACGGGCTTTCACTTCTACAAACAAATTTTTCACGTAATTTCCTTAATTTTGGTCCGAATTATATCATTTTTGGGGCCAATTTGATCGAGAAAACATGAGAAATCGACTGACGTCACTTTCGCAAAGATCTGATTAGAAATGCAGAACTGCAGATTTGTCACTGCTTAGCGCGCAACATTGTATGGCCCCGCTGGTTTCGAGCGCCGAAGCCCACGAAACTCAGCGAGTCGCATGATTGCCAGCGAGAAGGCCAAGAGGGGACTTTGCATGGCGAAGGAAAGTCAGCCTTCTACAGAACTCAAATCGAGAAAGACTTTGCTAACAAACTTTATATTCACGTCAAATAAATACTTTAATTGTAAAATTTAGACGACGAACTATTGTTGAATTTCGCCAGTTCTTACATATGCCCCACTGGGTTCGGAATTCCTGATCCCAGAGTTTCATGCATTTACCTATTGAAATGTTGCTTCAAGTCATCGGGCAATTGCATTGTTTCTTCTCGTACATATGTATATCTGTTCGCGAGTAGGTGTCATGAATGACGTGACTTTTGTTTCCCAAATAAATTCACTCCTATCAGGGCCCTCGCTCGAACCGCTTGACAAGGAGACCGAATGATGTGAACCGAGTGCGAGTGAAATAGCGCACCAGCGGTACACCCTCGGTCGACGGCGACTTGAGTCATCCAGTACTGAATACGAAATGTTCAAAATTTCTCATTACACCTTGATGAGAGTGTTACCATTCATGGATTGTTGGTGAGTCAAGACACGAAGCAATTTAGTCTATTTTTTCTTATGAATACATGATTAGAACACACTCTACGTTCAATAAAAATTGATCGAATTGCTCCATGTTTGATATAATTTTCATCGGGAAATCCTAAAAAATTCATCGGTAATACTTTCATCAATACTTATCAAAAACACGAACATTTTATTTTTCTGTACTGGGTATTTTATCTAGCTCGTCGGTCTTATTGTTCTCGGCTGTCAACGGGCGGTCTACTAGGACCCGAAGGTCCACGCTCGCAACGAGAAAGCAAAACAGTGGGGTGGGTAGGACTTTCCCGATAAACTGAGCCCAAAGGCTTCTCAACAATTGAAACATTGGAAGACTGTACATATTCTTTCTGATGCTTTCGGCGATGATTTCATGTCTAACAAGTCAGGCGATTTTGTTTGTGAGAGCCATATATAAAGACAGTCCTGTAACGTTCACTACATCTTCAATTATAAAACTGCAAATATGTTATTTTACACATGTGTCTCGCTGAGTTTCGTCGGCTTCGACGCTTGAAACCAGCGGGGCCATACAATGTTGCGCACTAAGCACTGATGAATCTGAAGTTTTGCAATTTCTAATCAGATCTTTGCGATCGTGGCGTCAATCGATTCCTTATACTTTCTCAATCAAATTGGCCCCAAAAATGATACAACTCAAACCATAATTGAGGAAATTACGTGAAAAATTTGTTTGCAGAATTGAAAGCCCGTTTCGTTAAAAATAGTCCGATTTAAATAATTTTTTCATAAAAAAAATGCGCAGGCTGGATGCGCGTGATTATTACGTGGCCCCTCCATAGACATATATAGACGGATCAGAAGATGGGACTATTGGCGTGGGGAAGGAAGGCTTGGAGGGGTAAAGGCATAGGTTCAGATACAGGCACGTTGGTTAGCTTCGGATGCATTCGGCATGCATAACCACAGCGTTATCCGATTTACTCGTATCGCTCCCCTTACCGCGAACCTTGCCACCCCCCTCAGCTTACGCTCCGCCGTCTATATATGTCTATGGTCCCCTCCTCGAAGTGACAGAAAATATAACCTATGTATACGCTATATGACAATAAATGTTGAGCGGCTATTTCGTTCTTTTGCGCTACATTTGTGAACTTTTTATCATCCTTCCGAAACATTATTATTACGTCGCAACAGTATCTTTAGGAAATCGGGTCTAGCATATAGGTTATATTTTCTGTCACTTCGAGGACAGAAAATCCAGTCCTCCAAGTGACAGAGAATATAACCTATATGCTATACCCGATTTCCTAAAGATACTGTTGCGGCGTAATAATAATGTTTCGGAAGGATGATGAAAAGTTCACAAATGTAGCGTAATACAACGAAATAGCCGCTAAATATTTATTGTCTTATAGCATATACATAGGTTATATTTTCTGTCACTTCGAGGAGGAACCACATAATAATCACGCGTTGGATTCAACATCAAACACAATTTTATATATGTTTGTTCATAACTGCTTTCTGCATAGGATGTGTATTTCATGTTCTGTTTCAGTGTTTTGCTAATTAAAAAATGTCTATCCTAACAAACTTCATTTTCTGGGGACATGCCCTCATCTATTTTTCCTTTTCACTTATAATTCCTTACTGCCAACGTAGAATATTGTAGCATAAGCACATTTCAAGTAATTAAAATGTACAATGAATTTTCTACGTTTGCAGTACCAGTCGACTTTCCGTTTAAATTTTTATAAGTACAACGCAACAGCTGAGAATTTCTTTCCTTATTCAGAATAGAATACGGAAATAGCAAACAGCTCCCTCTCGCGTGCACAGGCAGCCGCGTATCTATGGGTAATACCATTTCAGTGCAGAAAAAACCTGCTGTAATACCGACCTGCCGAATCGGCCAGACCACGTGACGTGTCTACCCCCTTAACTTTGGATGTTGTCGTGTACCTGAGATCAGCGGTGCACTCGGCGCGTCTGTCGATGACCAGGATCGGTTCAGTGACCTAGTGACACAGGTTTTTAAGCTGCAGGTGAATTTCTGAAAGGGTGAGTTTTAGTTACATTATTGGCGACTATTATTTTTTAAGCCTAACGCAGGCTGTGGCTTAATTCCGGCGATAATTCTCCAAATTTCCGTACGTAAATTTTTCTTCGCAGTTTTTAAACGGATTTATTCATTATCAACAACAGTGTTGGCCGTTATTGAACTGCGGATTTTTATCACAATAACGAACTACGATCACTTTTCACTCGTTCCCTGTTGCATTACCTTTTCGTTTGCACGTTATTAAAAAAGGAAATTTACGTGTTCCTTAACCTCTCACTCCAAATAATTATTATTTTCGATTCTTCTAAAAAAAAAACAACTGTGTATTCGTCTTTTTACGTTGCACGTGATTTTCATCCATTTATACTTTTTTCATTGTTCACTTTAAATGCCAAACAAATCATGGCAAAAATTTCGATTTTTTTGTTACATCTTTTTCATTTGCCATTCTACGCAATTTCATTCAGTGCATGCCGCCTTGCTTGTTCGTAGTCGCAGCGCCGCCCGGCGCGCGGCCACGCTAGCGCGGGAGCTCCAGCGGAAGGCTCGCGCTCTGATTGGTCGGTGCTTTTTGTTATTATCTCGTTAACGAAACCTCGGAGAGAATTTTCGCAAAGGAAAAAGTTGTTTGCAATCACTCCCTGAATCACCCCCTTCAAGGAACCGCAGCATTTTTGGGACACCCTGTATATATATTTATGTACTTCTGTACTTCTTTCAGAAACTTTTTTGTGGAAGGACAGCACAGAAATCGCGAATTGACAGTCAAGTTCTCGGATCACCTAGAGAAGTATGGTATCTTTGTACTAGGTGTGCTAATAGGATATTGAATCTGGAATTAAGGGGGTAGACACGTCACGTGACCTGGCCGATTCGGCAGGTCGGTATTACAGCAGGTTTTTTCTGCACAGAAATGGTAATACGCGAGAGGGAGCTGTTTGCTATTTCCGTATTCTATTCTGAATAAGGAAAGAAATTCTCAGCTGTTGCGTTGTACTTATAAAAATTTAAACGGAAAGTCGGCTGGTACTGCAAACGTAGAAAATTCATTGTACATTTTAATTACTTGAAATGTGCTTATGCTACAATATTCTACGTTAGCAGCAAGGAATTATAAGTGAAAAGGGAAAATAGATGAGGGGATGTCCCCAGAAAATGAAGTTTGTTAGGTTAGACATTTTTTTACTAGCAAAGCACCGAAACAGAACATGAAATACACTTATTACACGTCCTATGCAGAAAGCAGTTATGAATAAACATTATATATAAAATTGTACGGAATCGATTGACGTCACTTTTGCAAAGATCTGATTAGAAATTACAGAACTTCAGAGTCGTCACTGCTTAGCGTGCAACATTGTATAGTCCCGCTGGTTTCGAGCATCGAAGCCCACGAAATTCAGCGAGACACATGATTGTTGGCGAGCATCGCGTTTGACGACTCTAGCTAGAAAATCACGCCGTATGAATGCTAAGAAACGATAGTGTGAAGTGGTGTGCGTTTCAATTGCACATTGACAATATCGTAGATTCTAGGGCCTAGAATATTAGCTACGTATTACGATGTTCTTCACCAGACACTACATTAATGATTTAAAAAATAAATGAATAGGTCAATTAGTTAAAATTAATGAACTGTGCATGATTTTAATGACGCTTAATTTAATTGCACTTACAAACTGAATTACTAATTGTAATTAAAAGAATTTTTTGACGTGCAACATGAAACTGCGCACGCAAATGGTTGGGCTCGGATTATCGGGAAAGACCTACCCATCCCACCGTTTTGCTTTCTCGCTGCGAGCGAGGACCTTCGGGCCACAGTAGACCACCCGTTGACAGCCGAGAGCAATACAATCGACGGGCCAGATAAAATGTTCATGTTTGATAAGTGTTGAGGAAAGTATTACCAATGGAGTTTTTAGGGTTTCTCGATGAAAATGATGTCAGATATGGAGGAATTCGGTCCATTTTTAGTGAACGTAGTGTGTGTCCTAATCATGTATTCATAAAAAAAAATAGACCGAATTGCTTTGCGTCTCGACTCATGTTCGTGGACATAAACTCACCAATCCATCGGTGGTAACACTCTTATCAAGGTGTAATGAGAAATATGAACATTTTCATATTCAGTACTGGATGACTCAAGTCGCCGTCGACCGAGGGTCTCCCGCTAGTGCGCTATTTCACTCGCACTCGATTTACGTCTTTCAATCTCCTTGTCAAGCGGTTTGGACGTGGGCCCTGATAAATGTGAATTTATTTGGGAAACCAAAGTCGCGTCATTCGTGACACCTACTCGCGAACAGATATACAGGGTGTCCCAAAAATGTCGGAGTTCCTTGAACGGGGTGATTCAGGGGGTGATTGCAAACAACTTTTTCCTTTGCGAAAATGCTCTCCGAGGTTTCGTTAACGAGATAATAACCAAAAGCACCGACCAATCAGAGCGCGCGCCTTCCGCCCGAGCTCCCGCGGTAGCGCTGGCTACGCGGTAGGCGGCCGCGCTTGTACTACGGACGTACGAACAAGCAAGTCGACATGCATCGAAGGAAACCGCGTTACACAGTTTTTTTTTTAAAGCAGAATGTTAAATAATAATTATTTGAAGCGAGAGGACAAGAAATACGTACATTTCGTTTTCAAATAACGCATAAACGAAAAGGTAATGTAGCAGAAAATGTACGACATGTGATCGTAATTCGTTATTGAGGTAAAAATCCGTAGTTTAATAACAGCCACCCCAACTAAATTTAAACAATAATATTAGGTGTATGAATAAATTCTTTCCGACTGGATTTACATAATCAGTACAAAGCTACTGAATTTCTATCGCGGTGGTATTTTTCATATTTTTTAAATCGAACTGTTATTGTACCCTAAAATCGGAAAGAATTTATTTCTACACCTAATAATCACCAATAAATTAAATAAAACTCATCCATTCGGACATTCCTTTCCTTCTTTTTCGGAAACCTTTTTTTGTGTCACTGGGTCACTGTACCGATCCTGGTTATCGGTGGACGAAAAGATTTATGGTAGGGTAGCGCCCAGTGCTCAGCTGATCGCAGGTATTCGCAGGACACCACCCGAAGGTAAGGGTCGCAAAGTCAAGTGCGTCCGGGTTAATGTACCGAATATTCACTTCACTGCACTGTTACTAACACTGATCACTTAATTTATTTTCTACGGATCGTGTTGTTCCTACGTTATAAAAATTGGTGGCCCCGAAAGGGGCCGATTACTGTTAATTGAACAGTTGCTCAATGTGGGCACCCTCAGCGTCTATGCACGCCTCCGCCGAGTATAATCGAGACGCCAAACGTCTGATCGTTCCCTCGCTCGAGGTTTCGATGCGCGGGTACTCCACTGCCAACGCTCGCACGGTAGCACTCGCGTTCCCGTCGTTCCGCGCGTACACCCAGAACATAGCGTAATACTCTTCGGCGGAGTACATTTCTGGGCCGAGATTACTAGCTGATTGACAGGATTTTTTCCCAAGTAACTTCCTCTACCCCCAAGTAGTTTCTCTCATTCCATTATGAGTTTACTCCCACCAGGACAAGAGGCTTTAGGTAAAAAGAAGCCAGCACATTTTCGGAAAACACGTGTTTTGCAGAAGTGCAACGAAAACTTTCACAAAAGCCCGCGCTCCGTCCTTCCACTGCCAATGTACCCATTGCTTCGAGATAGAAAACAGACACCACGTGTATCGGTTCGAAAGGGTCCGAAGGGAACAGACGCAGAAAGTCTTCGAGTTGCTATAAAGAAGAAAATGCATACCATTCCTGTTTCCCCTTTCTGACACCCTGAGTTCACGTCTGCTACGAGGCGGAACCAATTAAGTCATAAATTATCCGAAACTGTAGGAAACCGTTCTCTACCGCCGACTTACGGGACAATACGGTCATAAACCGCGACCCTGGCGAAATGCTCTGGCTGATGAGCCTGATTAATTTTGAAGAACTAGAAATTACAGAATATTATCCAGCATCAATACGTCTCGCGGAGAGACACAGGAAAAGAAGGGTAGTCCGCTGACTGCGCGTAGTCCCGCCTGCTTCGTCCTACCCTCAAATTAAAGACGGATCCCTTATCTCTCGAGTATAAACACGCGCTCGAATTTCAAAACACAAGCACCAGTTGCTCCAGAATTACCCTGTATCTCTTTAGGAAATAAAATAATTCTTTATTTTTTATAGTATGGATATGGAAGTGTCGCCGATGCATTCCTTGGGGTTTTCTGATGAAAATCATACCAAATGTCGTGTAAATGGGACAACTTTTACATAGGGAATACAAATAGCTTGTGTCAAAGTAGTCCGATTTGCATGATATTTGGTATGATTTTCAACAGAAAAACATAAGGAATCCATGGGCGTCACTTCCCTTTCGACACGATGAAGAAAAGAATTTCTTAATACGCTGTAATGGATATTTCACCAATCCAGCTTGCATCCCTCCCAAAAGAACCGGCCATCCGAGCGTAGAAGCAAGTGCGAAATAAAAGTAACGGTGCGCTTCTCGATTCCGCAGATGTACCTACCTAAGTAGCATTTCTGACGGAACAAAATTGTCCAGCCTTTGGGCCTGCCATTCCTGGCGTAGACCTTTGGCAGGTAAGTATCTATTTCAACAGGCAGTGCCACCCGTGGCGCCAGTAAGACCGCCCCGGTCCTTGCTATTCCAGAGGGTTTTCATCCAGTGAAAATCAGTAAATTTGCAAGCGCAATATAAAACCAGTGGAAATAAAGTGTATACATTTTAGCTTATTGGATTTGTCTTGGAACGCACTATCAACTCAGGTCTTCAAAAAAAATAATTCCATTTGAAAAACCGAACTTGACCATCGTATCTTTTAAAATAATAATCGAAAACAAAATTCGTTCGCGCTAATAAATTGCCCCCCTCGAACCATGCAATTCGTTATTTTTTTTATATTTTTATCGACAATACTTTAGGAGAAAACCGGCTGTCCAGTCTTAGGTGGGACACCCTGTATGTAAATAAATAATAAGATACAAATTATGATTCAACAGGAGACAGAAAGGTAAAAACTTATCACTCTGGTATCGATATAAATGATATACATAATTCTTTCCGTCTCGGTCCCCTCGTAATAGCTGGCTTTCGAGCCGATCGCGTCCGAGTTTTGCCAAGCCGACCTGAAATCCAATTGTCCGTTCATGGCGGTCATGCTTGTAGCCCGAATCGAGTCTCGGGATCCCGAAACCGTCGGGATCTCGAGCAATACGAAAGTATCGGGACCCCGCCCGATCCCGCCCGAAATTTTTCGACCCGTCCCGAGGGCCGAGAATCCGAGCCGCGGGACGATCCGCAACCTCCTATTCGTAACGCGTATTCTCTCGTCATCGCAGAACACGAGTGACCCAGAAGTGGTGGGGATAGCGCCAAGCTTCTGTCATGTATAGGCCAAACCGAGCTGCAGCGTAGAAATACACGCATCAGAATAGGTGTGCCTTAGGCCTTAGCTCCGAAAAAATTCAGGAGCTTTATTGGTCAGATCATTGATTCTTTCTCGATAGCTTCATCTCGTATTGGTATACACATAACTTCGTGACGCACACAACTACATATGTACTACGGTGACTATAGGAATAAATAACAGCCACACGGCTACGTTCAGACGGGGCCGAGCAGCATTCCCGTTACCCCACCATACCCTTCGGTGGCTACGGAACTCCAACTGACAAATCCACGATCGTCAGATGGTGATGGCTGATTTCTCCTCGATCGCTGTTCGCGAAAACGAATCGACAGGCCAATATATTTTAATACGACCGTAGAATAAAGATATAATGAAAGATGAATAATTATTCGAAGCCAAAGATGAAAGGCCTTCGAATAAACAAAGGAAGCTAATAAATACCCGAAGCTAAATAGAATTTTAGATTTAGGGTACGCACACCCTCCCCCCAAACCTCGTGTCGATCGGCCCCTGGGGCCATTCGGAAGTATATTCTTGTAATTAAATAATGCCCATCTCTGCATAGGAGCGTAAAGAATTACAAAAAAAAAAGGAGTCAACTGTTGACCGATTTGGAGACTTTTACTTGTTATATGTTATATACAATAGTTGGAAGAATAATAATAAAAGCAATAATTGCAAATAATTGCTGTGTTGTGCCCGAGCCGACATCTGAGCGTGTCGACACCGCGCACATACCGATTGCCACAATCGAGCGGCCGAAATCCGGCACAACCGCGTAAGGGATCTCGGAAGCGCAGAAAGACCATCAGCTGATGGCGAAACATCGAAAAACCAGGCCGAAGGCGGAGACCCCGATGGTCCCCGCTTCGTCCCGACGATAATATAATAACGTCGTACGAGCAATGCGAGCTCAGACTTGATAACGCTTTGTTACGGGAACACCACCCGATTTTCGAGACTCATGCCAAACTAGGCACAGTGTCATTGTCACCCAGATCGGGATAGAATAAACTTGTTAAAACCTTACGGTGAGTTCCAACTCTTCGACCTGCAACGATCTCCTACCTCCGGGTTCTAAACCGAATCCTCCCGTCCCGGCATAATCACCCGAACCTTCGGAGCCCGTGGACTGCCCGGCCTGCGTCAAGATTTTGCGAAGCGGGTCCCGACTCCCGTGCTCACCGTAAGCGCTTGCGACCATCGCGCACGCCCGTCGCGCACACAAAGGACGGAGTGTCAGGCGTCCGAAAGACGGAGCGAGACAAAATATCAACGCGTCGTCTGTCTCGTACTGTCCTCGCTCGCTTTCAGTGCCTTCGCTCGCTCTCTTTCCATCTCGCTCTCGCCTTCGCCGGACAAGAGTGAGACAGAAGTGGTGGGGATAGCGAAAAGTCCGTATCGTGTACTTACAGTACACCAAATCGAGCCCGTAACGTTCTTAGATGCTCGAATAACCGACGAGAACCTTTGTTGCCCGAGCCGCACGAGATCGCCGTTGCTCGGCGATGTGTCATCGATTATATAGAAACAGAATTTGTTTTTTTTTTTCATCGTATCAATATGAAAGTGACACAAATGGATTCCTGGCATTCTCCCGATTAAATTGACAGAAAATAATTTAAATCAGACTATTTTTAACGAAACGGGCTTCCAATTCTGCAAACAAATTTTCACGTAATTTCCTTAATTATGGTCCGAATAATATCATTTTTGGGGCCAATTTGATCGAGAAAACATGACGAATCGATTCACGTCACTTTCGCAAAGATCTGATTAGAAATGCAGAACAGACGATTTGTCACTGCTTAGTGCGTAACATTGTATGGCCCCGCTGGATTCGAGCGTCGAAACCCACGAAACTGACCGAGTTGCATGATTGCCAGCGTGAAGGACAAGAGAGGACTTTGCATGGCGAAGGAAAGTCAGCCTTCTATAGAACTCAAATCGAGAAAGACTTTGCTGACAAACTTTACATATGTATATTCGCGTCAAATAAATACTTTAATTGTAAAATTTAGACGACAAACTATTGTTGAATTTCGCCAGTTCTTACATATGCATCACTTGGTTGGGAATTCCTGATCCCAGAGTTTCATGCATTTACCTATGGAAATGTTGCTTCAAGTCATCGGGAAATTGCATTGCTTCTTCTCGTACATACATATATCTGTTCGCGAGTAGGTGTCACGAGTGACGCGGCTTTGGTTTCCCAAATAAATGCACATTTATTAGAGCCCTCGGTCGACGGCGACTTGAGTCATCCAGTACTGAATATGAATATGTTCATATTTCTCATTACACCTTGATAAGAGTGTTACCACCGATGGATTGGTGAGTTTATGTCCACGAAAATAAGTCGAGTTGCGAAGCAATTCGGTCTATTTTTTCTTATGAATACATGATTAGGACACACACACACTACGTTCACTAAAAATAGGCCGAATTTCTCCATGTTTGGCATCATTTTCATCAGTAATGCAGTGCTCTGGTGAAGAACATCGTATTACGGAGCTAATATTCTAGGCCCTAGAATCTACGATATTGTCAATGTGCAGTTGAAACGCACGCCGCTTCACACTATCGTTTCTTAGCATTTATACGGGGTGATTCTCTAGCTATCAAACGCGATGCTCGCCAACAATCATGTGTCTTGCTGAGTTTCGTGGGCTTCGACGCTCGAAACCAGCGGGACTATACAATGTTGCATGCTAAGCAGTGACGAATCTGAAGTTCTGCAATTTCTAATCAGATCTTTGCAAAAGTGACGTCAATCGATTCCTTACAATTTTATATATAATGTTTGTTCATAACTGCTTTCTGCATAGGACGTATAATAAGTGTATTTCATGTTCTGTTTCGGTGCTTTGCTAGTAAAAAAATGTCTAACCTAACAAACTTTATTTTCTGGGGACATCCCCTCATCTATTTTCCCTTTTCACTTATAATTCCTTACTGCTAACGTAGAATATTGTAGCATAAGCACATTTCAAGTAATTAAAATGTACAATGAATTTTCTACGTTTGCAGTACCAGCCGACTTCCGTTTAAATTTTTATAAGTACAACGCAACAGCTGAGAATTTCTTTCCTTATTCAGAATAAAATACGGAAATAGCAAACAGCTCCCTCTCGCGTTTATCGGGCAATCTATCGGTATTACCATTTCTGTGCAGAAAAAACCTGCTGTAATACCGACCTGCCGAATCGGCCAGGTCACGTGACGTGTCTACCCCCATAAGGGTGCGTTCCATGGGCTGGCGCTATGTCGGATGATGCCGTCCTCTAGCATTTTTCCTACCTGTTTCCGTACTTCTTGCTTATGAACTTCGGGTAATCTATAGGGCTTGATATTACAGGGTGTCGTGTCGCTTTTTACACGGACTCGGTGGCCGGATACTGTGGCCATTGATAATTGGTCTCCCGGTAAATGAAACGTGTCATGATATTCCCTGCATATTTCCTCCGTAGCTGCCTTTTCTTCTTTATTCATATGATTGCGGTCTACGTATTCTAAAACTCGGGCGATGCGCGTTGTCAGCGATTCTTTTGCGGTCAACGCTCGAACAGCTGCGGCGCTATCGTTGCAGTGAATTATTTCGTTAACCGGTATTTCACTTAATTGAATTCGCGGCACGATCACTGTTTTCGTTTTCGTGGTTGTATTTATAATACAGGCCACGCATTTTCCTTCTTTGGGTCTCGTCAGCCCCTCTCCTAAGTATATGCCTTCGGCTAACCGTTGTTTCTCTATTATTCCGTCCCGAATGCTATCTGTAGGGACCATTATCAGTTGTTGTGTGCGTGCGGGTATCGTTATTTCCATGCTTCTATTTAACGTTTTCCATGGTTTTCCGTTTACTAGTAAGCTTTGCTTGGGGTAACTAATGGTTACTCCGTTATCTTTAAGAAAATCTATTCCTAGTATCCCATCCGCGTTTGCTAAAGTGTTTCCTTCTACTATGTATAATGGATGTACTACCCTTTTCCCATTTATTCTAAATGTGGCATCTATTTTTCCTAATGTTCCTGTTTTTTCCCCTGAGAATGAAACTAGCATAACGTCGGACTTTTTTACTTCGATGTTGTCCGGAAGGGCTCTCTTAGCGATTAAGGATACTTCCGCCCCTTTATCTATTAGCATTACGGTTTGTTTGTTCTTGCTATTTTTTATTTCTACTTCTATCCTATCCGAGGTATGTCCATCTTTGGAGAGGGATCCTATTTTAACCACGCGGTAGGTTTTCGCAGTTTTTTGAGTAACTGGGTCGCGGTCCGGTGATTCGGAGCTATCGCGGCTGCTCTTTGCGGAATTTGTGCTGTCAGTGCTTCTGTGTCGCGGCTGGTGTCTTTCTTTAGAGGCTGGTTGTTCACTCGATGGTTTACGCCCTGTCGATTTCTCGTTTTTCCCTTGCCCGTTATTGTTCGCACTTGACGGCTGCTTTCCGGAAATTTTTTTTTCCCATTTTGCTTCTCCCTATCTTTGTTTTTCCAACACTCTTTAGTGTCGTGCCCTGGTCGTTTACAATTGTCGCAGTAGCGCGATGCTGTCTTATTGTTATTTTGCGTGGAGGGGTTTGTCCCGCGCGTCGCTGGTCGTTTTGTACTTGACCGCTCTTCGTCTATGGCTATCGTGATTGCTTCCTGTAAGTCGACGGGTCTTTGTGACTTTACCAAGACCTTTAGGTCATCGCGAAGTCCGTCCTCGAATATAGTCAATGTCTGTTTTTTGAATACTTTCACGGTTGCGTTTTTCTCTATCAGACTGTCCTTGTCGTCGATTCCGGTCGCTATTAGTTCCCTTAATAATTTTGATACACGATTTCCGTATTGATGCGCGCTTTCATTGGGGCCCTGCCTACTATATAACAATTCCCTTTGTACAGTTGAGGCTGTCCGGGGGGGTTTGTAAACTGAAGTTAACACGTCCTCTAAGTCCTGCTTGGATGATATGTGGCGCGTCTGTACTTCGTCTAGGGCGTCGCCTCCGACCCGTAACGCGATTATCCCTCGTAGAATCTGGGCTTTTTCTTCCGCTGTTTGATATGTGTGGTATACATATTTGCAGGCGGTCAGGAAGCCAGGTAATTCCTTGGGGTCCTTCCCGTTGAACAGGGGTAGGGTTTTTATGGTATGGAATATTTCTCGAGTGCCTGCTACGTTCGGTGCGTAGGTTAGGTCATTTATCTCGAGGTTGGTGGGAACGAATCGACTAGTGCGCCTCGGTTCCTCCCCTGGATTGCGAAAATCGTCGAAATGGACCGTGGTCCTGCCTGAGGGGCCGGGCGTGACGTGTGTCGAGTTCATTATTTCCCTTAGTCTACTTATTTCTCTATCTATCGAGTCCTGTAGCGGACCTTCCCTTGCCTCTAGTGCCCCTAACCTGTCGTTTATACCTAACATTCCGTCCGTTACTTGGGCTAGAGTAGTGGTTAGTCCCGTGAGTAGCTTCTCCACGTTCGCTAGTCGGTCCGCGATACTCGGTTCTACATTTCCGCCCGCGGATGCTGTGATAGGGGACGACATGTTCGCTATTCCTTCGCTCGGGATTAAGCTATAATCTAACTCGTTGAACGGGTATAGCCTCCTAGCGGTTAGGTGTCTGGACGTAATCGGTAATCTAGTCGAGACGCGACGTTCTTCGCTAGTTCCGACGTCTAGAGCAAGTCGCGTACGCTCTCCGATTTCGCGAAAGGCTTCGAATGTTGCGTCGAAGATTGTTTCGCCGGGGAGCCGTTTTGTACGGACTTTAAAGAATCTACGGGGAGCACTTCGGCGAATTGCTCTAGGCGAAAGAAGTTCCTTTCGCTCGGCTAACTCTAAATTACGCTCGATGTCTTTATCTAACGATTTTGCTCGGCGCATGGGAATTGCGGCGTGCGGTCTGAATTTGCTGACAGTGATATTTCGCACTTACAGTATGTATATCAGGTGATGCATCGCTCGTCGATTATGAGAAGTAGACTATCCTGGCGGCGTCCTCTGCTGACGTCCGTCGGTACTGCGGAGTGACTGCCCCTGTGATTAAGGGGTCGTTGTCTCTGCTGAGTCCTGTTGTCACCGTTGATCAGGCTTGGTTCTTACGTTAGCAGGATCCCACCGCTGCCACCAATTGTTGTGCCGTGACGCCGGGGGTCGAGATTCTGGGTACGAATCTCGGGTGCTCCTGGGCATCCTTCACTATCGTCGTCCACGGGCTCCGAAGGTTTGGGTGATTATGCCGGGACGGGAGGATTCGGTTTAGAACCCGGAGGTAGGAGATCGTTGCAGGTCGAAGAGTTGGAACTCACCGTAAGGTTTTAACAAGTTTATTCTATCCCGATCTGGGTGACAATGACACTGTGCCTAGTTTGGCATGAGTCTCGAAAATCGGGTGGTGTTCCCGTAACAAAGCGTTATCAAGTCTGAGCTCGCATTGCTCGTACGACGTTATTATATTATCGTCGGGACGAAGCGGGGACCATCGGGGTCTCCGCCTTCGGCCTGGTTTTTCGATGTTTCGCCATCTGCTGATGGTCTTTCTGCGCTTCCGAGATCCCTTACGCGGTTGTGCCGGATTTCGGCCGCTCGATTGTGGCAATCGGTATGTGCGCGGTGTCGACACGCTCAGATGTCGGTTCGGGCACAACATCCCCCCCCCCCCCTTATGGGAAGGGTGCTTAGGGAAATTTTCCCTAACGCTTACAAAATTTCCCGGGACCCTATATCGTCAAGGCCTCGGTGTATTCGCTGTCCTCGGTTGGTCCTCTGGACTTTGTCGCTTTTGGTGGTGTAGGGATCTGTATTTTATGGCGCAGTTGATAGTCGCGTGTTAACAAATATATGACTAATACGCTAAGTACTATCAGTACAATAGTTGTTGTCGTTGGATGCACAATTTGCCAGGTCACTAGCCCTGGTTGCAAGTTGTTATTCTCTAAATTATTTTCTACTTGGTTAAGTTGGTCGTAGAGTGCTGAAAATTCAGATGGATTTTTCAGGAGCTTGTCTAGCTGAAACCGCGAGAGGGGTTGCGCTGGTTCGCCCCTTTGTGTCGCATTTAACGCTGCTATTATGTCGTAGCGTGGTGCCGTTGGCACTTTGAAATCTTGACTATATGTTGTTCGCCGCTTTTTTAGAACTACGTCCCTACTTCGGATATTACAATTTCCCGTAATTTTGAGAATCCCTGTCCTATCTATATCGACGTGCTCAGGCTGTCGTTCGTCACACTGTATAGTCAGTGTCTCGGGCTGGTGCGTCGCAAAAATCCATGTGTCTGCGTGTGAGGTACCTATCCACATTGTGTGATTTGCCGCAATGTACTTTATCTCGCAATTTCTGGGGGACTTATCCGCGGGTTGCAGCCATAGGCTTGCTTCGCACTCGAGATCGTTGTTCACGTTGTGTGCTAGCATCGGTTGTTCACAGTAATATTGCAACACATCGTCTACGTCCTGAGTCAGGTCGGTCAGTAGGGCATTCAATGTAATAAAATGATCTACTAAGTCAGCTCTTCGCGTTTGTTGTAATATAGTCGTCTCGATTTGCGTACGTAATAGTCTCGTCTGTCTCGCTAGTATTTCCTCGTTACGCTGTATCGTCCTCTCCGCGTCATGTAAGTGATGCAGCGTGTTATTTGTTATTTGGACCTGCTTTTTCATGGCAGCCATTAACGTATTTTGCGTTCCGTCTAATTGTGATAAGTGGTTGTTAATTTGTTCGGCGTCGTCCGCGTCCATAGTCCCGAATATGGTTTTTGCTAAGGTCCCTAATCCGTTGATTAGCCCCCGTCGTCTATTCGGTACGTAAGTGGGCATCTCTGATACTTGGTCTACTCTTCTATACAGTTTTTCCGCCCTTCTGAGTAGAGGGTCCAGGTGTTCCCCACATGTCGGTTGGATCGCGATTTCGTTCTCACAACGCCGTTGTAACTGGTTTATATAAGAAGCTACCTGCCGATTTCTTTCGAAGAGGGTGTCCATTTTTAGGTGGGTCACGATCTTCCATGAATCGGTTACCATGTGTAGTTCCCCGAGGTGCGTAAAGTGGATTCCTGCTTTATGCTTGATCGGTGATATCGTATAAGAGGCCTGGCCTTCAGTTCGCGCCGCTTCGGTTAGGCCTCCCGCTAGGGCGGTCATCCTGAAACAGTGAAGTTGGATTCTATCCCCGCCCAATTTGATTGATTTGCGGCCGCTATATATATTAGGTTCGTCATCGCGTGTCATTGTATTTCCGAGGCGTTTTTTGTTTTTGTTGTTATTCAATGAAATGTTTAAGTCTATTTGCGTGAGTGCGTAGGGTTTTCCGTCCTTTTTTAATGGTCACATTGACTTTTGAGTTCTTTTCTATAATTACGTAGGGGCCTACCCATTTGTTGTCTAGATTTTTCGATCTTCCGCGACGTACCGATTCGTCAAAGAGCCACACCTTATCGCCTACTTTTAATTCTATTTCGCGCGCTTTTTTATCGTATCCTTCCTTGGTCCTTTTTTTTGCTTCTTGGAGTTGCTCCCTAGCTGCTTCATTTGTTACCCTGATACGTTCTCTTGTTTGCTGCGCGTAATCTTCGTAATTATATGTTAGTTTAGGCGGGTTTTTTAGTGCGGTCGGTATTGCCGCTGTCTTCCCATAGACTAGTTCGTATGGCGTAAACCCTGTTGTCGTATGTGGGGTTGTATTATATGTAAACATCGCGTAGGGTAGCCATTTATCCCAGTCGGATTGGTCATTATCTATGTAGTGTCGCAAATATTCTACTAGGGTTTTATGCGATCTTTTTAATGCTCCGTTAGACTCTGGATGGTACGCGGTTGTCTGTATTTTCGTGATTCGGAAAAGTTTGCATATGTTTTTAAACATTTCGCTTAGGAAATTTCTGCCTTGATCTGTTAGAATCTTTTCGGGTGCGCCGTATTCGCAGATAATTTTCTCGACCACTGCTTCCGCTACTGTAGCTGCTTCTTGATTTGGCAGGGGAATCGCCCTGCTAAATTTCGTGAGGAGGTCCTGGAAGGTTAATATGTAGATATTCCCGTGATTGCTCTCTGGCAGGGGCCCTACTATGTCTAGCGCTACTTTTTCAAAGGGGGCCCGTGGTGTATCGGTGATCTCCATTGGTGCCCTAGTTTTCTTTCCTAACTTATTCTTCTGACAGGTGCTACATTTTTGTATGTACTCCTCAATATCTTTATTCATTCCTTCCCATTTGTAATTTAATTTTATTCTGTTTGTGGTCCTTTTGATACCTTGATGTCCTCCTATGGGTGTGCAATGGTATTCATAAAGAATTTGTTGTTTTGTTTCTTCGTCGTAGACGTTGGTTGTCCTTGTTTCTTCTTCCTCGTTTTGCAACGCGTGCACGTTTCTGCTTAACGCGTCCGCGTTCGTATTGTTCTTTCCTGACTTATGTACGATTTCGTAGTCGTACTCGGCTAATAGAATTCTCCATCTTATTAATCTGTATCCTGGGTCCTGTACCCTAAATAGCCATGTAAGTGCTTTGTGGTCCGTAACTACTTTGAATGGGGTACCGTAGACGTACGGTCGAAAGTGTTTAACTGCCCAAACGATAGCTAGCAGTTCCTTTTCCGTTGTACTATAGTTTCTTTCGGCCTTGTTTAGTACTCGGCTCGCGTATGCGATTGGTTTGTCCTCCCCTATTTTCCCTTGTGACAATATCGCTCCTATTGCTACATCCGATGCGTCGGTTGTTACTACGAATTCTTTCGTAAAATCTGGATAAATTAATAGGGGGGGCCGTAGTCAGTGCCTCTTTTAATGTGTCGAAAGCGTTTTGCTGCTCGGCTGTCCAGATGAACTCGACCTTGCTGCTCGTGATGCTAGATAGGGGTTTAGCTATTTTCGAATATTCTGGGATGAATCTGCGGTAGTACCCTGCTAACCCCAAGAATGCTTGTAGTTCTTTTAGTTTGGTTGGAATAGGGAATTCTTTCACCGCTCTGGTTTTTTCGGGGTCCGGTTTGATCCCTTCAGGGGTAATTATGTGTCCCAAAAATCCTACTTCCTTTCGTAAAAACGCACATTTTTCTGGTTGTAATTTTAGGTTGTTTTTTCGGAGAGTGTCTAGAATTTTCCTCAGTCGTGTGTTATGTTCCTTCAAACTGGCTCCGTAGATGACAATATCGTCAAGGTAAACGAAACAGTCTATCCCCTGTAACCCGATAAGCGCAGCGTTCATTGCTCGCTGGAATGTCGCCGGTGCATTTTTCAGTCCAAACGGCATGCGATTGAATTCGAAATGCCCTTGAGGAGTCGAAAATGCTGTCTTGCACTTATCGCGTTCGTCCATAGGAATTTGATGATATCCAGATGCCAAATCTAGGGTCGTAAAGTACTGCGCTTTTCCTAATTGATCTAGTATGTCCGTGATATTGGGTAGTGGGAATGAGTCGCCTATGGTGACTTCATTGAGTTTCCTATAGTCGACTACTACGCGGTATTTCCTATTCCCCTCGTTGTCAGTTTTTTTTGGTACTACTAATAAGGGGGTAGACACGGGTAATGCAGCGCGCTGTATACCGACACAATCTGGCCCGAAACAGGGGGTTGGGATTTTTCATCATTCGTCCTTATATGAGCAGATTTTGGGCTGGGTTAGGACTCATTCGAAAGAGGAAGGTTCAATGCGGAGCGCTCTTCTCATGGTTCAATGAGATTGTGTTGATATCTAATAATATGAGTGTCCAAAGTAGAGCAAAAGTCGACAAAATACACCCGCAGAATCCAAGTATTTTTAGGTCACTAAAAGAGCTTTGTGACTGAAACGGTGAGAAGAGCGCTCTGCATTGAACCTTCCTGTTTCGAATGAGTCCTAACCCAGCCCCAAATTTGCTCATATAAGGACGAATAATGAAAAATCGTGACTTCAGTCCCAAATACGAGTTCCGCCATATTGGCGATAATACAGAGCAAGTCACGTGACAAATTTAGTTCAGCTAGTGGACACGAGATGGCGCCTACTCGGGAGGACTGCCGACGTGGAATCATAGCAAAACTGAAGCGTTAGCTGGATACACAAGCCACAGTAAAAGCGTGATGCAGTCAATGTATGAATTTTCGGACGATTGTAGGTTAGGTTATATGCATTTTAGGCATATAACTGTTGGGAACTGTGTACATTTACTAAATTAACGCTTTTATTGTAACACATACATCACTTGAAATCGCTGTCGAATTTATGTTATAATTATATGGCCACATTATTTAAAATAAAAAAAGAGATTGGAACTTTTTTACTAATACTGGAAATATTGATTTACTGATATCATATTTTCAGAATGTGGAAGTTACAGCAATTATTTGCAATTATTGCTCTTATTATTATTCTTCCGACTATTGTATATAACATACAACAAGGAAAAGTCTCCAAATCAGTCAACAGTTGACTTCCTGATTTTTTTTTGTAAGTCTTTATGGTCCTATGCAGAGATGGGCATTATTTAAATAAAGGAATATACTTCCGAATGGCCCCAGTGACTGATCGACACGAGGTTTGGGGTAGGGTGTGTGTACCCTAAATCTAAAATTCTATTTAGCTTCGGGTATTTATTAGTTTCCTTTGTTTATTCGAAGGCCTTTCATCTTGGGCTTCGAATAATTTTTCATCTTTCATTATATCTTTATCCTAAGGTCGTATTCAGATATATTGGCCGGTCAATTCGTTTTCGCGAACAGCGATCGCGAACAGCGATCGAGGAGTATGGTGGCGTAACGGGAATGCTGCCCGGCTCCGTCTGAACGTAGTCGTGTGGCTGTTATGACCAATACGAGATGAAGCTATCGAGAAAGAATCAATGTTCAGAACAATAAAGCTCCTGAATTTTTTCGGAGCTAAGGCACACCTATTCTGATGTGTGTATTTCTATGCTGACAGCTCGGTTTGGCCTATACACACCAGAAATACACCCATCACTTCTGGCTCACTCTTGTTCTGCGAAGGCGAGAGTGAGATGGAACGAGAGCGAGTCAGAAAACGTTGCAAACAGGAGCACCGAGGCAGGCAAGCGGTACCTATGGTGGGAGAATACGCGTTACGAAACGCACCGGCCAATATATCTGAATGTAAAGTCTCGTTAGCCGCTCGCTGGTCGGGACCGGCGTGAGCCCGTATCATGAACGGAGCCCTAATTCCGAGGCTGAGTTTCTCGCTTCTTTCTGGCCGAAGGGGGGAGCGGGATGGAACGCTTTGCGTGCGCGGCGGGCGTGCGCGACGGGCGAGCTATTCCACGTCAAAACGGATAGGTGAAAATTTAGTTTCACCGATTCTCTTCAAAATTACAGCATCCTGGCATTCCCCCGATTAAATTGACAGAAAATAATTTAAATCAGACTATTTTTAACGAAACGGACTTCCAATTCTGCAAACAAATTTTCACGTAATTTCCTTAATTATGGTCCGAATAATATCATTTTTGGGGCCAGTTTGATCGAGAAAACATGACGAATCGATTCACGTCACTTTCACAAAGATCTGATTAGAAATGCAAAACTAAAGATTTGTCACTGCTTAGTGCGTATCATTGTATGGCCCCGCTGGATTCGAGCGTCGAAACCCACGAAATTCAGCGAGTTGCATGATTGCCAGCGTGAAGGACAAGAGAGGACTTTGCATGGCGAAGGAAAGTCAGCCTTCTATAGAACTCAAATCGAGAAAGACTTTGCTGACAAACTTTACATATGTATATTCGCGTCAAATAAATACTTTAATTGTAAAATTTAGACGACAAACTATTGTTGAATTTCGCCAGTTCTTACGTATGCATCACTTGGTTGGGAATTCCTGATCCCAGAGTTTCATGCATTTACCTATTGAAATGTTGCTTCAAGTCATCGAGAAATTGCATTGCTTCTTCTCGTACATACATATATGTATCTGTTCGCGAGTAGGTGTCACGAGTGACGCGGCATTGGTTTCTCAAATAAATGCACATTTATTAGGGCCCTCGGTCGACGGCGACTTGGGTCATCCAGTACTGAATATGAAATTGTTCATATTTCTCACTACACTTTGATAAGAGTGTTACCACCGATGGATTGATGAGTTTATGTCAACGAAAATGAGTCGAGACGCGAAGCAATTCGGCCTATTTTTTCTTATGAATACATGATTAGGACACACACACTACGTTCACTAAAAATAGACCGAATTGCTCCATGTTTGGCATCATTTTCATCCGTAATGCAGTGCTCTGGTGAAGAACATCGTAAGACAGAGGTAATATTCTAGTCCCTAGAATCTACGATATTGTCAATGTGCAGTTGAAACGCACGCCACTTCACACTATCGTTTCTTAGCATTTATACGGGGTGATTCTCTAGCTAGAGTCGTCAAACACGATGCTCGCCAACAATCATGTGTCTCGCTGAGTTTCGTGGGCTTGGACGGTCGGAACCAGCGAGGCTATAAAATGTTGCACGCTAAGCAGTGACGAATCTGAAGTTCTGCAAATTCTAATCAGATCTTTGCAAAAGTAACGTCAATCGATTCCTTATAATTGTATATATAATGTTTGTTCATACCTGCTTTCTGCATAAGACGTTTAATTATCTTGTAATAAGTGTATTTCATGTTCTGTTTCAGTGTTTTGCTAATAAAAAAATGTCTAACATAACAAACTTCATTTTCTGGGGACATTCTCTCATCTATTTTTCCTTTTCACTTATAATTTCTTACTGCAAACGTAGAATAATGTAGCATAAGCACATTTCAAGTAATTAAAATGTACAATGAATTTTCTACGTTTGCAGTACCAGCAGACTTTGCGTTTAAATTTTTACAAGTACAACGTAACAGCTGAGAATGTCTTTCCTTATTCAGAATAGAATACGGAAATAGCAAACAGCTCCCTCTCGGGTGCAGCAGGCCGCCGCGTATCTATTGGTATTACCATTTCTGTGCAGAAAAAATCTGCTGTAATACCTACTTGCCAAGTCGGCCAGGTCACGTGACGTGTCTATCCCCTTAATCTATCCGCTAACACAGACGCGTACACCTTGTAACCCGTCTGTGTCAGGGTTATCCCCCTATATTCCTCTACCTTCTTCCCCAACCCCTTCTTTACTACTGGTACCACCACCCCCTCTCGCGACCCTTCCGGCCAGCCATCCCTCTCCACACCCTCTTATACAACCCCCATAGCCAATCCTCCACTTCCGCGCCTCCATACTTCCACACACATCGTTCGGAATCCCATCCCCCCTCCCACCGTCCCATCCTTTAGTTTCCTTATCACCTTTCCTATTTCTTACCTCCCTATCTCCGCCTCTCCGTCCTCCCACCTTCTCGTCTCCCCACCCCTTCTCACCAACCATTCCACCCCCCAGCAACCACCTGAAATACCCGTCCCATTCCCCCATTGATATTCCTTCGTTAACCCTCCCTCTCCTTTTCCTCCCCCTATTCACCACCTTCCACACTTGCCCCTCCGGTCTTACTCCTTCCACTTCGTTCATCCACCTCTCCGCCTCGTTCTTCCTTTTTTCCTCACACAACCTCCCATACTCCCTCTTCCTCTACTTATATTCTCTCCCACCCCCTCATTCCCTCCTGCATTTTCTCATCTCTCTCCTTACCTTACTTTTCCCCTCTCTATACTCCTTATCCCACCACCCTCCCTTCCTTAGAGTCCCCCCTTCCCAATCTTACCCATCGCGCCCTTAATCCTTTTCCGCATCTCACACCACTCCTCTTATACTCCCCTCTCCTCCTCCCCCCTTTTCCAAACTTCCTCATAAATTCCAATCTTCCCTCTTCCGTCCAGTCTCCTCTACCCCCTCTCCTCTCCCTTCCGCCCCCCTTTCCCCTTCATACCCTCCCCACTCCCTCCTTCGCCTCCTTCTTCTTCCATCCCCAACCCCCTTACCACCACAATACTTCTTCTCATCTCCCTTTCTTTCTTATCCTGCATCATTTCTATCCTTCTGACTCTCATACTTCATTCCTCCTCTTGTCCTTCCACCCTCAACCCCTTCCCCTCACTCTCCATTCTTTCCTTTTCCGACCTCCCTACGTTCTCCATCACCTCTTCCATCCTCCTATCCCATTGTTCTATCTTCTTTATCTTCTCTACCAGCCCTCCTCTCCTCACCCTCTCTTCCCTCATCTCCTCCTCCCAACTCCTCCATTCCTCTCTCCACTCTTCCTCCCTTCTTCATCTGCCTTCCCTTTCCTCCTTCATCTCCTCCCTCTCCTTCCTTATCTCCTCCTCCATCTTTCTTCTCTCTTCCCGATCCCTTCTCATTTCCTCCCTTATCCTCCTCATTCCTAACATCATTTCTCTTATCGTGCCCTCCAGCGAACTCTTTTCATCCCCTACATCCTTCTTCCCCCCTTTACTTACATTTTCTGGTGACCTCTGCTTCTTGCAACTTCTCTTAAACCCTCCCGCTTTATCCTGCTCCATTACCCCAGCGTCCTCTTCTCTCCCCCTCTTTTTTCCCCACAAACTGATCAAGCTTCCCGTGCTGCTCCTCACGCAGTTCTCACTGTCCTTTCTATTCCTTCCTTCGTTTGCCGTCTTTCCCACTTCTTCCCCCCCCCCCCCCTTTCCGTCGACTTCTCTTCCTTTCTCCTCTTTTCCCTTTTGCCTTTCTTCACCTTTCCACTTGCCTTGCCCAGTTACCCCTTTATCCTACCCTCTAATCCTTTTTCTCCTGCTCCATTTATACTTTACCTTCTATTCTTTCTCCCTTACACCTCTTACCTTCTCTCTTTTTCAAACTTCCCGTCATCCCACCAGCCCTTCCCCCCTGTTTCTCTCTTCTCCCGCATGCGCCACAACCTGTCACACTCAACGTGCGTTCCCGCCTTTCTTCACCTATCTCTACCACCTAACGTCCAATGCCTCCCTTATCCCTCCCGTACCTCTGCCACCCCTCTAACACCGTGCCTTTCCCTTTATCCCCCGACCCTTCCACAACTCCCCTCTACCTTGCACTCACACTCTCCACTCTCCCTCACCACCTCAGTCGCCTTTCTTTCCACCGAAAACTCCACTCACTCTTACACCCAGCTAACACTCACGCGACCGGAAACGGAAGTCATCCTAAAACTTATTGTTTCTGAGATAATCAACGTTGTCCATCCTATTTCTTTGATTATGAAACATATTCGAAGGTATGCTCAATTCATTTTGGATAGCCAGCCGTTGAATGCGGAAATAATAAAATGAAACAATAAATACGAACGTGATAGGGCGCTTTTTTACTCTTGAAAGTATAAATATACCATGTGAGGCGTGTGTAATAAACCAATTGAACGACACTTAATATACATTCAAACATATTGATCTATTTATTAAAACATGATACAGAAATTAAACAAATAATTCAATTTATCACGCAGCAGAATATAATGAATATTCCAACCAGTTCAAACAATTTTTTGGAAGTATTTGAAGCATTCGTAGAGTACATATTATATCTAACTAGATGCAACTTTGTTTTTCAGCTACCTGTCTTGTGTCTTTTCACTATTTCACACCTTCAAGGGGGAGGGCGACAGCAAGTCACAGTAGTGTAAGTGGTAGGGATGCACCACTACAGTGGTTCGCGCTATGTCGGTGTGCCATACTTTCAATGGGACGGTTAAAAACCCAACACCGAGTCGAACCAATTTTCTGGTGCCTATACTTTCTCTCGCGTGGTCGACGCTTGTACTATTTAAAGAGCAACCGAAAGGGGTACTTTTCATGTGTCATTTATTCATACTATAAAAGAACAATTGGAATGAAATGTCGGCAGCAAATAAGATTCATTACACGTAAGAGAACGAAATATTTGGTACTGGCTCGCACTCATCTCTCCTTGTATTTAAAGCGAGGGTAAAAGCAATTATTTTCGTAATTCACGTTAGAAAACATGCAACTTTTGTTGGAAACATTTTATCTTAAAACCATTCCAAACTATTCCTCGATGTCTAGATGCTAGAAGACAAGCAAAAGGTCGGAAGCTAAAATGGTTCCAAAATGAGAAGCGAAAATCACATTTAGTATCTTGACCTACAGGAATAGGTATCGTTTACACCACTTGGGTTTTCCTAAACCACTTACCCGATGTCCGTCTACCCAGATTATTGTTGCCGCTACGCGACCCCCCTCCCCCCACAATTCTTTGCGCGCTGCCCGACAACTGACTCCTGCCACAATCACATACCCCAAAAATCAGTCACACCGAAATTGCGTCACACGTCACTCTTTCAAACAGTACTCGCTCCTACAGAATACACCTATCTGCTCATTCTCCACATTCATTGTACAGTGCGTAGAAAAATTATTGGTCGTTGCTGTTAGGAGGCGAATCTACACCTCTGGATCGGTGGACATTTGAAAAATAAAGTGTCCGCGAAATTGTTTATAACATTGATATCTAATGTTAAATTTTTCGGTAAACTTGTCGAAAAGCTACGTCCTCACCGATTTCAACGACCTTCACATATGTTGTCAAAGTCATCATTCTGAATAACATTTCGCTTTAAACATTTTGGCGGTCGGCTTTGGTTTACGAAATATTCGCAAAAAACGTTACTTAAGGGGGTAGACACGTCACGTGACCTGGCCGATTCGGCAGGTCGGTATTACAGCAGGTTTTTTCTGCACAGAAATGGTAATACCGATAGATCGACGATTGCCCGGTAAACGCGAGAGGGAGCTGTTTGCTATTTCCGCATTCTATTCTGAATAAGAAAAGAAATTCTCAGCTGTTGCGTTGTACTTATAAAAATTTAAACGGAAGTCGGCTGGTACTGCAAACGTAGAAAATTCATTGTACATTTTAATTACTTGAAATGTGCTTATGCTACAATATTCTACGTTAGCAGTAAGGAATTATAAGTGAAAAGGGAAAATAGATGAGGGGATGTCCCCAGAAAATAAAGTTTGTTAGGTTAGACATTTTTTTACTAGCAAAGCACCGAAACAGAACATAAAATACACTTATTACACGTCCTATGCAGAAAGCAGTTATGAACAAACATTATATATAAAATTGTAAGGAATCGATTGACGTCACTTTTGCAAAGATCTGATTAGAAATTGCAGAACTTCAAATTCGTTACTGCTTAGCGTGCAACATTGTATAGTCCCGCTGGTTTCGAGCGTCGAAGTCCACGAAACTCAGCGAGACACATGATTGTTGGCGAGCATCGCGTTTGACGACTCTAGCTAGAGAATCACCCCGTATAAATGCTAAGAAACGATAGTGTGAAGCGGCGTGCGTTTCAACTGCACATTGACAATATCGTAGATTCTAGGGCAGGCCTGCACAGCAAGGCTGTGGCGGGCAAGAGCGCTCTCGATTGCTCGTGAGCAAAGCGAAGAGCGACGCCGTGAGCAGTTCCCCCACCCTGTGGCCAATAGCTGTCGTAGTATGCGTGTAAACTGTAATGTGTGTTGCTGATGTTCCGCGGCACACTTCACTCACGAACACTCCCCACCACGGCCCTCACGGCACTGTCGCTCATAAAGGCGTGGCCTAGTGCTTTACGATGCTCTTTCCGCACGCGTCCGAAAATTTTTGCCCGGCGAGCATTCAGCTGTGCACGCCTGTTCTAGGGCCTAGAATATTAGTTCCGTATTACGATGTTCTTCACCAGAGCACTGCATTACTGATGAAAATGATGCCAAACATGTAGCAATTCGGTCTATTTTTAGTGAACGTAGTGTGTGTGTGTCCTAATCATGTATTCATAAGAAAAAATAGACCGAATTGCTTCGCGTCTCGACTCATTTTCGTCGACATAAACTCACCAATCCATCGGTGGTAACACTCTTATCAAGGTGTAATGAGAAATATGAACATATTCATATTCAGTACTTGGATGACTCAAGTCGCCGTCGACCGAGGGCTCTAATAAATGTGCATTTATTTGGGAAACCAATGCCGCGTCACACGTGACACCTACTCGCGAACAGATATATGTATGTACGAGAAGAAGCAATGCAATTTCCCGATGACTTGAAGCAACATTTCAATAGGTAAATGCATGAAACTCTGGGATCAGGAATTCCCAACCAAGTGATGCATATGTAAGAACTGGCAAAATTCAACAATAGTTCGTCGTCTAAATTTTACAATTAAAGTATTTGTTTGACATGAATATAAAGTTTGTCAGCAAAGTCTTTCTCGATTTGAGTTCTATATAAGGCTGACTTTCCTTCGCCATGAAAAGTCCCCTCTTGTCCTGCACGCTGGCAAGAAATCGACGCTCGAAACCAGCTGGGCCATACAATGTTGCGCGCTAAGCAGTGACAAATCTGCAGTTCTGCATTTCTAATCAGATCTTTGCGAAAGTGACGTCAGTCGATTCCTCATGTTTTCTCGATCAAATTGGCCCCAAAAATGATATAATTCGGACCAAAATTAAGGAAATTACGTGAAAAATTGTTAGCAGAATTGAAAGCCCGTTTTCTTAAAAATAGTCCGATTCAAATTATTTTCGGTCAATTTAATCGGGAGAATGCCAGGAATCCATTTGTGGCACTTTCATATTGATACGATGAAAAATAAACAAATTCTGTTTCTTTATAATCGATGACACATCGCCGAGCACGACGATCTCGCGCGGCTCGGGACATAAAGGTTCTCGTCGGTTATTCGAACTTCTAAGATCGTATTCAGATTTATTGGCTGGTGAGTTTCGTAACTAGGGGTGTGCGGTTACCCGATTTTTCGGGCTCGGGACGGGCCGGCAACTTTCGGGCGGGATCGGGCGGGGTCCCGACACTTTCGTATTGCTCGAGATCCCGACAGTTTCGGGACCCCGAGACTCGATTCGGGCTACAAGCATAGGGGACAATTAGATTTCAGGTCGGCTCGGCAAAACTCGGACGCGATCGGACGATATCGTTACCAGTAATAGATTAAAATTATTACCTGAGAACATAGAAAAATTATGTTTCTTACACGTTAATTTGAAATAATAAAATATTCGCCTCCTGTATATTGTTATTATTATGAAACATCCAGGAAATATTCCTTTCTGTATGCTTATAGTTCCTACGTTTTCTATTTTAAATCTGAACCTATCCGGAAAAAGATATATATATTCCCTTTACATAAAGTACTAAGTATGAAGTATATTTTATTCAGATTTTAAAATATTGTCGATATAAAAATAGTCTTCTTCCCAAGTTCTGAACATGGTATTTATTTAAGTACGTATATGGACGTATTCGGTATTCATACACTATTTGGTAGCAGTGAAAATACATATATATATATGTAAATAAATAATAAGATACAAATTATGATTCAACAGGAGACAGAAAGGTAAAAACTTATCACTCTGGTATCGATATAAATGATATACATAATTCTTTCCGTCTCGGTCCCCTCGTAATAGCTGGCTTTCGAGCCGATCGCGTCCGAGTTTTGCCAAGCCGACCTGAAATCAAATTGCCCGCTCATGGCGGTCATGCTTGTAGCCCGAATCGAGTCTCGGGATCCCGAAACCGTCTGGATCTCGAGCAATACGAAGGTATCGGGACCCCGCCCGATCCCGCCCGAAATTTTCCGACCCGTCCCGAGGGCCGAGAATCCGAGCCGCGGGACGATCCGCACACTCCTATTCGTAACGCGTATTCCCTCGTCATCGCAAACACGAGTGAGCCAGAAGTGGTGGGGATAAGCGCCAAGCTTCTGTCATGTATAGGCCAAACCGAGCTGCAGCGTAGAAATACACGCATCAGAATAGGTGTGCCTTAGGCCTTAGCTCCGAAAAAATTCAGGAGCTTTATTGGTCAGAACATTGATTCTTTCTCGATAGCTTCATCTCATATTGGTCTACGCATTACTTCGTGACGCACACAACTACATATGTACTACGCTGACAAGAAGAATAAATAACAGCCACACGGCTACGTTCAGACGGGGCCGAGCAGCATTCCCGTTACCCCACCATACCCTTCGGTGGCTAGGGAACTCCAACTGACAAATCCACGATCGTCCGATGGTGATGTTTGATTTCTCCTCGATCGCTGTTCGCGAAAACGAATCGAGCGGCCAATATATTTGAATACGACCTTAGGATAAAGATATAATGAAAGATGAAAAATTATTCGAAGCCAAATATGAAAGGCCTTCGAATAAACAAAGGAAACTAATAAATACCCGAAGCTAAATAGAATTTTAGATTTAGGGTACACACACCCTCCCCCCAAACCTCGTGTCGATCGGCCACTGGGGCCATTCGGAAGTATATTCTTTTAATTAACGAATGCCCATCTCTGCATAGGAGCGTAAAGAATTACAAAAAAAATCAAGGAGTCAACTGTTGACCGATTTGGAGACTTTTCCTTGTTATATGTTATATACAATAGTCGGAAGAATAATAATAAAAGCAATAATTGCAAATAATTGCTGTAACTTCCACATTCTGAAAATATGATATCAGTAAATCACTACTTCCAGTGTTATTAAAAAATTCCAATCTCTTTTTTTATTTGAAATAATGTGGCCATATAATTATAATATATATTCGGCAGCGGTGATGTATGTGTTACAGTAAAAGCGTGAATTTAGTAAATGTACACAGTTTCCAGCAGTTTCTAGGCAATGTATGCCTAAAATGCATATAATCTAACCTACAATCGTCCAAAAATACATACATTGACTGTATCACGTTTTTGCTGTGGCACATGTATCCAGCTAACGCTTCAGTTTTGCTATAATTCCACGTTGGCAGACCTCCCGAGTAGGCGCCATCTCGCATCCACTACCTGAACTAAATTTGTCACGTGACTTGCTCTGTATTATCGTCAATATGGCGGAACACGTATTTGGGAATGCAATCACGGGGATACGTTTTTCGTCCTTATATGAACAGATTTTAGGCTGGGTGAGGTCTCATTCGAAAGAGGAAGGTTCGAGACAGCCCGCTCTGGTCATCGTTTGAGCCACAAAACTCTTTTAGTGACCTAAAAATACTTGGATTCTTGCGGGTGTTATTTGTCGACTTTTGCTCTACTTTGAACACTCATATTATTAGATATCAACACAATCTCGTCGAACCATGACCAGAGCGGGCTGCATCGAACCTTCCTCTTTCGATTGAGACATCATCCAGCCCAAAATCTGCTCATATAAGGACGAAAAACGTATCCCCCCAAACCCATGTTTCGGGCACATTATGTGGGTATTACAGCGCGCTGCATTACCCGTGTCTACCCCCTTAAACCAGGCAAGATGGAG
This sequence comes from Andrena bucephala, assembly GCA_947577245.1. Classification (NCBI taxonomy): domain Eukaryota; kingdom Metazoa; phylum Arthropoda; class Insecta; order Hymenoptera; family Andrenidae; genus Andrena; species Andrena bucephala. The sequence goes on along the minus strand of OX387718.1, from coordinate 16,801,960 downwards.
TGAGCATCGATACTTTTCCAGCGAACCACCGTGCAGGCCACAGGGAGGACGGAAAGAAGAGTGAGTTCTGGAAGACCACGTCTTGACTCAACGGGATCACCGTAAGGAATTTTGCTATTGGGTAGGCCAGAACGGTCACGAAGTATATACATTCGCAACCGGGAACCCCTACCCGTAAAGGTGCCAGCAGCAAGCAACGCACCGGGAGAAAAACGGTCACCCATCTTTCCCCGTTACGCGCCCCACGACGTTTAACTTCGGTGATCGGACGAGAACCGGTGCTGTCGTCGCGGCCACTGCCGCTGGCAGTGGACGGTGCGAGACAGACGACGCGTTGATATTTTGTCTCGCTCCGTCTTTCGGACGCCTGACACTCCGTCCTCTGCATGCACGCCCGTCGCGCACGCAAAGCGTTCCATCTCGTTCCCCCTTCGGCCAGAAAGAAGCGAGAAACGAACACTCGGAATTAGGGCTCTTGTCTCCATGATGGCTCATCGCCGGTCCCGACCAGCGAGCCCTCAGGGAGACAATACTGTACCTGTCCCAAGCAGTTCGGATAATTGACGCTCTACTGTATGTGAAGGTTATTGAAATCGGTGAAGTAGTAACTTTTCAACAAATTTACAAATTTTTTTACATCAACTTATTCTGTGTGTTGAAAAGGGAAAATGTTTGAGAGAAGCCATATGACGCAAAGGAACCCTTTGGTAACGAGGAAAATTGTTAAAGATTTCGGAACGACGTGATTGTGTAGAGTTACACGTATATGTAGGCATGGGGCCACCACTACTCTGCTGCTTGATACGAGATACATCATAAGATTATCATAATTTATTAATAATTTTTTAATTAGTTATTATAGGAAGTAAATGATAAATGAAAGTGTATCTCTGTACACAGAGTATCCCGGGTATACAGTTGAAAAAATTGAAAAAGTTGAAAAAATTAATATAAACCCATGTCCGCAAATAATTTATTAGGGAATTATAAGATAGCAGAGATTCGTTACATCGTAAGCGAAGTTGTACAATGCTTCTCCGTTGTATGGGTCTATAGAGTTGCTAAGAAATTTTTATTTGCCTTTTAAAAATGCTGCATTAATTTGACATCGGGACACCCTGTATATAAATTCTCACCGCTATTACAACTTTCATTCCTACCGCTTATAGCGCTGCACTCTTATTTCATGATTAGCCGTTTACGTTGGATGCGACACGGAAATGGTAATGGGGCTCTAGAGCCCCAAAATCCAGTGACACTGAAGGCAATAGAATGAAAGGTCTATTCTATACCTGGTCTGTGGTGATAGCTCTATCCTATACTTTGTCCATGGTACAATGGTTCTGCGCGTTAATGTAGAACGGTTCTGTCTTACCGACCGGAGGTATCGCTAGGTTTGAGTTTGCGTGGGACATCACTCTGTGTCTCTCTTATTTACAGACAAAGCATGTTGCCGTATTTGTAGTGCGATAGATCCAGTACGTTGTGTCTACGTACGTGATTTGTAGCGCGTCTGACAATTTAACTTCATCTTCCGGTTTAATGTATAATTGCCTCCGAAAGCGGAGTACAGTAAAGTCTCTCTATGGGCTCGGTTTTGTGCACACGATGAGGGCTTGTCACCTATCCCCACCACTTCTGTCTCACTCTTGTCCGGCGAAGGCGAGAGCGAGATGGAACGAGAGCGAGCGAAAGGCGCTGAAAGCGAGCGAGGACGGTACGAGACAGACGACGCGTTGATGTTTTGTCTCGCTCCGTCTTTCGGAGGCCTGATACTCCGTCCTTTGCATGCGCGGCGGGCGTGCGCGATGGTCGCAAGCGCATAAGGTGAGCAGGGGAACCGCGTCGCTAAATCTTGACGCAGGCCCGGCTCAAGTCTTTTTTGCGCCCTAGGCGAATTTGTCAAATTGCGCCCTTTATTATAATACATTTATTTGAGTTTATTGATGACCTTACTCTGAATTTTTATTCGTAGTATTAAACCACTCATAGTACAACTTGTAATATTTAATTTTAAAAAAGTATATATAAATGATTTATTTAATCTAAGACGCGTTATTTATATATTTTCTTTGGCTATGTACATACCGATCGCTGCCCGTAAGCTTGGCTGGTCCCTGTAAGCAAAATTAGGCGGCTGCCTAGGGCGGAAAGTCGACAATAGGTGCAAAATGGTATTTTCATTGCTGGTATTGTTCCAAATAAACTTTAAAATTAAATATTACAAGTTGTACTATGAGTGGTTTAATACTACGAATAAAAATTCAGAGTAAGGTCATCAATAAACTCAAATAAATGTATTATAATAAATGGCGGAATTTGGCAAGTTCGCCTAGGGCCCAAAAAAGACTCGTGCCGTGCCTGGCTATCTGACCGTCGCCCGCATGCGTCGAGCAGTCACGATTCCATCTGAGCGCTCGCACCCGTCGCGCACGCCTGTCGCGCACGCAAAGCATTCCATCTCGCTCCCCCTTCGACCAGAAAGAAGCGAGAAACGAACACTCGGAATTAGGACTCGGGTCTCCATGAAGGCTCATCGCCGGTCCCGACCAGCGAGCTCATAGGGAGACTTTACTGTATATGTCCATAACCGGGTTCTGTTATTCCTGCTCGTATAAAGGTTATATTCGCAGTTATATCTACTCCTTGTTTCCTTAACGTTTCCTTTATCACTTCGTGGGGTATAATTCAGCACACATTAGATATGATGACCGTTTTATGGCTTCTGATGAGTAGACGTATTTCGAGGTCGAGTTCGTTGATTGTAAGCTTTTTAGTACAAATATTTTCGGCTAGAGATTTGTTAGTGAGAACTATACACACTCTTCCGTTAGAAATTCTGGATATGAATCAAATTGAATTGGAGTGTACTAGTTTCGACAATGCGCTTACATATTCTTTCATAGAAATACCTACCTTTGATTTCACAATAATCGCTTGGTCCTTTTTAGGTAATATGTCGTTTGCTATAGCATTTGCATACGTGTTTTGGGTGTTGTTACTCTTGATAGCTTTGCTTTCCCTGTTGTTCATTTGTTGTGGACATTCTTGGGAATTGCCGTAGTCAGCAATTCCCATATTGGAGTTATAAGCTGCGTGTGTAGCTTATTCAATCTAGATTTGTTCAGGTCCAGTCAAGTAATATCACTTATTCACATACACTAACACAGACCTCTGATCACAAAATAACTCATGACCGTTGTTTATATTAGCACAGCGCGAAGGCGAGAAACGCGTATACACTCTTCAGTGTCAAAGCAGAGAACTGATATGAGAACTAATTTTACGCACGAAGTTGCGAAGAACAACAAAGGTTTCTGGTCTCTCGTCGACCAAGTCGCCGGCGACTTGTCGGCAGTGCGTATCCGGCGTAAGAATTCATAGAAAAAATACGTTTGTTTATTACATTTAGAAAAAAGAATGGTGTACTTTATCAGTAAACATATATGTACATACTTTATTGTATTTAAGGTCCAATCCTTCTGCAGAATCCTTAACGTGTTTAATAGTTCCTCCTTATCAATGTACCACTCATTAATTTCATATTCACAATACCACAGATTTAGTGGTAGTTCGTGAGCTAAATTGTATTGTGGTTTTCGAGGACACTTTGTAATATTCAACAGTTGCAACATAACTTCCGGCTCTTCCTTTCCTTGACCAACGAGTAGCAAGATTCCCATTAAACAACGAATTTGATGCCATAAAAATGCTTGACTTGTTAGAATCAATTCACATATATCATACCCTGCAAATGATACATGTGTCAATGAGCAGAAAATCTGTTGTAACCATAAAAACATATACAATAAATATAAGGATTAATTATTGAACCTCGTCGGTTAACATAAAGCCGTGTGCTCACTGTGTCGGAATTTGCCAATCTGCAAGGCCGCTTGAGTCGCATGGTTTGAAAAGCCGAACGCATGCCGATCAATTTACCGATCGACAAATACCGATGCAGTGGGGACGCGGCTTAACGTTCCATTAATATATAGTGTGTTCGACAACAAATAGTAGAAAATAAAATAAGTGATTCTATGTAATAAAATAAGACGAAAATCAAGAATAATGAGATTACAATGGAGGCTTCATTCTTTATTTACTAATATTTAAAGATTTGGGATAGAAACGCCTGAAGAATGGAAATTCAGCAATCAGTGGCTTGCGTTGCGTAGATCAACACGATGTGTGTCACGAAAAGTAGCACATTTCATTTTTTTTTGTTGCGAAAAACAGCACGACTCAGTTTGCCAGGTTAAGAAACACATTGCATCATTTCTGACGCATATTAGCACGTTTGGTCTTCCGCTGCGAAAACTAACATATTATACTGCTTCGCTACGAAGAATAGCACATTTGGGAATTTGCAGCAGAAACTATCATGTTTCGGGGTTTAGTCACTTTAAATTATTTAATTCCTCTCGATAACAGTCGCAACGTGAATCCAAGACTAATTTTGATTAGATCATATTCGATCAAACCTGAATTATATGGCCCCACCAAAATTAAATCGTGTCGTTGAAGACAAACGTGCTGTTTTCTGTAAGAAAAATGAAACCTGCTACTTTTCGTAACGCTCGTCGAATAGATCCGCTTATCAGAGGTTGGCAAATTTATTCTGGTTACTAATTAACTTCACAAAACTAATGATATACAAAATTTGCGCCAATTACAACAATGGCTATTTGTACAAAGACAAAAATGTATTTAATAATATTAAGGGGGTAGACATGTCACGTGGTCTGGACGATTCGGCAGGTCGGTATTACAGCAGGTTTTTTCTGCACTGAAATGGTATTACCCATAGATACGCGGCTGCCTGTGCACGCGAGAGGGAGCTGTTTGCTATTTCCATATGTTATTTTGAATGTGGAAAGAAATTCTCAGCTGTTGCGTTGTACTTTTTAAACAGAAAGTCTGCTGGTACTGCAAACGTAGAAAATTCATTGTACATTTACTTGAAATGTGCTTATGCTACAATATTCTACGTTGGCAGTAAGGAATTATAAGTGAAAAGGAAAAATAGATGAGGGCATGTCCCCAGAAAATGAAGTTTGTTAGGATAGACATTTTTTAATTAGCAAAACACTGAAACAGAACATGAAATACACATCCTATGCAGAAAGCAGTTATGAACAAACATATATAAAATTGTGTTTGATGTTGAATCCAACGCGTGATTATTATGTGGTCCCTCCTCGAAGTGACAGAAAATATAACCTATGTATATGCTATAAGACAATAAATATTTAGCGGCTATTTCGTTGCATTACGCTACATTTGTGAACTTTTCATCATCCTTCCGAAACATTATTATTACGCCGCACCAGTATCTTTAGGAAATCGGGTATAGCATATAGGTTATATTTTCTGTCACTTGGAGGACCGGATTTTCTGTCCTCGAAGTGACAGAAAATATAACCTATATGCTAGACCCGATTTCCTAAAGATACTGTTGCGACGTAATAATGTTTCGGAAGGATGATAGAAAGTTCACAAATGTAGCGCAAAAGAACGAAATAGCCGCTCAACATTTATTGTCATATAGCGTATACATAGGTTATATTTTCTGTCACTTCGAGGAGGGGACCATAGACATATATAGACGGCGGAGCGTATGCTGAGGGGGGTGGCAAGGTTCGCGGTAAGGGGAGCGATACGAGTAAATCGGATAACGCTGTGGTTATGCATGCCGAATGCATCCGAAGCTAACCGACGCGCCTGTATCTGAACCTATGCCTTTACCCCTCCAAGCCTTCCTTCCCCACGCCGATAGTCCCATCTTCTGAACCGTCTATATATGTCTATGGAGGGGGCCACGTAATAATCACGCGTATCCAGCCTGCGCATTTTTTTAATGAAAAAATTATTTAAATCGGACTATTTTTAACGAAACGGGCTTTCAATTCTGCAAACAAATTTTTCACGTAATTTCCTTAATTATGGTTTGAGTTGTATCATTTTTGGGGCCAATTTGATTGAGAAAGTATAAGGAATCGATTGACGCCACGATCGCAAAGATCTGATTAGAAATTGCAAAACTTCAGATTCATCAGTGCTTAGTGCGCAACATTGTATGGCCCCGCTGGTTTCAAGCGTCGAACCCGACGAAACTCAGCGAGACACATGTGTAAAATAACATATTTGCAGTTTTATAATTGAAGATGTAGTGAACGTTACAGGACTGTCTTTATATATGGCTCTCACAAACAAAATCGCCTGACTTGTTAGACATGAAACCGGGCATACAAATGGTTGCGCATATCGCCCAAAGCATCAGAAAGAATATGTACAGTCTTCCAATGTTTCAATTGTTGAGAAGCCTTTGGGCTTAGTTTATCGGGAAAGACCTACCCACCCCACTGTTTTGCTTTCTCGTTGCGAGCGTGGACCTTCGGGTCCTAGTAGACCGCCCGTTGACAGCTGAGAACAATAAAACCGACGAGCTAGATAAAATACCCAGTACAGAAAAATAAAATGTTCGTGTTTTTGATAAGTATTGATGAAAGTATTACCGATGAATTTTTTAGGATTTCCCGATGAAAATGATATCAAACATGGAGCAATTCGATCAATTTTTATTGAATGTAGAATGTGTTCTAATCATGTATTCATAAGAAAAAATAGACTGAATTGCTTCGTGTCTTGACTCACCAACAATCCATGAATGGTAACACTCTCATCAAGGTGTAATGAGAAATTTTGAACATTTCGTATTCAGTACTGGATGACTCAAGTCGCCGTCGACCGAGGGTGTACCGCTGGTGCGCTATTTCACTCGCACTCGGTTCACATCGTTCGGTCTCGTTGTCAAGCGGTTCGAGCGAGGGCCCTGATAGGGGTGAATTTATTTGGGAAACAAAAGTCGCGTCATTCATGACACCTACTCGCGAACAGATATACATATGTACGAGAAGAAACAATGCAATTGCCCGATGACTTGAAGCAACATTTCAATAGGTAAATGCATGAAACTCTGGGATCAGGAATTCCGAACCCAGTGGGGCATATGTAAGAACTGGCGAAATTCAACAATAGTTCGTCGTCTAAATTTTACAATTAAAGTATTTATTTGACGTGAATATAAAGTTTGTTAGCAAAGTCTTTCTCGATTTGAGTTCTGTAGAAGGCTGATTTTCCTTCGCCATGGAAAGTCCCCTCTTGTCCTTCTCGCTGGCAATCATGCGACTCGCTGAGTTTCGTGGGCTTCGGCGCTCGAAACCAGCTCGGGGCCATACAATGTTGCGCGCTAAGCAGTGACAAATCTGCAGTTCTGCATTTCTAATCAGATTTTTGCGAAAGTGACGTCAATCGATTCCTCATGTTTTCTCGATCAAATTTGCCCCAAAAATGATATAATTCGGACAAAAATTAAGGAAATTACGTGAAAAATTTGTTTGTAGAAGTGAAAGCCCGTTTTGTTAAAAATAGTCCGATTTAAATTATTTTCTGCCAATATAACTGGGAGAATGCCAAGAATCCAATGGTGTCACTTTCATATTGATACGATGAAAAATAAACAAATTCTGTTTCTTTATAATCGATGACACATCGCCGAGCACGGCGATCTCGCGCGGCTCGGGACACAAAGGTTCTCGTCGGTTATTCGAACTTCTAAGATCGTATTCAGATTTATTGGCCGGTGAGTTTCGTAACTAGGGGTGTGCGGTTACCTGATTTTTCGGGCTCGGGACGGGCCGGCAACTTTCGGGCGAAAGACTCGATTCGGGCTACAAGCATAGTCGCCATGAGCGGACAATTTGATTTCAGGTCGGCTCGGCAAAACTCGGACGCGATCGAACGATATCGTTACCAGCAATAGATTAAAATTATTACCTGAGAACATAGTAAAATTATGTTTCTTACACGTTAATTTGAAATAATAAAATATTCGCCTCCTGTATATTGTTGTTATTATGATGTTTATCCAGGAAATATTCCTTTTTGTATGCTTATAGTTCGTACGTTTTCTATTTTAAATCTGAACCTATCCGGAAAAAGATAATACCCTATATATTCCCTTTACATAAAGTACTAAGTATGAAGTATATTTTATTCAGATTTTAAAATATTGTCGATATAAAAATAGTCTTCTTCCCAAGTTCTGAACATGGTATTTATTTAAGTACGTATATGGACGTATTCAGTATTCACAGACTATTTGGTAGCAATGAAAATACATATATATGTAAATAAATAATAAGATACAAATTATGATTCAACAGGAGACAGAAAGGTAAAAACTTATCACTCTGATATCGATATAAATGATATACATAATTCTTTCCGTCTCGGTCCTCTCGTAATAGCTGGCTTTCGAGCCGATCGCGTCCGAGTTTTGCCAAGCCGACCTGAAATCAAATTGCCCGCTCATGGCGGTCATGCTTGTAGCCCGAATCGAGTCTCGGGATCCCGAAACCGTCTGGATCTCGAGCAATACGAAAGTATCGGGACCCCGCCCGATCCCGCCCGAAATTTTCCGACCCGTCCCGAGGGCCGAGAATCCGAGCCGCGGGACGATCCGCACACTCCTATTCGTAACGCGTATTCTCTCGTCATCGCAGAACACGAGTGAGGCAGAAGTGGTGGGGATAGCGCCAAGCTTCTGTCATGTATAGTAGTGATGGCGATCCTGAACAAAGATCAGATCGATCCTAAGAATCGATCTTTTATGAAGGATCGGTTATAAGATCGATCAATCGTGAAAATAAAAGATCGATCTTCAAAGATCGATCCTAAAAGGGATACTTAAATTAACTTTATTCTCGCCCTAATTGATCACATTTCTATAGTACTAATATAGTACTTTTAATGATAAATTTTCATACACAAGTAGTTTCTTGTTATAATGACCATCGCGAAAATTGTATCCTTAGACTCTTCAAATATTTATTCAGCTATAAATAATTACAAAAATATCAAATATCAAATATTGAACATTAAAATGTAACTGACTAATTGGACAATTGGGCAATAAGTTAATAAAAACAAGAAGGACTAGGAAATAAGTATAGAGTTTATATAACGTACAACTTCAGAGTAAAATCTAATGAGATCACTCAACAGTTGAGTCTGCTGAACGTATCCAATATGACTACGATCAGTAATATTCGAGTATAATACATGTGTATATGCATGTATTATACGATGTGTATTTTACGTAGCCATCATTGTCTGGCACTTACTAAATATAAAATTAATTTTTTTTAACCGATCCTAAAGAAAAAGGGATCGATTCCTGATGGATCGGAATTAAAAAAGATCGGTGAAAAATCGATCTTATTTTCCCTAAAAAGATCGATTTTAGATCGATCCAACAAAAGATCGCCATCACTAATGTATAGGCCAAACCGAGCTGCAGCGTAGAAATACACGCATCAGAATAGGTGTGCCTTAGGCCTTAGCTCCGAAAAAATTCAGGAGCTTTATTGGTCAGAACATTGATTCTTTCTCGATAGCTTCATCTCGTATTGGTCTACGCATAACTTCGTGACGCACACAACTACATACGTACTACGCTGACAGTAAGAATAAATAACAGCCACACGGCTACGTTCAGACGGGGCCGAGCAGCATTCCCGTTACCCCACCATACCCTTCGGTAGCTAGGGAACTCCAACTGACAAATCCACGATCGTCAGATGGTGATGGCTGATTTCTCCTCGATCGCTGTTCGCGAAAACGAATCGACCGGCCAATATATTTGAATACGACCTTAGGATAAAGATATAATGAAAGATGAAAAATTATTCGAAGCCAAAGATGAAAGGCCTTCGAATAAACAAAGGAAACTAATAAATACCCGAAGCTAAATAGAATTTTAGATTTAGGGTACACACACCCTCCCCCCAAACCTCGTGTCGATCGGCCACTGGGGCCATTCGGAAGTATATTATTTTAATTAAATAATGCCCATCTCTGCATAGGAGCGTAAAGAATTACAAAAAAAATCAAGCAGTCAACTGTTGACCGGATTGGAGACTTTTCCTTGTTATATGTTATATACAATAGTCGGAAGAATAATAATAAAAGCAATAATTGCAAATAATTGCTGTAACTTCCACATTCTGAAAATATGATATCAGTAAATCACTACTTCCAGTGTTATTAAAAAATTCCAATCTCTTTTTTTATTTGAAATAATGTGGCCATATAATTATAACATATATTCGGCAGCGGTGATGTATGTGTTACAGTAAAATCGTGAATTTAGTAAATGTACACAGTTTCCAGCAGTTTCTAGTCAATGTATGCCTAAAATGCATAAAATCTAACCTACAATCGTCCAAAAATACGTACATTGACTGTATCACGCTTTTGCTGTTGCACATGTATCCAGCTAAAGCTTCAGTTTTGCTATGATTCCACGTTGGCAGTCCTCCCGAGTAGGCGCCATCTCGTATCCACTAGCTCAACTAAATTTGTCACGTGACTTGCTCTGTATTATCGCCAATATGGCGGAACTCGTATTTGGGAATGCAATCACGGGCTGACGTTGTTTGTCCTTACATGAGCAAATTTTGGGCTGGGTGAGGTCTCATTCGAAAGATGAAGGTTCAATGCAGCCCGCTCTGCTCATCGTTTGAGTCAGAAAACTCTTTTAGAGACCTACAAATACATGGAATCTGCGAGTGCATTTTGTCGATTTTTTCTCTACTTTGGACACTCGTATTATTACATATCAACACAATCTCTTTGAACCATGAGCAGAGCGGGCTGCATTGAACCTTCATCTTTGGAATGAGACCTCGCCCAGCACAAAATTTGCTCGTATAAGGACAAACAACGTCAGCGCGCAAACCCATGTTTCGGGCCAGATTGTGTCAGTATACAGCGCCCTGCATTACCCGTGTCTACCCCCTTAAGCAGATATATTTTCATAGAAATAAATATTTTTATACGAATAAATTTTTTAATTATTTACGAAAAAATGTTAATTAATTGTCTTGGTTAATAAATAAAACAATATAAAACAAGACAAGACACCATTGAGACAAGAAAGATGTATATAATAATATTAAGCAGATATATTTTCATAGAAATAAATATTTTAATACGAATAAAAATTTTATTTTCAAAATACTTGGCGCTGCGAAACCGAATTGGTGTTGCTAAACTGAATAAATATGTATAAATTGCATTAAAATCTTTTTCTTTCTTTCTTGTCTCAATGGTGTCTTGTCTTGTTTTATATATTGTTTCATTTATTAACCAAGACAATTAGTTAACATTTTTTCGGTTCCGCAGCGCCAAGTATTTTGAAAATAAAATTTTTATTCGTATTAAAATATTTATTTCTATGAAAATATATCTGCTTAATATTATTATATACATCTTTCTTGTCTCAATGGTGTCTTGTCTTGTTTTATATTGTTTTATTTATTAATCAAGACAATTAATTAACAATTTTTCGTAAAATAATTAAAAATTTTATTCGTATAAAAATATTTATTTCTATGTGACGTCCCACTATTTTTCGCGCGGTATTACTTCGAGTCTCCCTTATAAATCACTCTTCAATTAATATAGAAACCATATTGCTGCGCATATTCTGCACAAGCGCATATAAAAACCCCGGAAGTCCGAAATTCTATTGTCTACAACTCTAATTATAGCCTCACATTTCGTACTTATAAAAACCCCGGAAATCATACTGCGACGCATATTTGGCGTACGTGCCATGGTGCATACCGCGCTCACCCTTCATCCCTGACTATCTTGAAAAGAGTATAAATACGAGGGCCCGCGACAGAGGAGCTCTCTTCTATGGAAACATTCCGACGAAAGTTTAACTATACACTCTTCGATAGAAACGTTCCAACGAAAGTTAACGACACAAGTCTACGAAAGTTTAAATCTTGCACCTTTAAATAAAGTCAGTGCTCAACTAATTAAAAACGGCAACTACCGTAAGCAATTATAATTATCATTGTTATTTCAATTATCGTTTCATATATTATTTTGTGTCAACGCTTATTGCATTTCATTCTTTATTTTCGTATTAATAACGCTTATTGCATTTCCTTATTATTTTCATTGATTTATTTACGTGTATCTCATATTCATATTCTTATATTACTATTTACTACCATTTATATAAGTGTTTTTGTGCCAATGCTAAACGTCCCACGCATTATTATAATATTTACGCTATCACTTTAACAGTGCATGGCTTAGTTGTGTTCAAACTGAATAAACAGTTTTACTTTAAATCACGCTCCAAGTTATTGTGTCTATCATTCGGTTACGAAGATTCCTGTCCATAACAGTGTACTAGACAGCTGATCGCGGCCGCGAACGCAAGAGTTCTTACAGTGTTTACAAACGTACTTTCGTATAGCTTTCGCGCAACCGTACGGCTAGACGTTTTTCGCGGCAACTTATGTGCAGCTTTCTTATACCGATGCAACGGTAAATCCGATTACCGAACCAAAACAAAACCCCACAAGGGATCTAACGGGTGTCACTTAAGTGCGTGATTACCATTTCAACCTTCCCTGGTCGACCAAGTGTTACGAATCTCGCATTCGAGCCTGATTTCCTCCAATACAAGTGTGCAGAATCTCGCATTCTCGCCTAGCTTCTTTTCAACGCTCAGAGTGCAGAATCTCGCATTCTCGCCTGGCTTCCTTCCAACGCTCAGAGTGCAGAATCTCGCATTCTCACCTGGCTTCCTTTCAACGCTCAGAGTGCAGAATCTCGCATTCTCGCCTGGCTTCTTTCTAACGCTCAGAGTGCAGAATCTCGCATTCTCGCCTGGCTTCCTTCCAACGCTCAGAGTGCAGAATCTCGCATTCTCGCCTGGCTTCCTTCCGACCCTCAGAGTGCAGAATCTCGCATTCTCGCCTGGGTTTCATACAAACCCTCAACGCAGCAAATAGAGAATTCGAGCTTAACCATCCCAAAACCCCATCCCCATACCTATGTCATTGTCCCCTAAGACCTCTACCCGGGACGTGACATCTATGAAAATATATCTGCTTAATATTATTAAATACATTTTTGTCTTTGTATAAATAGCCATTGTTGTAATTGGCGCAAATTTTGTATATCATTAGTTTTGTGAAGCTATTAATTTACGACAATGTTTTTAAGTGGATTCTTTTTGATAGGATATTAATTTACGACAATGTTTTTAAGTGGGATTCTTTTTTGACGGGATTATATACTTGGCGCACTTTTTGTACCTTTTTTTAAAAAAAGGTAATTTTGTTGGGATTTCACACATTTTTTAGTGTTTATTGATGACTGGATAATTTTATCACCCTTTACGGGTTATTTTTTTTTTAATATATTGTATTGTCATCCAAACTACGCACGCCTGCAAAGCTTCAAGACAATTGGATTAGAGGAATTGGTTTCAATTTCAGATTTCAGATATGAATCAAACATACAAGAAGCAAACAGAGGATCGAAGCTGAATAAAATCGTTTAATTAATATAATACTATGTCACAATAAATTTTTTTCTCTGACGTAGATCACACTGCATCATCTTCTGCTTCGATTATCTGTAAATATATAAAAGCCATATTTTTTAGTTACAACATAACGTAGAACTTATAGAAAAAGAGTGGACTTTTGCTATAGATGTAGAGACTACATAATGTGTCCGAAGGAGGTGAGAGCGTATGGCAGAAAGTCTTGTTGGAGGAAATTTAAATGCTAATGGTAATTTAGTAAAAATGAACGAAGAGATCCAATATTTTTAACGCACAGATTATTGGTGTTGGAATAAAATTTATTTAGCATGTTTATTGGTGAATTGAAATATTGTTAATGGGAAACTAATTAAATTAATGAATAGCGTGGGAGCTACTGTGGATTTTAATAAAGTAGTACGAATATCTCTCTCAAAAGATTGAAAAGTATCAAGGGAGATGCGTTTTCAGCGTACTTTCTTCACTAATGTGACTTACTCTAGATTGCAAGCAGTACGCCATAATTTTCTTAATTCTTAACGCCACGCTAATTTGAAAAATTTTGTCCATTTACCTTATTTGACAAATTTCCAGAAACTTGTGCGAAACAAGATGCTTCTCTGTCTATCTAACCTTCTGCGGACAACCTCCAAGCCCGTGCATCCCCTTCATTTCTATTCAAGCCTGTGCGTCCCCTTCATTTTTATCCGAGCCTGTGCGTCCCCTTCATTTCTATCCAAGCCTGTGCGTTCCCTTCATTTCTATAAGCTTCACATATAAACTCTAATGTAAAAATAGTTTGCTGGTATAAGAACAATATATTATTTTGTAGAAACTTGTGCGAAAGAAGATGGTGCTCTGTCGAACCTTCTTCAGACAACTTCCAAGTCTGTACGTCTCCTACGTTTCTATAAGCTCTACATAAATAGTCTATTAAAAAATTTTGGCGACTTACCTTGTTAATTGAGACAATAATTCAGTGTCCTAAATGGTGTAGAAACTCGTGACATTTCAACAAATTTGACAAGTTTCCTTATTTGACACTTCGCAGGTTATGATTGTTTGACACTAGCGAGGTTACGTTTATCTCCACAGATGTGCTCTCTCTCTGGCTGTCACGTGACAAAAATTTGTTACGCGATTGGCCGAAAGTGCCGAAACCTTCATCCAATGAACGACGCGCATATTGGAGACATGTCCTCTCCCTTTCATGTTCCCCTGTTGCCCACACTTGACGTTGACGATGCTTAATTCTTAAGAACGTGAAATTCGTCAAATTGGAACTTTGCATTGAAATATCTCAGCTCATAAGGCACGTAGGACCAAAACAAAGACACTTTTCTTATGTAAATCAAACCCAAGCTATCCATTAAGACCATTCAAAATCTAATCGGATCAGCCGCTATTGAGATTCGATAATCTTAGGGTTTTTGATAGCGGGTCGTGGCGTAATAGAGACACTGTGCGTCTCGCGCTGCGCATATAGCTATATACTTGGCGCGAGACACTACCGCGTCTCTTGATAGTGACGATTGAAATGTAATTGTTAATACAATTATTAACTACTTTCTGTAATCGGTACTTGTTACTGGCCACAATTACAATTATAATTACGACACGTTCAGATCCCCATACACGTTGAGATTTATATCGGTACATGGTGCAAGTATCAGTATCCCGATACAAATCTCAACGTGTATTTGACTATCTCGGTACCGATGCATCTGTATCACCTGATATCATCGCCTGCATCAATGTACTGAAACGTCGATACCACGAGTGTGCAACTGATACGAATATCTACATGTTTCAGCCAGTGGGACGCGGGACCAAACGCTTACCCCCACTATGACCTACCGTCGTCTCCCACTATGCGCTACCGGCGTCCCCCACTTTCTTCCCACCGCACTGCACACAAGCATATTTTTACTCCTGTCCGTGTGAGCTGCCTGTTGGGCTGCCGAGCACACGGACAGGGGTAGGGATATGCTTGTGTGCAGTGCGATGGGAAGAAAGTGGGGGATGACGGTAGGCCGAAGTGGGAGACGACGGTAGGTCATAGTGGGGGTAAGCGTTTGGTCCCGTGTCCCACGATTCTGGCATCACTGGTTCCAGCGTATATGTTGCTGTCTCTTATCTCGCGAAGTAAGTTTAGCACTTAAGAATGTTACCCGGAAATTCCATCAAACCGCGTTTCGAACGATGTGAAGGTGAATTCAAACGGCGCGTGGCTCGACGAGCCTGAAGAGTCGGCTCCGCTCGTGTGAAGGCTCGACTCGGCTCGCCTGAAGAGTCGGCTCGGCTTGGTTCGAGCTCCAAACAAATAACTTTTTTGTCGCCTCGCGGACTCGCGCTTGCCAAGTAGAATCGCCGAGCCTGGGCGAGCCTCACGCGCCATCTGAGTTCACCTTCACACAGTTCAAAACACGGTTTCATGGAACTTCGTTGCAGCAACGTTGCAGTCCTGTAGGAGCGCCCACAACGACGAGGTACTCGACCATTCTTTTGGGCAGATATAAGATCACCCTTACGGTCCGACGTGACCGCTATCTTACTTTACCTGCTTGACAATCGCTGGCGTCGAAACTTTCGGAATGAAATATTTTTGCAGTACAAGAATATGAAAACACCGGTGAACAGGACGATTGGAATAATATGTTATGTTATAAATGCATTTTTAATACTTAATACACTCCTCACATTAATTAGAGGATCACCTCTAGGAGCCCGAAAAATAGGGGAAAGTTCACATCGTCATAACTCCAGTAAAAATACTCGTATCGATATTTTGAAAATATGGTTTGAAAGCGTGGAATCTCTACTTTCAGTAGCTTCTTTCAAATTTTATATGCATTGCTTTTTGGTAAAGTTATAGCAATATAAAGAGCACGTAGTAAATTTTTAAAAAAATTCTTCAACTTTGCTATGTTCCACCGCGAGCATGAAAGTTTTTACACACATTCCATTTACATGACTCGAAAGCGACCACTTTCCTGTGTAAAAAGAGAGTAATAAATTTCTTATGCGATTGTTTTTGGCCAAGTTATTCAACTTTGAAGTAAAAAGCATTCTTTTTACTTTAATTGCTTCTAGCAAACGAACAAATCATCGTAGAACGTTCATGAAAAAGCAATAGAAAGATCAGTCAGTTTTCTTTAAGACGCATCTTCGAGTTTTTCGATTCGATTAAAATTTCGGTCTCTGATGTCCTTTCCAAAATATGCTTAAAATTTACACAAATTCCATTTTCTCTTCAACTCGCTGTATCTCCACGAGGGATAACCGGAACATCATTGTCTTAAGCTCATTTTAAAGCGGAGAATCTGCCGATTCTTTTGAGCTCATCCGAAACCCGTTGCGATACTTTCTTATCTGTGGCCTTTAAGTTTGAAGTTACCGTTTCGGAAAAATAAGGCTACAAAATGTGTCGCACTGTCGGTCGTCCCCGCGGAACCGAGCGCTCTTGTTCGAATCCCCACGCGTCGACATAAGTGACCATAGCAGCCAAAAGCGTGCCGAGTTACACCGACGGTACCGAAGGTTCCTGTGTGTGCACACACATATAACACATACCTCCACGCGATATGCCATCGGTGGTGCCAATGCCGGCCGTACGGCAGTCACGCGGCCGCTGAAGCCACCGCGTAAGTTATTCCGAAACGGTACCTTCAAACAGGTAACAGGTAAGAAATTATCGCAGCGGGTTCCGGTTGAGCTAAAAAGAATCGGCAGACTCTCCGCTTTAAAATGAGTTTAACACAATGATATTCCGGTTATCCCTCGTTGAGATCCAGCGAGTTGAAGAGAAAATGGAATTTGTGCAATTATCAACCATATTTTGGAAAGGACATCAGAGACCGAAATTTTAACCGAATCGAAAAAGTCGAAGATGCGCCTTAAAGAGAAAAGACAGATCTTTCTATTGTTTTTTTTCATGAACGTTCTACGATGATTCGTTCGCTTGCTAGAAGCAACTAAAGTAAAAAGAACGGTTTTTACTTCAAAGTTGAATAACTTGGCCAAAAAAAATCGCACAAGAAATTCATTACTCTCTTTTTTACACAAGAAAGTGGTCGCTTTCGAGTAGTGTAAATGGAATGTGTGTAAAAAAATTAATGCACGCTGTGGAACATCGCAAAGTTGAAGAAATTTTTTTAAAATTGACCAAGTGCTCTATATATTGCTATAACGTTACCGAAAAGCAATGCATCCAAAATTTGAAACAAAGCATCTAAAAGTAAAGATTCCACGCTTTCAAACCGTATTTTCAAAATATCGATACCACCATTTTTACCAGAGTTATGACCATGTGAACTTGTCCCTATTTTTCGTGCTCGTAGAGGTGATCCTCTAATTCAGGCCTGCCCAAGTAGGGGAAAACCACTCCTGAAATACATGTTCCGGTTCTCCCTACAACGCTGCGCCTTCAGCTAAGGTGGGACGATTTCTACTACCCTCTCTCCGAGGAAACAGTAACGCCGCTAGGAAGCATGTTGGGGCGCTGTAAGGTGAAAGTACCAAATGTGTCCAAGTTTTTATAGGAAATTTCATAATGATTTAAAAGTAGTAGGAAAAATTAAAATTGAAACTAGCATTTCAAAATGACGTAAAAAGAATTAAAAATTTTTTATTACACACAACGATGCAGTAATACAATAATCGTAGTGATGTCTTTTCATTAGAAAAATATATTCATTTTTATAAAAATACAAGTAGTAGTTATTTTCTAATATTTTAAACAACTTTCGTACAATGCAAATGTGTTATACATTTTATTCAGATTTATGAAAATACAATCAGTACTTATTTTATAAATTTTTGTACAATATACAGGGTGTCCCACCTAAGACTGGACAGCCGGTTTTCTCCTAAACTATTGGAGATAAAAATATAAAAAAAATAGGGAATTGCATGGTTTGAGGGGGCCAATTAATTAGCGCAAACGAATTTTTTTATCGATTATTATTTTAAAAGATACGATGGTCACGTTCGGTTTTTCAAATGGAACTATTTTTTTTTGAACACCTGAGTTGATAGTGCTTTCCAAGACAAATTCAATAAGCTTTAATGTATACACTTTATTTTCACTGGTTTTTAAGATGTTGCGCTTGCAAATTTACTGATTTTCACTGGAAGAAAACTGTCTGGTATAGCACGAACCGGGGACGGTCTTACTGGCTCCACGGGTGGCACTGCCTTTTGAAATAGATACCTACCTGCCAAAGGTCCTGGCCCAAAGGCTGGACAATTTTTTTCCGTCAGAAATGCTACTTAGGTACATCTGCGGTATCGAGAAGCGCACCGTTACTTTTATTTCGCACTTGCTTCTACGCTCGGATGGCCGGTTCTTTTGGGAGGGATGCAAGTTCGATTTGATTAGGTTAGGAGGAGTGAAAGTTGCTAGACTAAATTTCAATCATAGGGAGCAGATTGTATCAGAACCATTCGGATTTGCATTCCTCACAAACGGCTGCTCTCTTGAAGAGGCCCTCTTCACAGCAATGCCCACCTTCTCTCGCACGGAATACGTTAACGCTTGCTTTTGTTCTGATATTGAAGCTCGTGTTTATACTCGAGAGGACCACGCGTCGACAGCGGGCTACCCCTTTTCTTCCTGTGTCTCTCCACGAGCCGTGTTGGCGGTGGATTGTAGGAGCGTAGATACCTGGATGCCAGTTATTGAATTCAGGAGACGATAGAAACATTTTATTACAAAACACACATCTAGAGACGCGGTAGCGTCTCGACGCCAAGTACATGAAAGAAAAGACACCTAGTATATGCCTGTCGCTACCGCTATCATTTACTCGTCGCCCGGCTAATCCAACATAACCTGAAACTTATTTCATTAATATCTCATCACGCATGCAATATTTTCTAAATTTAAAGGCATTTTTCTTATGTAAACCGCATATAAGCTTTCGAATAAGACCAAATTTCAATCAAATCTGTCCACGCATGACAGAGATATCATAATATCGTCTCATGTATCAGTCGAAAACGGTAATTTTTTCTTCTAATTCTGATTCTTCTTCTCCAACCAAATTTCGTCAAACATAATACGTATATACGCGTTACACGCACACCTTCAGCCAACAGAAACTAATACATGTTTCGTTCGTCATACGCGTTACACGCACACCTTCAGCCAACAGAAACTAACACATGTTTCGTTCGTCAAACGCTATTACGTTACCTTCACTATGCAATCTACTCCAAATTTTGACAGCTTACAGTCAGGTTATGAACCTGGCGAGTGTTAAATAAGGTAAGTTGTAATTGCAACGAAAATGCAGTCTCAAACACAAGGTAAGTTGCCGAAATTTGAATTGAGACATGTTTGTATATCATCAAACTGTTTTTTATTTGTAACTAAACTGAGGATTTCATGTATATGTAGACCATAAAAAACTTCAAAAAAGTAAAAAAAATTACGCCAAGTACATGAATTATCTTTGTAAAAAGAAGTGAGATCCCCATAAAAAACATTAAAAAAGTAAAAAACAACGCCAAGTACATGAAAAAGTCAAGGACGAAAAAAAGTATTATCAAATAAATATCAAATAAATCACAAAAAAAAGAAAATAATATAATTACAAAATAAAAAAAAGATGTGACATCAAAATGAGCTGCAAGTACATAAAGGTGCTTTCCAACTGCGCTTAAGATGACACAACTACATATACACAGCTAAAATGCTGTGTTATTCCATTACCCATATCGCGGACATTTTAATTAACCCATCAAAAAGAATCCCATTTAAAAACATTGTCGTAAATTAATAGCTTTACAAAATTAATGATATACAAAAATTGCGCCAATCATAACAATGACTGTTTATACAAAGAAAAAAATGTATTAAATAATATTAAGCAGATATATTTTTATACAAATAAATATTTTAATACGAATAAATATTTTATTCAAAATACTTGGCGCTGCGCAACCGAAAAAATGTTAATTGACTTAATCTTAATAATTTACAATAACTCCCTTACAATCTAAAATACATAAACATATACATATTATACATATACATATTAGAAACACAGTCAGATTTATTGTACATATATTTAACTCTAATATCATACGTAGCATATGCACACGCACACATACGCACATTCACGAACGCACGCACAAGAAAGAAAGAAAGAAAAAAAGATTAATGCAATTTATACATATTTATTCAGTTTAGCAACACCAATTCGGGGCGCAGCGCCAAGTATTTTGAATAAAATAGCTTGTGTCAAAGTAGTCCGATTTGCATGACATTTGGTATGATTTTCATCAGAAAAACATAAGGAATCCATTGGCACCACTTCCCTTTCGATACGACGAAGAAAAGAATTTCTTAATACGCTCAAATGGATATTTCACCCTCGACTGCGGGGGCTCGACCTCAATTCGCTACGTCCGGCCCAGGATTCGTGCCTTTTCCCGGAAAAAGCCATAAAAATCGGGTGAGGCACAGCGAAGGGCTGTCCTCGCCACGGGGTACCAGGCCGCCGCATCTCCTTGACGGGCGTTGCTCCATAATTACCCTGTATCTGGTTAGGAAATAAAATAATTCTTTATTCTTTATCGTATGGATATGGAAGTGTCGCCGATGGATTCCTTGGGGTTTTCCGATGAAAATCATTACAAATGTCGTGTAAATCGGACAACTTTTACATAGGGAATACAAATAGCCTGTGTCAAAGTAGTCCGATTTGCATGACATTTGGTATGATTTTCGTCAGAAAAACATAAGGAATCCATTGGCACCACTTCCCTTCGATACGATGAAGAAAAGGGTTTCTTAATACGCTGTAATGGATAATTCACCCTCGACTGCGGAGGGTCTACTTCAATTCGCTACGTTCGGCCCAGGATTCGTACCTTTTTCCGGAAAAAAAACCATGAAAACCGGGTGAGGCAATGCGAAGGGCTGTCCTCGCCACGGGGTGCCAGCGCATCTCCTTGACGGGCGTTGCTCCAGAATTACCCTGTATCATTTGGGCAGTGTGTGACCCGACTACCCTCCGTGTAATTGGTCTGCGCGAAGTGGGGCGCAAGTTCGATCATTATCAGTACTCCTGCCCGAGAGGAATACGATTTACTTTAATTATAGTACATGTGTGTTTTGTAATAAAATGTTTCTATCGTCTCCTGAATTCAATAACTGGCATCCAGATATCTACGCTCCTACAATCCACCGTCAACACGGCTCGTGGAGAGACACAGGAAGAAAAGGGGTAGCCCGCTGTCGACGCGTGGTCCTCTCGAGTATAAACACGAGCTTCAATATCAGAACAAAAGCAAGCGTTAACGTATTCCGTGCGAGAGAAGGTGGGCATTGCTGTAAAAGAGGGCCTCTTCAAGAGAGCAGCCGTTTGTGAGGAATGCAAATCCGAATGGTTCTGATACAATCTGCTCCCTATGATTGAAATTTAGTCTAGCAACTTTCACTCCTCCTAACCTAACCAATCGAACTTGCATCCCTCCCAAAAGAACCGGCCATCCGAGCGTAGAAGCAAGTGCGAAATAAAAGTAACGGTGCGCTTCTCGATACCGCAGATGTACCTACCTAAGTAGCATTTCTGACGGAAAAAAATTGTCCAGCCTTTGGGCCTGGCGTAGACCTTTGGCAGGTAGGTATCTATTTCAAAAGGCAGTGCCACCCGTGGAGCCAGTAAAACCGTCCCCGGTCCGTGCTATACCAGACAGTTTTCTTCCAGTGAAAATCAGTAAATTTGCAAGCGCAATATCTTAAAAACCAGTGGAAATAAAGTGTATACATTAAAGCTTATTGAATTTGTCTTGGAACGCACTATCAACTCAGGTGTTCAAAAAAAATAGTTCCATTTGAAAAACCGAACTTGACCATCGTATCTTTTAAAATAATAATCGATAAAAAAATTCGTTCGCGCTAATTAATTGGCCCCCTCGAACCATGCAATTCCCTATTTTTTTTATATTTTTATCTCCAATAGTTTAGGAGAAAACCGGCTATCCAGTCTTAGGTGGGACACCCTGTATACATATTATATACATTTTATAGAAATGTGCATTTTATACACATTTTGTGTATAATATAATTTTATTTCATAATAGTTTTGAATTAAATATCAACACTTACAATATGAAATTTAACAAAATTCATGTAAAATTCACATAATATTATACCGGTTTACTTTTTACATATATGTACATACAATTATATTTTTAGGCTTTACGTTTCCGCGAGAAACGTTTCTGCAATTTTTCCTCCGTCAGATTACAAATATTGATGTCTATGTCAGTTAAAGCAACTCGCATTCAGTTTTGTAATGTTGAATGGTTTAGCGAGGCGCATTCGGACGATTTAATATATTTCATCACAGAAAATGCACTTTCGCATCTATATGTGGATCCGAAAATAGATACTTTTGTTGAAGTGTGGAAATTCTTCGGAATTTAATTTTCTAAAGAAGCATTCGCCTTTATCGGTTATATATTGTAGTTGATGGTGTTCGTGGCAAGTGTGTAATTTTAATTGTACATCTTCCGAATAGTCATTTATATTTACTGAAAATTATATTTACTGAATAA
The DNA here is from genome assembly GCA_947577245.1 of Andrena bucephala. Lineage (NCBI taxonomy): Eukaryota > Metazoa > Arthropoda > Insecta > Hymenoptera > Andrenidae > Andrena > Andrena bucephala. The sequence goes on along the minus strand of OX387718.1, from coordinate 16,778,967 downwards.
TTCAAGGTCTTTTTTTAAAAATTGAATGTCTTTAAATCTATTTTTGAATTGTTCATTTAAATCTTCGAGGACAGATAAGAAAATAAGAAAGTTCGCTGCGGGAAATTCATCTTTGATTTCTCTGCAGCTTGGAAAGTTATTTAAGTTGTGTATTTGCAATTGATTTGTAAAATCTTGCAGTGTTTTGCGAAAATTTTGAATATAATTCATATATTCTGCAAAGTTCTGTTTCTTCTTTTGCAGTAACGAGTTTAGAATATTTAAATGATGAGTGATATCTGTAAGAAATGCTAATTCAGTGAGAAAGTTAACATCTTCAAACTTTTGGTCGAATTCTGCTGTATGTTTACTAAAATGTTCTTTTAAGAAAAATGGTATTTCCTTTCTTAATGCAAAAAATCGTTTTAAACATTTCTCAGCACTCAACCACCTAACACCACAATGCAAAGGAAGATCAAGATAAGCAGCTTGGCATTCTTTCAAAAAATCCTTAAATAGTCTATGGGAGAGCGAGTTACTTCCACCTCTTATTAAATTAGTATTTTTTTCAACTACCGTCATTGCATTCATAAATTTTAACGATTTTGAACATAAACCTTCCTGGTGGATAATGCAATGAATCAACAAGCAACAGAGACCCTCTTTTTTCATAAGCCCCCATAGGCCGCTTATATGTCCAGTCATTGCTTTAGCTCCGTCAGTTGTAAGAGCAGTTAATTTGTCAAATCCGATATAATTGTTGATAACATTTTTTAGCAAATTGAAAATGTCAACCCCTTTCGTCGTGCGATATAACGGCTCTATTTCAAACATTTCTTCATGCACAGAAAAATTCGGAAGCACGAATCGAACAAATATAATCAATTCGCTTATATCTGTTCGATCAGTGCTTTCGTCTAAACAAATTGAAAAGAATGTACAAGATTGCAACAAATACTTTAATTTTTGTTTCAGATACTCAGCTATGTCCCCTATTCTTCTATTTACAGAATTTCTTGAAAGCGAAACGTTTTTAAACTTCTCAGCTGCTTTCTCTTCATTACAGTACTCTGCCATTAAAATGGTGCATTTTTTTATCCATGCCCCGTTGACGATGTAACATTTATCGCGAGCTAATTCTAAGGAAACTGCATACGAATCGGCAATTGCTTCGCGGTTAACACAATTAATACTACCTTCGGCTGCGATATCTGAATCACTTGATGACGATGAGTTTTGTGACGCCGTTCACAAGCTCCTTGATAAACTGAACTCCGCTAATTCCGTGGGTGACACAAGGACAGGTGCAAGTGCAGAATTTTTCGGTGGACTGGAATCATTTAACTCCAAGGATGTTGAACCACAAGCACTGCGAGAATGCGATGAATCAGTTGAAAACGATGAAATGGACGAGTTTGGTGACGCCGCACAGTGTGCGATTTAGGACAAAAACCGGTCGACAGCGCAAATCTTGACCGATTTCAATAATTTTTTTTTTAAATACTCGTGAAGGACTCAGCAATAACGGAGGGCTGCGGTAAAACCTTTATTTGTTGGTCTAATCTATAAAAAACATTATTTAGCATAATATAACATAAATACATAAACTGGAGATTAAAGGTATTAAAAATAAATTTTTTTGTAAATCTAATATTAGCTATAAAATAAAAAATTTACTTGAAATTTACAAAATTTATGTTTTAAGGGGGTAGACACGTCACATGACCTGGCCGATTCGGCAGGTCGGTATTACAGCAGTTTTTTTCTGCACAGAAATGGTAATACCGATAGATCGCCGATTGCCTGGTAAACGCGAGAGAGAGCTGTTTGCTATTTCCGAATTTTATTCTGAATAAGGAAAGAAATTCTCAGCTGTTGCGTTGTCATTATAAAAATTTTAACGGAAGTCGGCTGGTACTGCAAACGCAGAAAATTCATTGTACATTTTAATTACATGAAATGTGCTTATGCTACAATATTCTACGTTAGCAGTAAGGAATTATAAGTGAAAAGGGAAAATAGATGAGGGGATGTCCCCAGAAAATGAAGTTTGTTAGTGTCACGTCCCGCGACGTGGAGTCTACTATTATCTAACCCTTTAAATCGAATATATTTACTATTTCGTACTTTGGTGTATTGTAATCACCTAGTATACAAGTGTTGCCGATAAGGCATTGTAATCCGTAATCTACAAGAAGAAATCAAGTCAAGAATCAACGGACGGCAACAGTGAGCAGGAGGACCAGCATGAAGGAGGTAGCCGCACAGCTACTAGCCGCACACCAGCTAGCCAGTCGTGCGCACACAAAGGGGACCAGTGGACGCCAGCTGATGGGTCAGAGGCCCCTTCCGCCAGCGGAGTCGACACCTTCGCGAAGCTGCGCTCCTGATCATCGCCACAAATTTGCCCTCCCTATTATATCCCGTAAATCGAGCTCCAATACGGAACCGATGTATTTTAACTTCAATCCCTAGTATGTGGGCTGTACGAAACCAATCGTACAGAGCACATCGAAAACCCAGTAGCGTAAACTTCTAAAAAGGAATTAAAATAAGAATTTAACTATCGACGCTACTGAGGGTTTCGTATAACTGCAGAAATACGTCTTAAGTAAAGCAGAAGACACCGAAATAGGCGCGCAATAGCTCAAATTCTGCAGTAAACAAAACTCTCGGATAGCCCGCTGGAAAGAATTCTTCAGGTGGATCCCACGGCAGATGATTGGGCGATTTCATCTCCCACCGTCTTAATTGTCATGTGACAAACCTGGAGAAGGAGTGACCAATTGCCCTATAAAAAGGGATCGGACCACCCGCGGAGATTATTACCATGTTATAAAAGTTATCATGTTCAGTTATTATATTAATTCCTCATCAATCACACGTTAAAGACTACAAGAATCTTTTGAATCGAGAAAAAACAAAACAGTAATAAAAGTTGAAGTGTAGACATCGTAACGGTAAATAAAATTGATTTTTGTTACATTAAATCAGTGAGTGAAGTGTTCTACCTCAAATTCCAATCCTCTTTGATTTGACGTTTGTCTTTTGCTAAAATGAAATAAATTACGAAAATGTACACTGATAATTCACGGGTTGCGTTGAATGATGGTATTACCTATGAGCAGAACGTTGCCCGCGGTTTTACCAGAAATCAAGCGTAAACCTTGAGAGACGCGATTTGTAAAATATTAATAAATTCTAATGAAATATTTGCAATTACATCGAGCTTGCCTTCCCCGATGGTGCTGTTGAAGAGCAGAACGTTGCCCGCGGTAGCACCTGGTGCGGAAGGTGGAGATTGATGCATCGGTCAATTAATAATTGCTGGTTAAAATACCAAAGGACAAATGCCAAGGAATCATCGTGCGGGGCGACGAGTGCAGCTACGAAAACTGAATTGTTATTATCGTGAAGCGCCGGCGACCGGCGACGAGCTTCTTGGTATCGCTACACCTCCGATCGTCAGGCAAGAGATCGAACCCCCTGCATTTGGGCGAACCCTGGTTGTTGGCGAGTGGACCACCCCGAAGCCCGACCAGGCCCAGGAGATATCAGGGGTTTCATCAGGTCCCATCTCGTGGAAGTTAATCCCAATCTCATAATAAGAAAGGTAGGGTACTTCACAGAATAATAATATTGAATATCAAAAACGTTGTCTCGACTATCCCAGAGCGTAAATCCCTGGATTAGCTCAAAAGCGGTTAAATACGTAACCTCCCAAAAAATCGCGGCCCCGAATAGGAAGTAGGGACGTAACATTAGGAGTTATTTTATTGGTGGCAGCGGTGGGATAATCCGCAATAGTTGAGAAATCAAATCAGTAAAATCAAGCGCGTAAAATCAAGAATCATGTCGGATCACGGTGAAAAGGACGAAGAGGAATTGCGAAAGCAAACAGAGATAATCCGACAGGCAAAGACAGCGTTAGAATCAAAGGGTGAATTGACCCCTTCCGAAACTTTATCTCAACTCCTCACAATATTAACGTTGTGGGATGAAAAATTCGAGCATTTAGAGTCAGTAACAGCAAGAGTAAAAAGATTAGAGAGGGAGCGTGCCGAAGACGTTCACAGTATCAAATCTGAGATAATTACCCCAAATCCGGTCGAAAAACGTCCAGTAACGCGTGAACTAGAAATTCGCGACTTTAAATCTAAACAAGATCCGATGGACGGAAAAATTCCAATCAAACTCGCGTTAGAGGCAGTTCCTTTCTTCGATGGCTATCGACCATCTGTTTTTCAATTTTTAAAGGCATGTGAACGGGCAAAATCAATGTTAGCCCCTCAGCAAGAAATGCAATTAACAAAACTATTAATGAATAAATTACGCGGACATGCTTTAATTGCGATAGGCGATTCTGATCTAATCACTCTAGACGAGTTCGGAAATAAATTGAAACAGTACTTCGCGCCGTGTAAAAATGTGAATCAATATAAAGGCGAATTGGGGTATACATTTAAAAAACCAGGAGAAAATATTCTCGATTACATAACTCGCGTTCAAAATTTGCGCTTAGCTATAATAGACGGGGAAAAACGAAATTATGGAGAAATATCCGCTACACTGCAGGAAAATATCAATGCGGACACACTGGAAGCTTTTATTAAAGGATTACCTCGTGAAATTTCTTTACGCTTGAGACAAGAACGTCAAGGACTAGGGCTGGATGAAATCTATGCTCTAGCCGTAAAAATTGACAAAGAAGTCAAACTAGAAGACGAGAGAATGAAGACAAGTTCATATACTCGTCAGCAACCTGTATCCCGTGATCAAAGAGCGAATCCATCGGTACCCCAAAATAAACCAAATTCTGGACCGCCTAAATACGAAGGAGCCATACCGAAATGGCAAAATAACCAGCCGCGAAATAGCGGATGGCAAAACAATCAGCCGCGAAATAACGCGTGGCAACCAAATTCATTACAAAACAGCGGAGCTGCAACATCATCACCGAATCAATTAGAAATTTCTTGCAATTATTGTAAGAAATCGGGACATCTGATTAAGGATTGTTTCAAGTTCAAGGCCAAAGTAGAATCAGGAGAAATAGTCCCATACTCAAGAATGAATCAGGGAAACGAGCAGGGCCACCCGGAAACGTCTGGCGCAATCCGGAGTGGGAACCCTCCACAGCGTCAGAAAATAATGAAAATAGGAGTCCCAAAAACGGAAGAAGCAAAACCATCAGGAAAATCAACGCCCTGGAAACCGACGTTGGAAATCGAGGAAAAAAAGTCAGTGAAGGAACAACAAACGAAGAAGAAATCAATGGAGGAAGAAGACGAACAAATAAACGAACAGTAACTGTTCCTATTAATACCGTACGAAATATTCCAACAATACTAATAACATCTCCAAATCTGGAAGGGAAGGCACGATTAATGGTTGATTCGGGATCCGATGTCAACCTCATCAAGAAATCAATGGTAACAGCATCGACAATCGTCAACACTCAAGAAATCATATATATCCGTGGAATAATCGATTCGAATCAAGCTACCTTAGGGACTGCATCAATAATGATTGCGAATCATCCAGTGAATTTCCACGTGGTAAACGACGCACTGTTTGACGATGAAGACGGAATCTTAGGATCCGAATTTCTGTTACATCAAGAAGCCAGCATCGATTATGCAAAAAGGCAAATCAAGTGGGGAAATAACTATATTCCCTTTAATACATACGAGGAGATATTCGTGCCAAAAAGAAGTTCAGTCCCTTTCCATATTAATATTGCAAATCCAGAACTGCGTGAAGGATACGTAGGAAAATTGCACGTCAAAGGAGGAATCTATTTGGGAAATGCCTTAGTAACAAATCGAGAGGGAAAAGCCCATATGAGAATAATAAATAGTACGGACGAGGATTGTAATGTTGTAGTACCTACAATCGAAATACTTCCATTTGAAGAACGTTCCTATAAACGCTGTAACTTGACGAAAATATCGAAAGAAAATCGATTCGAAGAAATCTTGAAACTACTCAGGTTGGATCACTTAAACAAGGAAGAAAAAGAAAATGTGATACAACTAATAAAGGAAAACGAAGATCGTTTTCATCTGGCAGGAGAAATTTTGGAAGGAACAGATAGCATACAACACAGAATTCATACTACAGATGATATACCGATAAATACTCGGCAATATCGATATCCACCAGTTCATAAGGATGAAATAAATCAACAAATAAATGAATTATTGGAAACTGGTGTGATAGAATCATCTTCATCTCCGTATAGTTCTCCCATATGGATCGTTCCTAAAAAACCAGATTCAACAGGGAAAAAACGATGGAGAGTAGTAATCGATTATCGTAAATTAAACGAAAAAACGATAGGTGACGCTTATCCTCTACCAAATATTACAGAAATATTGGATCAATTAGGAAGCGCAAAATATTTCTCTACATTCGACTTAGCATCAGGGTTTCATCAGATTAAGATGGCACCAGACGACGCACACAAGACAGCATTTTCTACACCATATGGACATTATCAGTTTACAAGAATGCCCTTTGGATTAAAAAATGCTCCTGCAACATTTCAACGCCTTATGAATAGCGTTCTATCAGGACTTCAAGGAACCGAACTTTTTGTTTATCTGGATGACATAGTAATATATTCCCGTTCTCTTCGTGAACACGAAATAAAATTTACAAGATTAATGAAAAGACTACGGGAAGCAAAACTAATGCTTCAACCAGACAAATGCGAATTTTTACGACATGAAGTGATCTATTTAGGACACATAATTGACGAACATGGAGTAAAACCGGATCCAAAAAAGATTGAAGCAGTAGAAAATTTTCCTAGACCCAAAACCCCTAAGAACATTAAACAATTCTTGGGATTAATTGGATACTATAGACGATTTATACCTGAATTTTCAAGAAAATCGAAACCATTAACAAATCTATTAAAAAAGACAAAGAAATTTATTTGGGACAAAGAAGAAGAAGAAGCATTTCAAATATTAAAGAAAGCTCTAATATCTAAGCCAATACTTCAATACCCAGATTTCTCGCACCCGTTCAAAGTAACGACGGATGCTTCGGGTTACGCTATAGGAGGAGTGCTTAGTCAGGAATTTACCGGCGACGATCTTCCTATTGCTTATGCGTCCCGCTTATTAAATACAGCAGAACAAAATTATTCTACAATTGAAAAAGAATGTTTAGCAATTATTTATTGCGTAACACATTTTAGACCCTATTTATATGGTCGTAAATTTAAAATAGAAACAGACCACAAACCTCTAGTATGGATGAATTCAATAAAAGATCCAAATTCTCGAATTTGGAAATGGAAACTTAAATTATCCGATTACGAATTCGAAATAAATTATAAAAAAGGGGAAAGTAACCTCAACGCTGATGCGTTATCCCGCAATCCACCAGAAGTATGCCTACCGATAAGAGCAAGAGAGGAAGAGGATCCTCCAGAAGGCGAACCGCCTCAAAAGAAAAATTTACGGTCAACTTCACCGGAAGATTTCAAAGGAGCAATGACGAGAAGTAGACATTTAGCCTTCCCAAATAGGGAACTCAAATATTTAGAATTTCCAAAAAGGAGACGTAAACGCATACCAATACCAGAAGAATCAGAAGATGTAGATATGGAACAAAATACATTATCGTCAGAAACACCTCAAAATTTAGAACAAAAACGGAAAAGAACTCTATCAAGCGATTCATCAATTGCTGGTCCTTCACCAAAAAGGAAAATCCAAGAAGAACCAATTGACATCGCAGGAACATCACAAGAAGAAGAAGAATCAATTGAAACTACCGAAACACTACAAGAAGAACAATCAATCGAAACTACTGGAACACTACAAGAAGAAGAATCAATGGAAACCACAGAAACACCGCAAGACGAAGAATCCATGGAAATAATAGATCTATCTCCATCACCGCCTCAATTATCACCAAGAACAACTACAAGTAGAAGCGAGGATACAATTCCTCATCAAAACCAATTGGTGATAAGAGAATCTAGAGATTCTCTTGCAAAAATAAAAGATAATAGAGTCATTTTCATCGGATTGGATGGAAGTCCAATCGATAGAGGTGCTAAAGAACTAGAAACAGAAAATCTACTACCAAATCATGTAGATCTTACCCTAGAAAGGGCCCGACCAGTACCAGATGGAGTAAGATATATAATAAGTTTACCAATCAAAGAAAATCCAAGAACTATTATACGACCTGATAACATTTTAAATGGTCTCATGTCATTATGGGACGTAGTCACGGAATTCGACCTGAAATCGTTCTCCATAAGTAGAACCCATAATATAGAAGACATACCATGGAAATATATCATAAATAGATTAAAGCACATCTTCGAAAACCTACCGATTACAATCACCATTTGCACTGGTGAAGTGGTAACACCACCTGAAAATCTGAGAGAACATATAATAAAAGAAAAACATACGTCGTCCAGTGGAGGACACAAAGGAGTTACGAAAACCTACCACAGGATACGACAAAATTACTATTGGGAAAATATGAAGAAGGAAATTCAAAAATTCATCAGAGAATGCCAAGACTGTCAAATGAAAAAGTTAACAAGAATAAAAATAAAACAACCAATGGTCTTGACAGATACTCCAGGTAAAGCGTTCGACAAAATCAGCATGGACATCGTAGGACCATTGCCAAAAACCAGAAAAGGAAGAACACACATACTAACGATACAAGATTTATTAACGAAATATTCAATAGCGATACCTTTAGCTCGAACCACCTCTGCCGATATAGCAGACGTATTTATAAAACGGTTTATTTGCCGATTCGGATCACCTAAAGCCATTTTAACTGATCAAGGAACAAATTTTACTTCAAATTTGCTAAAAATCATCGCTAAGCGATTCAAAATTAAACGTTATGTTACTACAGCTTATCATCCACAGAGTAACGGTTCGATAGAAAGATCGCATCACGTACTAACAGAATATTTAAAACAGTATACGACAAATGATGATAATTGGGATAATTGGATAGATTTAGCAATGTTTTCATACAACACTGCAGTACATGAGGGTACTAAATTTTCACCACATGAATTAGTTTTCGGATGCATAGCACGAGAACCTTCAAGCGAAAAACCTATTGGTGAAGATTTGGAACCTACATATGTTGAATATCTAAGAGATTTATTTTGTAAAATAACTAATCTGCAAACCCAAGCCCGAGAAAATTTGATAAAGGCAAAAGCCAAATCTAAACAATATTATGATCGGAAAATTAATCCACAAGATTTTAAAGCAGGAGATTTAGTATATCTTTTGAAAGAACCTCGGAGGACAAAGTTCGCAGATCAGTACTCAGGACCGTATAAAGTACTCGAATTGTTGCCTAATCAGAATGTTAAAATATTATCTGATGGAACAACTCGTACTGTACATATAAATAAACTTAAGCTCGCGTATATTAAGTCCTATCCAGGATGATAATCAAATAAAATAAAATTGTACACAAATAGAGAATAGATCGACAAAATGACTGAGTAATACAATACTTAGATTGTCGTCTATTACAGACCATAAAATTCTGTTCAGGAGCTTTCCAAAAGGAAAATTAGATAATTTTAATACGATTACTTGCGAGAGGAGACACATGGGACGAAGAGCGGGTACCCATAAAATTTCTATATATATATAGAATAAGATTAAGAAAGTACGAAATATTAAAGGAATAAATATAAATCATTGTTAAAATAACAATAGTTCAAAATGAACTTTATATTTTTTTTTGTTTTAAAAAAGGGGAATTACCATGATTTTACCATGGATAATTCTAATCAACTTGAATCTCGTTTGGGCCCTCATTGGATACGATTGCAATGGGCAACATTTAAACGTGACAACCGTTTCATTAAATTCAGTAGGAGATTGCGAAATAAGCCCAATCTCCACAACCACAAAGGAAATCTACATTCAACTTCTGCAACTCTCGGACTTCAACTACGTGGAAGTCATCCAATGCAAGCTCATAATTTCAAGAACCATTTATTATTGCGGAATGCATTCACACATTTCTGTAGTACACAACGGACTAAATGAATATCTTGAAGATTTAACTGAACGTCAATGCCGAAATATGCATGAATATGGATCCACCGTTATAGGTAATAACGTCTATTTGGTGGGACTCAAAATGAACCAGACATCAACCCGGACATTTACCATGGCTGGATCACTCACCGCAGATGGAAAATGTACCGGAGCACAATTTTCTGACCCTTATGGATCATGGGAAACAGTAGTAGTACAAGCAATGGCGAAAATAACACTCAAAACCGCTCTAGTACCAGTACGACTGGAGCCTAATAAAATCATATTGAAATCTGGAACAATATGCCATTTTCAAAACGGATTTTGTGTGGACAATGAGGACGGACATACATTCTGGCACTCTTTTCCACCATCGACCTGCAAATTCGATCGTTATGATGTACTCTACGAAGGGTTGGCATCCAAAATTACCGATACCAGCCAAACCGAAGAAAAATCACCTTCAGTGTATGCATTAACCACGCAGGATATTACGTTTGCTTTAACTCCAACAGGAGAGCAACATCTATGTGGTTATACGCTTATACAGACGGAACATCCAAAATTATTCATCTTGGAAACAACAAAAGAAAGAACATTTGCATCTTTACACAAAATTCCTGTAGAAAATTTGGATATTTTTACGTATGTAAATTCCAAATTTGTCTACGTGGAAAAACACATAAGAACTGAATTAAAAACTCTATACAGAGACATAATTATTCAAAAATGCTTATTGGAACAGCAAATATTAAACAATGCTCTAATAATTGCTACACTGAAACCAGACGAATTTGCCAATATAGTCATGAAATCACCAGGACATATGGCACTAGTAGCTGGCGAAGTGATTCACATTGTTAAATGCATTCCTGTACAAGTTAAAATACGTAAAACCGATGAATGTTATATAGAGTTACCTATATGGTTGAAAAACAATTCTATGTTTTTAACACCGAAATCTCACATATTAACTACTCAAGGGACACATGGAGAATGTAGTCCCATTCTACCAGTCATGTATGAAATTGACCAAGCATGGCACAGAATTTCACCACATCCAATTGAAGTTCATCCACCTCAAATATTACATCCAAAAACAAAACTCAACTGGCATTATACATCTCCTTCGGATCTCGCAACCAGCGGAATATATACACAGAAGGAATTGGAAAATTTAAGGGACCACATTATGTTCCCTGCAGAAAAAGCAGCGATATTAAATACACTCGCCAGAGGAGTATCCGGGAAAAATATTCCCGTTGGATCAATTTCAATAATGGGAATTTTGGACGAAGAAACCATCACCACGTTTGCCGAAAATGCAGCAGCCAAATTCTGGAATGGATTTCTTAAATTTGGAACAGTCACCGCAGGACTACTTGGAGTTTATATTATCATTAAAATAATAAAAACAGTATTTGATACCATTGTACACGGATATCAAATACATGCAGTCTATGGATGCGGACTACACTTGTTAGGGGCAATTTGGAGCTCCTTAACTACTTTAATAATACATTTTGCAAAGAAAAAGCAACCGTCATCGCAGAATGCAGATCAACCAGCAACAACTGACGAGGGACAACAACCGACTCCAGCAGCAAGAGAATTCAAGGAAGCCATCCAAGAATTGAAACAAATTTCCTCTGGAAATTTGCTTTCTAAGGGGGGAGGTGTCACGTCCCGCGACGTGGAGTCTACTATTATCTAACCCTTTAAATCGAATATATTTACTATTTCGTACTTTGGTGTATTGTAATCACCTAGTATACAAGTGTTGCCGATAAGGCATTGTAATCCGTAATCTACAAGAAGAAATCAAGTCAAGAATCAACGGACGGCAACAGTGAGCAGGAGGACCAGCATGAAGGAGGTAGCCGCACAGCTACTAGCCGCACACCAGCTAGCCAGTCGTGCGCACACAAAGGGGACCAGTGGACGCCAGCTGATGGGTCAGAGGCCCCTTCCGCCAGCGGAGTCGACACCTTCGCGAAGCTGCGCTCCTGATCATCGCCACAAATTTGCCCTCCCTATTATATCCCGTAAATCGAGCTCCAATACGGAACCGATGTATTTTAACTTCAATCCCTAGTATGTGGGCTGTACGAAACCAATCGTACAGAGCACATCGAAAACCCAGTAGCGTAAACTTCTAAAAAGGAATTAAAATAAGAATTTAACTATCGACGCTACTGAGGGTTTCGTATAACTGCAGAAATACGTCTTAAGTAAAGCAGAAGACACCGAAATAGGCGCGCAATAGCTCAAATTCTGCAGTAAACAAAACTCTCGGATAGCCCGCTGGAAAGAATTCTTCAGGTGGATCCCACGGCAGATGATTGGGCGATTTCATCTCCCACCGTCTTAATTGTCATGTGACAAACCTGGAGAAGGAGTGACCAATTGCCCTATAAAAAGGGATCGGACCACCCGCGGAGATTATTACCATGTTATAAAAGTTATCATGTTCAGTTATTATATTAATTCCTCATCAATCACACGTTAAAGACTACAAGAATCTTTTGAATCGAGAAAAAACAAAACAGTAATAAAAGTTGAAGTGTAGACATCGTAACGGTAAATAAAATTGATTTTTGTTACATTAAATCAGTGAGTGAAGTGTTCTACCTCAAATTCCAATCCTCTTTGATTTGACGTTTGTCTTTTGCTAAAATGAAATAAATTACGAAAATGTACACTGATAATTCACGGGTTGCGTTGAATGATGGTATTACCTATGAGCAGAACGTTGCCCGCGGTTTTACCAGAAATCAAGCGTAAACCTTGAGAGACGCGATTTGTAAAATATTAATAAATTCTAATGAAATATTTGCAATTACATCGAGCTTGCCTTCCCCGATGGTGCTGTTGAAGAGCAGAACGTTGCCCGCGGTAGCACCTGGTGCGGAAGGTGGAGATTGATGCATCGGTCAATTAATAATTGCTGGTTAAAATACCAAAGGACAAATGCCAAGGAATCATCGTGCGGGGCGACGAGTGCAGCTACGAAAACTGAATTGTTATTATCGTGAAGCGCCGGCGACCGGCGACGAGCTTCTTGGTATCGCTACACCTCCGATCGTCAGGCAAGAGATCGAACCCCCTGCATTTGGGCGAACCCTGGTTGTTGGCGAGTGGACCACCCCGAAGCCCGACCAGGCCCAGGAGATATCAGGGGTTTCATCAGGTCCCATCTCGTGGAAGTTAATCCCAATCTCATAATAAGAAAGGTAGGGTACTTCACAGAATAATAATATTGAATATCAAAAACGTTGTCTCGACTATCCCAGAGCGTAAATCCCTGGATTAGCTCAAAAGCGGTTAAATACGTAACCTCCCAAAAAATCGCGGCCCCGAATAGGAAGTAGGGACGTAACAGTTAGGTTAGACATTTTTTTACTAGCAAAGCACCGAAACAGAACATGAAATACACTTATATGCGTCCTATGCAGAAAGCAATTATGAACAAACATTATATATAAAATTGTAAGGAATCGATTGACGTCACTTTTGCAAAGATCTGATTAGAAATTGCAGAACTTCAAATTCGTCACTGCTTAGCGTGCAACATTGTATAGTCCCGCTGGTTTCGAGCGTCGAAGCCCACGAAACTCAACGAGACACATGATTGTTGGTGAGCATCGCGTTTGACGACTCTAGCTAGAGAATCACCCCGTATAAATGCTAAGAAACGATAGTGTGAGGCGGCGTGCGTTTCAACTGCACATTGACAATATCGTAGATTCTAGGGCCTAGAATATTAGCTCCGTAATACGATGTTCTTCACCAGAGCACTGCATTACTGATGAAAATGATGCCAAACATGGAGCAATTCGGTCTATTTTTAGTGAACGTAGTGTGTGTGTGTCCTAATCATGTATTCATTAGAAAAAATAGACCGAATTGCTTCGCAACTCGACTCATTTTCGTGGACATAAACTCACCAATCCATCGGTGGTAACACTCTTATCAAGGTGTAATAAGAAATATGAACATATTCATATTCAGTACTTGGATGACTCAAGTCGCCGTCGACCGAGGGCTCTAATAAATGTGCATTTATTTGGGAAACCAAAGCCGCGTCACTCGTGACACCTACTCGCGAACAGATATATGTATGTACGAGAAGAAGCAATGCAATTTCCCGATGACTTGAAGCAACATTTCAATAGGTAAATGCATGAAACTCTGGGATCAGGAATTCCCAACCAAGTGATGCATATGTAAGAACTGGCGAAATTCAACAATAGTTTGTCGTCTAAATTTTACAGTTAAAGTATTTATTTGACATGAATATAAAGTTTGTCAGCAAAGTCTTTCTCGATTTGAGTTCTATAGAAGGCTGACTTTCCTTCGGCATGGAAAAGTCCCCTCTTGTCCTGCACGCTGGCAGTCGTGCGACTCGCTGAGTTTCGTGGATTTCGACGCTCGAAACCAGCGGGGCCATACAATGTTGTGCACTAAGCATTGACAAATCTGCATTTCTGCATTTCTAATCAGATCTTTGCGAAAGTGACGTAAATCGATTTGTCATGTTTTCTCGATCAAACTGGCCCCAAAAATGATATTATTCGGACCATAAATAAGGAAATTACGTGAAAATTTGTTTGCAGAATTGGAAGTCCGTTTCGTTAAAAATAGTCTGATTTAAATTATTTTCTGTCAATTTAATCGGGAGAATGCCAGGAATCCAATTGTGTCACTTTCATATTGATACGATAAAGAAAAAAAACAAATTCTGTTCCTATATAATCGATGACACATCGCCGAGCAACGGCAATCTCGTGCGGCTCGGGCCACAAAGGTTTCTCGTCGGTTATTCGAGCATCTAAGATCGTTACGGGCTCTGTTTGGTGTACACGATACGGACTTTTCGCTACCCCCACCACTTCTGTCTCACTCTTGTCCGGCGAAGGCGAGGGCGAGATGGAAAGAGAGCGAGCGAAGGCACTGAAAGCGAGCGAGGACAGTACGAGACAGACGACGCGTTGATATTTTGTCTCGCTCCGTCTTTCGGACGCCTGACACTCCGTCCTTTGTGTGCGCGACGGGCGTGCGCGATGGTCGCAAGCGCTTACGGTGAGCACGGAACCCGCTTCGCAAAATCTTGACGCAGGCCGGGCATAAGTCTTTTTTGCGCCCTAGGCGAACTTGTCAAATTGCGCCCTTTATTATATTACATATATTTGAGATTATTTATGACTTTACTCTGTAAAATTAGGCAACTGCTAGGGCGTAAGGTTGACAAGAAGCGCAAAATGGCCTTTTCATTGTTGGCATTGTTGAAAATAAATTTTTAAATGAAATACTACAAATTATACTACAACGGTTTTAAACTACGAGTAAAAGTTAAGAGTAAGGTCATGAAGAAGCTCAATTAAATGTTTTATAATAAATAGCGGAATTTGGCAAGCTCGGTTATGGCGCAAAAAAGAGTCGTGCCGTGCCTGGCTATCTGACCGTGGCGCCCATGCGTCGAACAGTCACGATTCCATCTGAGCGCTTGCGCCCGTCGCGCACGCAAAGCGTTCCATCCCGCTCCCCCCTTCGGCCAGAAAGAAGCGAGAAACTCAGCCTCGGGATTAGGGCTCCGTTCATGATACGGGCTCAACGCCGGTCCCGACCAGCGAGCGGCTAACGAGCCTTTACATTCAGATATATTGGCCGGTGCGTTTCGTAACGCGTATTCTCCCACCATAGGTACCGCTTGCCTGCCTCGGTGCTCCTGTTTGCAACGTTTTCTGACTAGCTCTCGTTCCATCTCACTCTCGCCTTCGCAGAACAAGAGTGAGCCAGAAGTGAGGGGTGATATAGGGATGGTGGAGATAACGCTGCAGAGAGAACTGGACGCACTGGAGGGATGGTGTGCGAATAATGGCCTATCGGTGAATCCGAGCAAAATGGAGTTGATCCGGATAGCTAATAAGAACAGAAGACCACACTACGGAGGGATCCTATATCAAGGTCGGTGGCTGGAGCTATCAAAGAAGGTGAGGTACCTAGGGATCACTATCAATGAGACGCTAACGTGGGGAGATCACGTCCGCAAACAGACTCGCAGAGCCAAGAACAATTTGAATATGATGTGCAGGGCAGTCGGACCGACCTGGGGACTGACACCGGTCACGATGAAATGGGCATACGAAGCGATAGTAATCACCCCGGGTGACTTTTGGAGCAGGGATCTGGTGAAGAACAGCGAATATGGCTACGTACAAGGCCGAATTGGACAAAGTCCAGGGCGCAGCACTTAGAAGGATTTTCGGCGTGATGAGGTCCACGCCAACTAGGGCGCTGGAAATTCTAGCGGACCTACCACTACTGGAGGTAAGAGTGAAGGAGCTCGCGATGAGGACGATGTTAAGACTGCAGAGCTGGGATCAATGGACAGGAGGTAATGAGAAGAGTCACGGTTGGATACTGGAGGAGGAAGGAGGCGAAGAGCTGAATAGGATGAAGACCATGCCTAGGGACTTAATAGTGAAGAAGTATGTTTTCGACAGGGAGTTCATAGTGGCGATCGACGATAGGAAGGCTTGGAACGAGGAAAAGATCAGGAACAGTCATGACTCGGTCTGGTACACAGACGGATCAAAGAGGAAGGACGGGCTGGCAGGGTCAGGATGGTGTAAGGAGAACGATGCGAGGAAGTGGGGAACAAAGAGGTTGGGCAGATACGCGACGGTGTTCCAGGCGGAAATCGTTGCCATCCTAGAATGCGTTCGGAGTATCGAAAAAGAGTTCAACGAGGAGGAGAAGGAAGAGAGAGACCGGAGAAGAGCGGTAGGCGGTAGGGAATCCACTGGAATGGTCAGAGGAAATCGAAACAATAGTAGGATAGCGATATGTACGGATAGCTAGGCCGCTATCAAAGCACTGAGGAGGAGTATGTATGTGTCTCAGCTGGCATTGGAATGCAGAATAGTATTGAACGAGCTTGGGAGAAGAGGAGCCAAGATTACCATATATTGGGTACCAGGGCACGAGGGGACAGCGGGTAATGAGAGGGCAGATCGACTAGCTAGGGCAGGGTCAAGCATAGCTCCCAGGATGGACGAGACGATCCCCCCCGATAGCTGATGTGGCCTTCAAGGCCGTTATCAGAGAATGGAGGGATAAGGCCTGGAAAAGGAAGTGGGAGGATACGACTGACTGTGCGACGGCGAAGCTGTTGATGGGCCCTGAACCAAAAAGGGACAGGGCCAGGAAACTAAAAGGAATGGAAAGAGTCGAAGCAAGGAATGTGGTGGGCATTCTAAGTGAGCATGCACCACTGAATGCTCACTTACATAGGAGTATGGCCAGTGAAACAGAAATGTGTTCGCTATGCGAGGTTAGTAAGGAGGACTTTGTGCACGTTCTGTGCGAGTGTCCACGTACAATGGAAACCCGGAAAAGGATATTTGGCATGGAAGTGATTAGAGCAGAAGAGGTTAGCAAGCTATGTATAGACAAGATTGTGAGTTTCCTGGAGGAGGTGAACCCATGGAAATACACCTAAGGCTCATCTCCGCCAGAAGGAGAGGACCTTCACGCTGGCCCCCTTCTCGGTCAGTGACTCGGAAGTAGACTGAGAAGGAGGCTGGAGCCGCGATTCGAAGGGGACCGCTACCCCTCGGCGGTCCACCGGGGGGGGGGGCGGAGGCAGGGGCCCCCTCCACATCTCCAACAGAAAGGCAGCCAATGAGGGCAGAATGGTGAGGCAGCTATTCCAACCGTGGTCCAGTGGTGACTGAGCCTTGCAAAGTTCGATCCGGGTCCGCGGAAGCGTAGCAGTGCCAAGAGTAAGAAAGCAAGAATGGTTCCAGTGCTCCAAGCACTTAAGCGATACCGGCGCACCGGCTTTTACACACCTCTTTAGGAATGCGGAGTGCCGCTAGGGGCGGGTGGTGACCGCCCCCCTTCTGGACCGTGCCTCGCTATCAGATCTCGCAATGTTTGATCAAGACTTGATATAATCTGGGAAGAGGTTGGGGGGGGGTGCGTCCCTGGGGCCCTCTTGCCGTGGGGACCCTTGCCCTAAAATGCTATAACCTCAGGATTAAAGAGTGTAGGTCGGGGGGGGGGGAACAATGGGGCAGTGTTGCGGTGTAGGATAGCTGTGGGAAGTCTCAGGAAACAGGAATGAGGGGGGGGGGGAGTACTAGGGCGTTGAGTCAAGGGGGCGAGGGGGGGAGTAGGAGGGTGGGATAGCTAGCCCTATGAGGGTAAACAAGCCGTCACCCTAGCAAGCTGGAGGTATGGTATGCGCGTGCCCGCGCAGTCTAAAGGTGCTTCCAGCGGGGACGTGAAGGGGACCTCGCTACTCCGGGTTCAGGACGACGAGTAAAAGCGAGCCTACGGGGTTGATAGGAGATCTGGTAGAGCGGCGTCGAGACACGGTTCCATATATCGCGAATCTATTTAGCGACGGGCGGGTACCGTCAAGGCCGGAGAGGGTGGCTTGCGCAACGCATAATGACTCCGGCGCAGCTATGCGTGCGTCTTAGGTGGGGATCGCCCACCCTTGTCGAAGGTCACCCACGCGAGTACGGTCCGTCCGCAAGCTGGCCCGGGTCTATAAAAAGTGGACGCGTACCCGAGAAACGGGGTAGAATCCTGGCGGGTTAATGCGTACCATGAGGAGGCGGCCATCCATAGCCATTCCCTCCCCCCTGGGGGGAGGCCCGTCTTTCCAGGCCGTGCAGGGTAGAGGGTGTGGTCCTCTGGACCAGGTGGCAAGTCGTCCCCCCCCTACTCGGCCCCGACCGTTGAAGGGGGCTCTCTAACCCCGGGGCAGCGCAGGGGAAAGAGATGCGGTCATACCGGGCGGCATGATCAGCTCTGGGGGAACTCCCGCTCTCCGAATGTTTGTACACTCACTGGCTGCATGGCCCGAGTGACGCCCGGGACCTCGGCACGTGCCGTATGCTCCCCCCGCTGTATGTCGCAACTAAATCGACTAAATCGACTACCCCACCATACTCCTCGATCGGTGTTCGCGATCGCTGTTCGCGAAAACGAACCGACCGGCCAATATATCTGAATACGACCTTAGGATAAAGATATAATGAAAGATGAAAAATTATTCGAAGCCCAAGATGAAAGGCCTTCGAATAAACAAAGGAAACTAATAAATACCCGAAGCTAATTAGAATGTTAGATTTAGGATACACACACCCTACCCCAAACCTCGTGTCGATCAGTCACTGGGGCCATTCGGAAGTATATTCTTTTATTTAAATAATGCCCATCTCTGCATAGGACCGCAAAGAATTACAAAAGAAAATCAGGGAGTCAACTGTTGACTGATTTGGAGACTTTTCCTTGTTGTATGTTATATACAATAGTCGGAAGAATAATAATAAGAGCAATAATTGCAAATACTTGCTGTAACTTCCACATTCTGAAAATATGATATCAGTAAATCAATATTTCCAGTATTAGTAAAAAAGTTCCAATCTCTTTTTTTATTTTATATATCTTCCAATCTCTTTTTTTATATAATTATAACATAAATTCGACAGTGATTTCAAGTGATGTATGTGTTACAATAAAAGCGTTAATTTAGTAAATGTACACAGTTCCCAACAGTTACATGCCTAAAATGCATATAACCTAACCCACAATCGTTCGAAAATTCATACATTGACTGCATCACGCTTTTACTGTGGCTTGTGTATCCAGCTAACGCTTCAGTTTTGCTAGGATTCCACGTCGGCAGTCCTCCCGAGTAGGCGCCATCTCGTGTTCACTAGCTGAACTAAATTTGTCACGTGAGTTGCTCTGTATTATCGCCAATATGGCGGAACTCGTATTTGGGACTGAAGTCACGATTTTTCATTATTCGTCCTTATATGAGCAAATTTGGGGCTGGGTTAGGACTCATTCGAATGAGGAAGTTTCAATGCAGAGCGCTCTTCTCATCGTTTCAGTCACAAAGCTCTTTTAGTGACCTAAAAATACTTGGATTCTGCAGGTGTATTTTGTCGACTTTTGCTCTACTTTGGACACTCATATTATTAGATATCAACCCAATCTCGTTGAACCATGAGAAGAGCGCTCCGCATTGAACCTTCCTCTTTCGAATGAGTCCTAACCCAGCCCAAAATCTGTTCATATAAGGACGAATGATGAAAAATCCCAACCCCCTGTTTCGGGCCAGATTGTGTCGGTATACAGCGCGCTGCATTACCCGTGTCTACCCCCTGGAATAAACTGTAAGTGTAGCTGATTTAAATCTAATATTTTTAAATTATATTTCAATTTTATTAGGTTTGATTTTATTTCTAATATATATTATTTGTTTTTTATTTTTTTATATTTTTAAAAAAAATTTTTTTAAGAATTGTATTTAGAATAGAATTTGTGTGGCAACTAATTTTATAATAGTTTTGGTTATATGAATTATATGTGATACGAAGTTACATGCATTCAAATGTTATGCATGAACACTTACATGCATTGTGGCTCATTTCATAATAACATTTCTTCAGCTTCAACCGTTAAGGGTTTAACTTTTTTATTTTCTTTCAGTCTGAGAGAGCTAATTGAAGGATCTGATGATATTAAGAGATAATGTAAAATATCTTTGTTTGTCATTTGCCTGTTGCACATTCTGCTATGTTTAACTCGGGCTTTACGAAAAATTTTATTATTTCCTTCTTGTGGCTCTTCCGATAGCCAGCCAAACGGTAAATCAAATGATTTGATAATGTCGCTTCCATGAATAAGTACTTTATGAAGCGATGGTGGCATTTTATACCGTTCATACAATTGCACACAAATCTCTGCAGCATTGAAGCAATAAGTTTTAAATTTATTACAATTGATCATTCTGCCACAGGTTAAAACTTGCAAAATATAATATAACCTTTGGATCAAATGTTTATCTAAACCAGTACATAAATAAAAAAAAAAAATATAATGACAATATAAAAAAAGATGTAAAATCAAAATGAGCTGCAAGTACATCACAAAAAAAAGAAAATAATATAATCACACAAAAAAAGATAATAATATAATTACAATATAAAAAAAGATGTGAAATCAAAATGAGCTGCAAGTACATAAAGGTGCTTTCCAACTGCGCTTAAGATGACACAACTACATATACACAGCTAAAATGCTGTGTTCATACATTCCATTACTCATATCGCGGACATTTTAATTAACCCATCAAAAAGAATCCCATTTAAAAACATTGTCGTAAATTAATAGCTTTACAAAATTAATGATATACAAAAATTGCGCCAATCATAACAATGACTATTTATACAAAGAAAAAAATGTATTAAATAATATTAAGCAGATATATTTTTATACAAATAAATATTTTAATACGAATAAATATTTTATTCAAAATACTTGGCGCTGCGCCCCGAATTGGTGTTGCTAAACTGAATAAATATGTATAAATTGCATTAATCTTTTTTTCTTTCTTTCTTTCTTGTGCGTGCGTTCGTGAATGTGCGTATGTGTGCGTGTGCATATGCTACGTATGATATTAGAGTTAAATATATGTACAATAAATCTGACTGTGTTTCTAATATGTATATGTATAATATGTATATGTTTATGTATTTCAGATTGTAAGGGAGTTATTGTAAATTATTAAGATTAAGTCAATTAACATTTTTTCGGTTGCGCAGCGCCAAGTATTTTGAATAAAATATTTATTTCACATCTTTTTTTATATTGTCATTATATTTTTTATTTTTATTTATGTACTGGTTTAGATGAACATTTGATCCAAAGGTTATATTATATTTTGCAAGTTTTAACCTGTGGCAGAATGATCAATTGTAATAAATTTAAAACTTATTGCTTCAATGCTGCAGAGATTTGTGTGCAATTGTATGAACGGTATAAAATGCCACCATCGCTTCATAAAGTACTTATTCATGGAAGCGACATTATCAAATCATTTGATTTACCGTTTGGCTGGCTATCGGAAGAGCCACAAGAAGGAAATAATAAAAAATTTCGTAAAGCCCGAGTTAAACATAGCAGAATGTGCAACAGGCAAATGACAAACAAAGATATTTTACATTATCTCTTAATATCATCAGATCCTTCAATTAGCTCTCTCAGACTGAAAGAAAATAAAAAAGTTAAACCCTTTGTCACGTCCCGGGTGAGGTCTTTAGGACGATGGCATAGACGGGGTAATTTTGGGGAATGCAGGCGCGAATGCCAGATTCGTAGCACTGCGGAGAGTTAGGATTCAGGCGCGAATGCCAGATTCGTAGCACTGAGAAGAGTTAGGATTCAGGCGCGAATGCCAGATTCGTAGCACTGAACGGTTTGGGGAATGCAGGCGCGAATGCCAGATTCGTAGCGCTGCGGAGAGTTAGGATTCAGGCGCGAATGCCAGATTCGTAGCACTGAGGAGAGTTAGGATTCAGGCGCGAATGCCAGATTCGTAGCACTGAACGGTTTGGGGGAATGCAGGCGCGAATGCCAGATTCGTAGCACTGAACGACCAGGGATTGGTTTGATTAGTAATCACTCGGGTGGTGACACCCGTTAGAGCACTTTGTTTTGGTGTGGTAATTGGATTTACTGTTGCATTTATATAAGAAGTGACACGTAATACTTCCGAGAAATATGTCTAGACATATGGCTATACGCGGCCCATGCGAAAGAACGTTGGTAAATACTATAAGAACACTTGAGTTCGTGAACCGAGATCAGCTGTTGCTGCAGTCCGTTATGGCTTGGAATCTCCGCGGCCACAGGGTAAACACAATAATATGAAGCGAGGTTTAAAGCAAAGCGGTTTATTAGCTTTAAGCACGTATATATGCACCGCGATGGTGCTTTATGCAATAACAATAATGATAATATAAGATGATGAACATGAATACATGCGAACAACCGAAAGAAAGAAACTTGAAATGCAATAAGAGTTAATACAAGTAAATAATATATGAAACGCAATAGGCGTTAATAAAGTTAAATAATATGAGCAATAAGCTTTAGTTAGAAAGAAATACGAAATGCAATAAGAGTTAATACAAGTAAATAATGTATGAAATGCAATGGGCGTTATTGTTATAAAATAGTAAATGGTATGGAGGTGATACACAATGTAATGGTAAGTAGTATTAATCGCTTACAGTAGTTGTCGTAGATCGCAGAATGTAACACTGTTTAAATTTCCCGAATACTTTTCGATAACACACGTTATTGACCACTGGTGTCAGTAGAAGAGAGGTTACGGCCTCTTGGGCCCGGGTATTTATCTGATTTTCGGAAGATTGTGACGGGTGAAAGGTATGCGCGGTATGCACCGTGGCACGCGCCGCGGTATCATTTCCGGTTTTTTTTTGTCGTATGAAATAAGTGTCTACAATTGGAGCGCGTTGACAATAGAATAGGACCTCTGGGGGTTTTTCATTCGTACGAAATATTCGCAGCAAGGACTTCCGGGGTTTTTACTTGGGCTTTTGAAAAGAGAACACTCATCTGATTTAATGGATTTTGGGAGTTTTAATTGGAAAGGGGTGAGCGTGGTTTTGGCTTGGAGGGTGTTAGAGCGGGGGTGAGACGTGGTCTCGAATCAAGAGTGATTTGGGACGAGGGACTTGTTTAGATTCGATATGGGGGAGGAGATGATGCTTAGCAGGGCGAAGGGGAGATGGGGATTTCAGTGGCTGACCGTCTTGAGATGGGGACCGCTAAGGGACATCGCCAAGGCGATCAGGAGTGAGGAACAAGGTATGATTTGAGGCTTCATTGGAGTTGTAGAGTGATTTTGGAGACAGACTTGTTATAAAACCGGCGCGGAAAAATAGTGGGACGTTACACCTTAACGGTTGAAGCTGAAGAAATGTTATTATGAAATGAGCCACAATGCATGTAAGTTTTCATGCATAACATTTGAATGCATGTAACTTCGTATCACATATAATTCATATAACCAAAACTATTATAAAATTAGTTGCCACACAAATTCTATTCTAAATACAATTCTTAAAATTTTTTTTTTTAAAAATATAAAAAAATAAAAAACAAATAATATATATTAGAAATAAAATCAAACCTAATAAAACTGAAATATAATTTAAAAATATTAGATTTAAATCAGCTACACATACAGTTTATTCCAGGGGGTAGACACGGGTAATGCAGCGCGCTGTATACCGACACAATCTGGCCCGAAACAGGGGGTTGGGATTTTTCATCATTCGTCCTTATATGAACAGATTTTGGGCTGGGTTAGGACTCATTCGAAAGAGGAAGGTTCAATGCGGAGCGCTCTTCTCATGGTTCAACGAGATTGGGTTGATATCTAATAATATGAGTGTCCAAAGTAGAGCAAAAGTCGACAAAATACACCTGCAGAATCCAAGTATTTTTAGGTCACTAAAAGAGCTTTATGACTGAAACGATGAGAAGAGCGCTCTGCATTGAAACTTCCTCATTCGAATGAGTCCTAACCCAGCCCCAAATTTGCTCATATAAGGACGAATAAAGAAAAATCGTGACTTCAGTCCCAAATACGAGTTCCGCCATATTGGCGATAATACAGAGCAACTCACGTGACAAATTTAGTTCAGCTAGTGAACACGAGATGGCGCCTACTCGGGAGGACTGCCGACGTGGAATCCTAGCAAAACTGAAGCGTTAGCTGGATACACAAGCCACAGTAAAAGCGTGATGCAGTCAATGTATGAATTTTCGAACGATTGTGGGTTAGGTTATATGCATTTTAGGCATGTAACTGTTGGGAACTGTGTACATTTACTAAATTAACGCTTTTATTGTAACACATACATCACTTGAAATCACTGTCGAATTTATGTTATAATTATATAAAAAAAGAGATTGGAAGATATATAAAATAAAAAAAGAGATTGGAACTTTTTTACTAATACTGGAAATATTGATTTACTGATATCATATTTTCAGAATGTGGAAGTTACAGCAAGTATTTGCAATTATTGCTCTTATTATTATTCTTCCGACTATTGTATATAACATACAACAAGGAAAAGTCTCCAAATCAGTCAACAGTTGACTCCCTGATTTTCTTTTGTAATTCTTTGCGGTACTATGCAGAGATGGGCATTATTTAAATAAAAGAATATACTTCCGAATGGCCCCAGTGACTGATCGACACGAGGTTTGGGGTAGGGTGTGTGTATCCTAAATCTAAAATTCTAATTAGCTTCGGGTATTTATTAGTTTCCTTTGTTTATTCGAAGGCCTTTCATCTTGGGCTACGAATAATTTTTCATCTTTCATTATATCTTTATCCTAAGGTCGAATTCCGATATATTGGCCGGTCGGTTCGTTTTCGCGAACAGCGATCGCGAACACCGATCGAGGAGTATGGTGGGATAGTCGATTTAGTCGATTTAGTTGCGACATACAGCGGGGGGAGCATACGGCACGTGCCGAGGTCCCGGGCGTCACTCGGGCCATGCAGCCAGTGAGTGTACAAACATTCGGAGAGCGGGAGTTCCCCCAGAGCTGATCATGCCGCCCGGTATGACCGCATCTCTTTCCCCTGCGCTGCCCCGGGGTTAGAGAGCCCCCTTCAACGGTCGGGGCCGAGTAGGGGGGGACGACTTGCCACCTGGTCCAGAGGACCACACCCTCTACCCTGCACGGCCTGGGAAGACGGGCCTCCCCCCAGGGGGGAGGGAATGGCTATGGATGGCCGCCTCCTCATGGTACGCATTAACCCGCCAGGATTCTACCCCGTTTCTCGGGTACGCGTCCACTTTTTATAGGCCCGGGCCAGCTTGCGGACGGACCGTACTCGCGTGGGTGACCATCGACAAGGGTGGGCGATCCCCACCTAAGACGCACGCATAGCTGCGCCGGAGTCATTATGCGTTGCGCAAGCCACCCTCTCCGGCCTTGACGGTACCCGCCCGTCGCTAAATAGATTCGCGGTATATGGAACCGTGTCTCGACGCCGCTCTACCAGATCTCCTATCAACCCCGTAGGCTCGCTTTTACTCGTCGTCCTGAACCCGGAGTAGCCAGGTCCCCTTCACGTCCCCGCTGGAAGCACCTTTAGACTGTGCGGGCACGCGCATACCATACCTCCAGCTTGCTAGGGTGACGGCTTGTTTACCCTCATAGGGCTAGCTATCCCACCCTCCTACTCCCCCCCTCGCCCCCTTGACTCAACGCCCTAGTACTCCCCCCCCCCTCATTCCTGTTTCCTGAGACTTCCCACAGCTATCCTACACCGCAACACTGCCCCATTGTTCCCCCCCCCCCCGACCTACACTCTTTAATCCTGAGGTTATAGCATTTTAGGGCAAGGGTCCCCACGGCAAGAGGGCCCCAGGGACGCACCCCCCCCCAACCTCTTCCCAGATTATATCAAGTCTTGATCAAACATTGCGAGATCTGATAGCGAGGCACGGTCCAGAAGGGGGGCGGTCACCACCCGCCCCTAGCGGCACTCCGCATTCCTAAAGAGGTGTGTAAAAGCCGGTGCGCCGGTATCGCTTAAGTGCTTGGAGCACTGGAACCATTCTTGCTTTCTTACTCTTGGCACTGCTACGCTTCCGCGGACCCGGATCGAACTTTGCAAGGCTCAGTCACCACTGGACCACGGTTGGAATAGCTGCCTCACCATTCTGCCCTCATTGGCTGCCTTTCTGTTGGAGATGTGGAGGGGGCCCCTGCCTCCGCCCCCCCCCCCCCCGGTGGACCGCCGAGGGGTAGCGGTCCCCTTCGAATCGCGGCTCCAGCCTCCTTCTCAGTCTACTTCCGAGTCACTGACCGAGAAGGGGGCCAGCGTGAAGGTCCTCTCCTTCTGGCGGAGATGAGCCTTAGGTGTATTTCCATGGGTTCACCTCCTCCAGGAAACTCACAATCTTGTCTATACATAGCTTGCTAACCTCTTCTGCTCTAATCACTTCCATGCCAAATATCCTTTTCCGGGTTTCCATTGTACGTGGACACTCGCACAGAACGTGCACAAAGTCCTCCTTACTAACCTCGCATAGCGAACACATTTCTGTTTCACTGGCCATACTCCTATGTAAGTGAGCATTCAGTGGTGCATGCTCACTTAGAATGCCCACCACATTCCTTGCTTCGACTCTTTCCATTCCTTTTAGTTTCCTGGCCCTGTCCCTTTTTGGTTCAGGGCCCATCAACAGCTTCGCCGTCGCACAGTCAGTCGTATCCTCCCACTTCCTTTTCCAGGCCTTATCCCTCCATTCTCTGATAACGGCCTTGAAGGCCACATCAGCTATCGGGGGGGATCGTCTCGTCCATCCTGGGAGCTATGCTTGACCCTGCCCTAGCTAGTCGATCTGCCCTCTCATTACCCGCTGTCCCCTCGTGCCCTGGTACCCAATATATGGTAATCTTGGCTCCTCTTCTCCCAAGCTCGTTCAATACTATTCTGCATTCCAATGCCAGCTGAGACACATACATACTCCTCCTCAGTGCTTTGATAGCGGCCTAGCTATCCGTACATATCGCTATCCTACTATTGTTTCGATTTCCTCTGACCATTCCAGTGGATTCCCTACCGCCTACCGCTCTTCTCCGGTCTCTCTCTTCCTTCTCCTCCTCGTTGAACTCTTTTTCGATACTCCGAACGCATTCTAGGATGGCAACGATTTCCGCCTGGAACACCGTCGCGTATCTGCCCAACCTCTTTGTTCCCCACTTCCTCGCATCGTTCTCCTTACACCATCCTGACCCTGCCAGCCCGTCCTTCCTCTTTGATCCGTCTGTGTACCAGACCGAGTCATGACTGTTCCTGATCTTTTCCTCGTTCCAAGCCTTCCTATCGTCGATCGCCACTATGAACTCCCTGTCGAAAACATACTTCTTCACTATTAAGTCCCTAGGCATGGTCTTCATCCTATTCAGCTCTTCGCCTCCTTCCTCCTCCAGTATCCAACCGTGACTCTTCTCATTACCTCCTGTCCATTGATCCCAGCTCTGCAGTCTTAACATCGTCCTCATCGCGAGCTCCTTCACTCTTACCTCCAGTAGTGGTAGGTCCGCTAGAATTTCCAGCGCCCTAGTTGGCGTGGACCTCATCACGCCGAAAATCCTTCTAAGTGCTGCGCCCTGGACTTTGTCCAATTCGGCCTTGTACGTAGCCATATTCGCTGTTCTTCACCAGATCCCTGCTCCAAAAGTCACCCGGGGTGATTACTATCGCTTCGTATGCCCATTTCATCGTGACCGGTGTCAGTCCCCAGGTCGGTCCGACTGCCCTGCACATCATATTCAAATTGTTCTTGGCTCTGCGAGTCTGTTTGCGGACGTGATCTCCCCACGTTAGCGTCTCATTGATAGTGATCCCTAGGTACCTCACCTTCTTTGATAGCTCCAGCCACCGACCTTGATATAGGATCCCTCCGTAGTGTGGTCTTCTGTTCTTATTAGCTATCCGGATCAACTCCATTTTGCTCGGATTCACCGATAGGCCATTATTCGCACACCATCCCTCCAGTGCGTCCAGTTCTCTCTGCAGCGTTATCTCCACCATCCCTATATCACCCCTCACTTCTGGCTCACTCTTGTTCTGCGAAGGCGAGAGTGAGATGGAACGAGAGCTAGTCAGAAAACGTTGCAAACAGGAGCACCGAGGCAGGCAAGCGGTACCTATGGTGGGAGAATACGCGTTACGAAACGCACCGGCCAATATATCTGAATGTAAAGGCTCGTTAGCCGCTCGCTGGTCGGGACCGGCGTTGAGCCCGTATCATGAACGGAGCCCTAATCCCGAGGCTGAGTTTCTCGCTTCTTTCTGGCCGAAGGGGGGAGCGGGATGGAACGCTTTGCGTGCGCGACGGGCGCGAGCGCTCAGATGGAATCGTGACTGTTCGACGCATGCGCGCCACGGTCAGATAGCCAGGCACGGCACGACTCTTTTTTGCGCCATAACCGAGCTTGCCAAATTCCGCTATTTATTATAAAACATTTAATTGAGCTTCTTCATGACCTTACTCATAACTTTTACTCGTAGTTTAAAACCGTTGTAGTATAATTTGTAGTATTTCATTTAAAAATTTATTTTCAACAATGCCAACAATGAAAAGGCCATTTTGCGCCTCTTGTCAACCTTACGCCCTAGCAGTTGCCTAATTTTACAGAGTAAAGTCATAAATAATCTCAAATATATGTAATATAATAAAGCGCGCAATTTGACAAGTTCGCCTAGGGCGCAAAAAAGACTTATGCCCGGCCTGCGTCAAGATTTTGCGAAGCGGGTTCCGTGCTCACCGTAAGCGCTTGCGACCATCGCGCACGCCCGTCGCGCACACAAAGGACGGAGTGTCAGGCGTCCGAAAGACGGAGCGAGACAAAATATCAACGCGTCGTCTGTCTCGTACTGTCCTCGCTCGCTTTCAGTGCCTTCGCTCGCTCTCTTTCCATCTCGCCCTCGCCTTCGCCGGACAAGAGTGAGACAGAAGTGGTGGGGGTAGCGAAAAGTCCGTATCGTGTACACCAAACAGAGCCCGTAACGATCTTAGATGCTCGAATAACCGACGAGAAACCTTTGTGGCCCGAGCCGCACGAGATTGCCGTTGCTCGGCGATGTGTCATCGATTATATAGGAACAGAATTTGTTTTTTTTCTTTATCGTATCAATATGAAAGTGACACAATTGGATTCCTGGCATTCTCCCGATTAAATTGACAGAAAATAATTTAAATCAGACTATTTTTAACGAAACGGACTTCCAATTCTGCAAACAAATATTCACGTAATTTCCTTATTTATGGTCCGAATAATATCATTTTTGGGGCCAGTTTGATCGAGAAAACATGACAAATCGATTTACGTCACTTTCGCAAAGATCTGATTAGAAATGCAGAAATGCAGATTTGTCAATGCTTAGTGCACAACATTGTATGGCCCCGCTGGTTTCGAGCGTCGAAATCCACGAAACTCAGCGAGTCGCACGACTGCCAGCGTGCAGGACAAGAGGGGACTTTTCCATGCCGAAGGAAAGTCAGCCTTCTATAGAACTCAAATCGAGAAAGACTTTGCTGACAAACTTTATATTCATGTCAAATAAATACTTTAACTGTAAAATTTAGACGACAAACTATTGTTGAATTTCGCCAGTTCTTACATATGCATCACTTGGTTGGGAATTCCTGATCCCAGAGTTTCATGCAATTACCTATTGAAATGTTGCTTCAAGTCATCGGGAAATTGCATTGCTTCTTCTCGTACATACATATATCTGTTCGCGAGTAGGTGTCACGAGTGACGCGGCTTTGGTTTCCCAAATAAATGCACATTTATTAGAGCCCTCGGTCGACGGCGACTTGAGTCATCCAAGTACTGAATATGAATATGTTCATATTTCTCATTACACCTTGATAAGAGTGTTACCACCGATGGATTGGTGAGTTTATGTCCACGAAAATGAGTCGAGTTGCGAAGCAATTCGGTCTATTTTTTCTAATGAATACATGATTAGGACACACACACACTACGTTCACTAAAAATAGACCGAATTGCTCCATGTTTGGCATCATTTTCATCAGTAATGCAGTGCTCTGGTGAAGAACATCGTATTACGGAGCTAATATTCTAGGCCCTAGAATCTACGATATTGTCAATGTGCAGTTGAAACGCACGCCGCCTCACACTATCGTTTCTTAGCATTTATACGGGGTGATTCTCTAGCTAGAGTCGTCAAACGCGATGCTCACCAACAATCATGTGTCTCGTTGAGTTTCGTGGGCTTCGACGCTCGAAACCAGTGGGACTATACAATGTTGCACGCTAAGCAGTGACGAATTTGAAGTTCTGCAATTTCTAATCAGATCTTTGCAAAAGTGACGTCAATCGATTCCTTACAATTTTATATATAATGTTTGTTCATAATTGCTTTCTGCATAGGACGCATATAAGTGTATTTCATGTTCTGTTTCGGTGCTTTGCTAGTAAAAAAATGTCTAACCTAACAAACTTCATTTTCTGGGGACATCCCCTCATCTATTTTCCCTTTTCACTTATAATTCCTTACTGCTAACGTAGAATATTGTAGCATAAGCACATTTCAAGTAATTAAAATATACAATGAATTTTCTGCGTTTGCAGTACCAGCCGACTTCCGTTAAAATTTTTATAATGACAACGCAACAGCTGAGAATTTCTTTCCTTATTCAGAATAAAATTCGGAAATAGCAAACAGCTCTCTCTCGCGTTTACCAGGCAATCGGCGATCTATCGGTATTACCATTTCTGTGCAGAAAAAAACTGCTGTAATACCGACCTGCCGAATCGGCCAGGTCATGTGACGTGTCTACCCCCTTAAAACATAAATTTTGTAAATTTCACGTAAATTTTTTATTTTATAGCTTGTCACGTCCCGGGTGGAGGTCTTTTGGGGACAATGACATGTGGGGTAGTAGTCAGGCGCGAATGTGAAATCCTGCACTCTGAAAGTTTTGGGGAATGTCAGGCGCGAATCTAAAATCCAGCACACTGAGGATTTGGAAGGAACCCAGGCGCGAATCTAAAATCCTGCACTCTGAAGGTTTTGGGGAATGTCAGGCGCGAATCTAAAATCCAGCACACTGAGGATTTGGGAGGATGGTCAGGCGCGAATCTTGAATCCAGCACTCTGAGGATTTGAAGGAACCCAGGCGCGAATCTTTAATCCAGCACTCTGAAGCTAGGGGGAGATCAGGCGCGAATCTTAAATCCAACACGCTAATCGACCAGGGAAGGTTTAAAAGGTGAATACACACCCGGGGAACACCCGTTAGAGCACCTTATGTTTGTTTTGATTTAGGTGATAAGATTTACCGTTGCATTTATGTAAAGAATACCACGCGTATGGTTTCCGAGATTAGCACAGCTAATGCGAAAGTACGTTTGTAAACAGCGAATGCGCTCTCGCGTTTACTAACAGGAATCAGCTGTTGCGGCAGCCCGTCTTAGTTTGGAATCTTTCTAGCCAAAGGATGCACACAATAATTCGAAGCGTGATTCAAAACAAAGAGGTTTATTGGCTTTAAACATGAGTACGATAAAATGTTTAACGGTAATTAGCCACTATATAAGTATATGAACATGAAATACAATAGATGATGAAAATTATGTGAAATGATGATCGCAATAAGCGTATATATATATATAGAAGCAATAGATATGAATAGCAATATGAAATAATAAATGATCGCAATAAGCGTATATGTATAAGCAATAGATATGAATAGCAATATGAAATGATAAATGATCGCAATAAGCGTATATATAGAAGACAATGTGAATAGCAAAGATCGCAATAAGCATATATATAGAAAACAATATTAATAAATGGTATGGTGATGATAAGCTCGATAATATTAAATAATAATAATAACTTACAGTAGTTGCCGTAGAACACTGAAGTTACTTGTTACACTTTTATAGATATACTTTTGAACAATACGTCTATCGAAGATAGGTTTCTGTCGAAGAAAGAGGTCCTGGCCTCTCGATCCTTTGTATTTATATGGGTCACATGGTGTGTTGCGGGGGGTACGCGCGGTAGGGACCTTGACATATTTAAGAAATACGTCGTAGTAGGACTTCCGGAGTTTTTATAACTGGTATGTCTATATTTAGACAATGTTTATGTCACGTCGCAATTAGACTTCCGGGGTTTTTATGACTGTGATTTTGAGATACTCATCCCATCGGATGGATTTTGGGTGTTTTAATGGGAAAGGGGTTAAAATGGCTTGGGCTCAGTGAGTCGTATAGAGGGGAGTGAGACGTAGTCTCGATTTAAGAGGGTTTTGTTACGAATGACTTGTTTGAATTCAAGTATTGAGGAGGGATTGGTGCCTCGTAGGGCGAATAGGCGAAGGGGTTTTGTACCGACCATCTTGAGATGGGGACCGCTAAGGTACATCGTCAAGGTGATCGGTGATTGGGGAAATGGGGTAAGAGTTGAGTGTGAGGGACTTTGGTGGAGTGATTTTGAGATTTACGATAGATTTTGGAATAGGACCGCGCGAAAATTTAGTGGGTCATCACAAGCTAATATTAGATTTACAAAAAAATTATTTTTAATACCTTTAATCTCCAGTTTACGTTTTTATGTTATATTATGCTAAACAATGTTTTTTATAGATTAGACCAACAAATAAAGGTTTTACCGCAGCCCTTCGTTATTGCTGAGTCCTTCACGAGTATTTAAAAAAAAAAATTATAGAAATCGGTCAAGATTTGCGCTGTCGAGCGATTTTTGTCCAAAATCGCACACTGTGCGCCGTTGACAAGCTCCTTGATGAACTGAACTCCGCTTATTCCGTGGGTGACACGAGGACAGGTGCAAGTGGAGAATTTCCCGGTAGACTGGAATCATTTAATTCCATGGTTGTTGAACCACAAGCACCGCGAGAATCCGATGATGACGAGTTCCTCGATGGCTCTGACGGTTTTGTTAAAAACATCTGTTCGGCGAACGCTTGTTTATTCCCTGGATTTTCAGTGTTAAACAATTTGCGTTTCAACAATTGAAACAACTGATTTCGCATTTCTCCTTTGAATAGTTTCGAATGTTCAGAATGATGTTTTTCATAGTGGCGCACAGCATTGCCGTATCCACGTTGTTTTTGGAGTTGCAATATTGACTTGCAACACAAACATTTTAATTTTCCATCCTTTTCGGTAAAAAAGCTATTTATTTCCCAATTTTTAAAATGAGGATTCTTTCCTTGAAATGAACCAATTACAAAGTCTGAAAATAATAATTGATACATAAAATGAATGATAACATGAAATAAATTTAACAAACAACATAAAATTACTTTATTAAAATTGCATAATTACGTATAATTCTGTTTCTTTTTTTCCAAAAAACTGAAGTTAGAGCTCAAATTATAAAGTATAAAGGAATGTATATCACTCTTATCATTAGATAGGAGAATGCAACGTGAAAATAATGAAACACTGCTTACTTTTAAAAGTTTCGATGGGTTGATGATGATGGTATCCAAATCTTCCTCACGTGAACTGTAGCTGGACTCCACAAAAAAATATACTTATATCGTGCTTCAAAACGAGCGATTACTAAATTTTCTAATGTGCTGCCTACGATTGCGCGTACAAAAATTGGAGGTTTTTAGTTTTGGACCTGTTACGTATGGGGAATCTTCCCATACACCACTCTCAACCACTTTCGAGCCTGCTTCTGAGAAGGGAAAACGCCCTAAAATCCTTTTGCTTATCATACACCACTAAGGGGGGTCATGATCTCGACCATCTGGATCACGACCATGGGAACGGGAGTGACACGACGACGACCCCGAAGGATTTCCTTATATGGAAACTCCTAATGAATCCCCACTCATTTTTGGGACTCTTTAAACCCTTTGGTTTCTACCCTCGTTGGTTCAAAGCAGTACAGTCACGCGTAGAGTAACGTCGTGTCACGCTCGTACAGAGTTGGTTAAGATCGAGCTAAAGTCTCCGTCAGAATCAAAGTTAACCTCATAGGATCCGCGAGTCCGGTTTATATTCTATTTGGCACTTGTTAATAACCGCTCGTACGCGCCGCATCGCCAGTGCGTCAACGCCGTGCAAACTAGTGGTAACTTACACACTTTTATTTATTATTTAACCGCGACACTTACATTTGTACAATAATCAGTTATTGAATACACGAATGGTGTTCACGTGTAAATCGAGTCCATTTCGTTAAACCCATCTTTTACCCAGCGATCCTTATAATATTAGTAGCACTCACCCACTGATACAGCTTTACCGCTCGAGTTGTATCAAACATAAATTAAGAGTTATGAGGCATTACTAACATTTCCCGCGACTCCCTGATCTAGCATCAGGTTCGTTCGCAACCCTTCATCCAAAACAAAGCATCATCTCCAACCCAGTGGCTCCCCGATTTCGCATCGGGTTCATCCACGAAACCTTACCCTCCTACGGCTCCCTGATTTCGCATCAGGTTCGTCCGTATCCTACAGCTCCCTGATTTCGCATCAGGTTCGTCTGTAAATCTACCAACTTCCGAACAGCTCCCTGGTTTCGCACCAGGTTCGTCTGTGAATAATCCAACCTCCTAACAGCTCCCTGGTTTCGCACCAGGTTCGTCTGTGAACTCTATCCTAGTGACTCCCCGATTTCGCATCGGGTTCGTTCACGACGTTTCACCCTCCTGCGGCTCCCTGATTTCGCACCAGGTTCGTCCGCGTTTGACTCCATTCCTAGAGGCTCCCTGATTTCGCATCAGATTCGTCCTCGCCGTCAATAATCCTAGCGGCTCCCTGATTTCGCATCAGGTTCGTCCGCGCACCTAACTAACAAACTCATAAACCGTATTCCTTGGGAAATACCCTTCTCGCCGGCCTCTCGCGTTGCCGCAGCCCCGGCTCGTAACAGACCTGTACTTATAGGGCTCCTCAATCACGTAGAAGAGATGAAAATGACGCTTCCCTGTGAGTCTCACATGCATGAGTAAGACTACGTGATTTCAGGTGTTTTGCTGATTGGAGACCAAAACGACCCATGCACAACACCGTGATTCATACGGTCATTCTTACTAATATTCGGACGCCCTTCAAAAACAGAATAACTTTTTTAAAATTAGATAAGTTATTTAAATTAAAATGCTTTAACTGACATGGACGTCAATATTTATAATCTGACGGAGGAAAAATTGCAGAAACGTTTCTCGCGGAAACGTAAAGCCTACAAATATACATAATTGTATGTACATATATGTAAAAAGTAAAACGGTATAATATTATGTGAATTTTATATTAATTTTGTTAAATTTCATATTATAAGTGTTGATATTTAATTCAAAACTATTATGGAATAAAATTATATTATACACAAAATGTGTATAAAATGCACATTTCTATAAAATGTATATAATATGTATATATTGTACAAAAATTTATAAAATAAGTACTGATTGTATTTTCATAAAACTGAATAAAATGTATAACACATTTGCATTGTACAAAAGTTGTTTAAAATATTAGAAAATAACTACTACTTGTATTTTTATAAAAATGAATATATTTTTCTAATGAAAAGACATCACTACGATTATTGTATTACTGCATCGTTGTGAGTAATAAAAATTTTTTAATTCATTTTACGTCATTTTGAAATGCTAGTTTCAATTTTAATTTTTCCTACTGTCACGTCCCGCAACGTGGAGTCTACTATTATCTAACCCTTTAAATCGAATATATTTACTATTTCGTACTTTGGTGTATTGTAATCACCTAGTATACAAGTGTTGCCGATAAGGCATTGTAATCCGTAATCTACAAGAAGAAATCAAGTCAAGAATCAACGGACGGCAACAGTGAGCAGGAGGACCAGCACGAAGGAGGTAGCCGCACACCTACTAGCTGCACACCAGGTAGCCAATCGAGCGCACACAAAGGGGACCAGTGGACGCCAGCTGATGGGTCAGAGGCCCCTTTCGCCAGTGGAGTCGACACCTTCACGAAGCTGCGCTCCTGATCATCGCCACAAATTTGCCCTCCCTATTGTTGCGCCGGGGTGTTTCCATCGCAGGCCACCCCGACGCAAAGGAATAGAGTAACACGGGGGTGCACGACACAACTATATTTGGTACAGGACAATTAGTATATGGCAGTACAACCCGCGCGTCCGAACGCTATAGCGCTAGGTACAAGACTCTCTAATGACAGCTTGACAGGTGATCGATCCGACCAGCGGGCCATGGATTCCCATCTATGGGGTGCTCGCAACATTGCTTCCCTCTCCGGAAAAGCGGGCGTCCCGACCGCGTTGAATCCTCTTCGGAATCTTCGTACCCTGGTCTGAAAAAGTGGTCGTGTTGGCTGCGTGGCTCCTCCAGACCGCCGCCTCGGCATTCGCCTTCACGCCCAAGGGAAAACCACCCAAAAACCCTGGGCAAGGCGTGGATACAACGGGACGGCTGAGCGCGATCTCCTCGTTGCAACTTTCTGGGACTCGATGTCTCCGATCCAGCGACGAATCCCCTGCGTTGTATCCCCTCGGCGGGAATCTCCAGCGATGAAGCATTCGGGCCTCGTCGAACGTCCTCTGGAACTCCGGCGATGCTCTCGTCCCCTCCCGCGTGTCCCACGTCGGGATCCTCAGCACCGACGAACTCTGGCCTCCCGGAAGTCGGTGTCCTCCTCTTCCGGCAGATCCCTGCCCGGCGCGCCCTCCGTGCCGGGCGCCCCAGTTCCTTATCCCGCGAAGTCTCCGGGCCTCCGCTCCCATGAACGTCCACGACGGCTCCACCGCACCGACGCTGTGACTTCCTCCGGTTGTGGGCAGCTCCTTCCTCCAAGGGTTCGTCCTCGGGGCCCTCCCGGTGGTCTGATCCGGAACTCCAATCCATCGTCGGCTCTGAGGTTCCCTTGCAAAAGAGACAAAGAAACGTTAACGTCCTCTTTCTTCCCGCTGGATTAGCTTAAAACTAATCATCAGACTCTCCGTTCAGATGCTCCTTGGCCATCTTCCTTCGCGGGGTTCTTGACGTCCGCAAAATTTCTCGAGTAAGAAACTTCTCTCAGTCGACCAACGGCCCATCTCGGCTAACGACTTCACTCTTCGGGGCTCGTCTCTCGGGGGTTTGGCGGTCCTGCGAGGGTATTCGCCCTCGAACTCCCTCCGTCGCGACTTCGCACTCGGCCATCCTGCGACGATGTTCGCCCTCGAACTCCCTTCGTCGCAGCTCAGCAACTTTGCGCACTCCAGGCGCCTCCACGTTGCTTCGGTGGTGCCGCGCTCCTGGGGACGCCGCTCGCCAGCAACACGACTGCATGGATCCCTGGCCGCCACCCAAAGCCGTGCATCCACCCATGGTGTGGTCCGCGCACTCCCGGACGTCCCTACGTCTCCGCCGGAGTCGCACCTCCACCACCAATACTCCGACGCTCCCTCGACAGCGTCCTAACATGGCCTCTTGAGATGACAATTCCCCAAATCCGACGAACCCCTCGATTCTTCTTGCAGCTTCAAGTCGAATCGGCATTCCTGAACGTCGTTCCCGGATGGCGTTGAACGACTCACGCCGTCCTCGCGGAAAACCGTTCTCCCCGTTTCGGGAGAAAACGAAACGTCAATGTCAGAACGTCAATGTGTCGAAACGTCGACCTTGCTCGTTACCCGCGAAAGAGCCAACTTCAGTGCGCAGTCATTCCTATTTGACGTACGCTTGTGTTACATGTTACGTTACCCAACGAGAACGATACTGCCAGAATTCGGCTCCTTTTCCGTAGGTCGGCTTCTCAAGCTTCCAGAGCCGACCCAGCAATGACCTCCCGGTACCGCTCTCCCTCAGCATCCTCGCTGAAGCCTCGAAACCGCTCCGATGTCGGCGGGTCTCGACCGCCGTCGCCGTTCCCGCGTGTGTTCCTCGATGTCGGCGGCCCTCGACCGCCGTTGCCGCTGCCCCTGTGGCTGTCCCTCGTTGCTGCCGCTGCAGGCTGAATCGCACGCAACAGCTCCTTGCGTCCGCACGCAACGGCTCCTCGCGTATCGCACGCGACAGCTCCTTGCGTTTCTTCGGGATCCGTGGACACGAATCCCACTTCTGACACCAATGTTGCGCCGGGGTGTTTCAACTATATTTGGCACTGCCTGTTGAAATAGATACCTACCTGCCAAAGGTCTACGCCAGGAATGGCAGGCCCAAAGGCTGGACAATTCTTTTCCGTCAGAAATGCTACTTAGGTAGGTATAGTGCCTCTCCGAGCTATAGTGACTTAGGTGTGAAGTCCCTCAGCGGGGTCTTCACCGACACCCTGCTGGGTACTGGCCGCTAAACGTGCCCCTCTACTACCTCTTGCAGGACTGTATTTAGAGAAGCCCAGGACAAAACCGGGGCCCTAACAGAAAATAAAACAGAAATTGAAGATACGGTTTATAATTATTAAAAGACATCAATTAAGCTTTGCTACTGGCTATTAAAAATCGTCTCATATTACATATACCTTACTAAAATGTATTTGGATTTAATATGAGACAATTTTTAATAGCCAGTAGCAAAGCTTAATTGATGTCTTTGAATAATGATAAACCGTATCTTCAATTTCTGTTTTATTTTCTGTTAGGGCCCCGGTTTTGTCCTGGTCTTCTCTAAATACAGTCCTGCAAGAGGTAGTAGAGGGGCACGTTTAGCGGCCAGTACCCAGCAGGGTGTCGGTTAAGACCCCGCTGAGGGACTTCACACCTAAGTCACTATAGCTCGGAGAGGCACTATACATCTGCGGAATCGAGAAGCGCACCGTTACTTTTATTTCGCACTTGCTTCTACGCTCGGATGGCCGGTTCTTTTGGGAGGGATGCAAGCTGGATTCCCTATTTTTTTTATATTTTTATCGACAATACTTTAGGAGAAAACCGGCTGTCCAGTCTTAGGTGGGACACCCTGTATATATTTCTAAATCCTAAAACCCTAGCAGTGGTATATAAAATTAAACTCAGTGAACAACTAATTATCTATCTACGACAACTACTGTAAGCAATTATTACTTATTATTGTTCAACGGCATATCATCTCCATTTATATATCATTTTGTATTACTAACGCTAATTGGTTCATATTATTATTTTTGCTAACGTTCATTGATTTATATTGTTATCTTTGCTAACGCTTATTGATTTATATTATTATTTTTTCTAACGCTCATTGATTTATATTGTTATCATTGCTAATTGTTATTACTTTTCGTACTATTATCTGTGGCTTATACTTATGTATTTCATGTTCATACATATATATTGCTATTGATAACAATATAACCATTTATATAAATGTTTACGTGCTAATGCTACACGTCCAACGCATTATTATATTAACTAACCGCTATCACATTACCAGTGCATGGCATATTTTCGTGCTTCAAATTTAATAAACATTCTTACTTTAAATCAAGCATCGAATTATTATATCTATCCTTCGGTTACGAAGATTCGAAATCATAACAGGCTGCAGCAACAGCTGATCTTGGTTCGCGAACGCGAGAGTTCTTATAGTGTTTACAAGGCTTTCGCATAGCTCTTGCACGACCATACGTCTAGACGTATTTCACAGAATTCTGCGGTCGGCTTCTTATATTAGGGACATTCCACGTGAAATCGGACAGTTTTCGGAGTAACATTTCGGATGTTACTGAAATTTGAATATGTTGTAGTCTTTAGTAATAGTTAAACGTACCTCAAAGAATTTTTCAAAATTTTGAAAAATGTCGATTTTACAGCTGTTTGAAGGTAAGTGCTAACTTTTTTCCAGTAAATTATAGCTATGGAAGTAGTAAACGGATAGAAATGAGCTTTGCGGTGCTTATAGAGAAGACATTGATATATTAAGAAAAAATTATTTCAGTTTAAAAAGAAAAATATAAACCATTTTTGTGCAGTTATTTTAAACAAATGCGGGTTTTTAACATCGGGCGAATCTTTTTAAAGTCTGAAAAAATCTTTTAACGTTTTTAAAATCTGAAAAAAGAAGAATATAGTTCTATCATTCCCCTTGATGGAGAAATTTTCAAAAATATGGACATTTTCAAATAGTCCCTGTAAAAATTGCCAAAAGTTGACGCTGCGTCATATCACACCGGCTCGACTGGCTGAGCCGTACGGTATTCGCAGCGACCAAGCGGCTATATCTACTATTCTTATACAGTGTTCTCGAATATGGGAAGTATTTGTAAAAAACTGAAGAAGGAAAACTTTTACTGTTTTTTATAAACAACATAATACGGTAACTTAATTTTTGGTGTTCGCAATATTTTCCTTGAAACAAGGGTGACCTTAGTTTTTTAAATGGAATGCTATATATTTGATTATCCAATATGAAAGCGACTGTCAAGACAAATTGAACCATATGGTATACTATGACCTTCAAGGCTACACATGGTTAGGAATGAAAGATGAAATTCAATGTAATAGATAGATAGTTCGATATATTTATTACATATAATTACATTTTTCAAAATTTTGAAAAATCCTTTGAGGTACGTTTAAATATCATTAAAGACTACAGCATATTCAAATTTCAGTAACATCTGAAATGTTACTCCGAAAACTGCCAGATTTCGCGTGGAATGTCCCATTAATGCAGCGGTAAATCCAATTACCAAGCCCAAATAAAAACCACTAATGCTCTAACGGGTGTCACAAAAGTGCGCTATTACTCGTTAAATCTTCCCTGGTCGCTCAGTGCTACGAATCTGGCAATCGCGCCTGAATCCCTACTCACCCTCAGTGCTACGAAGCTGGCCTTCACGCCTGAATTCCTACTCACTCAGTGCTACGAATCTGGCATTCGCGCCTGAATTCCTATTTGGGCCCTTTACACGGACGTTCTTGCGTGCCACTTTTGCGCGTCACACGCCAATGCGCCACGCATTTGGCGTGGCGCTCCGGAACGTCGGAAGGAGCGCGCTCCTTTACGCAGGCCAGAAGGTCGTACCCGTCACTACTTAGAGACAGCGAGTTCGGGCTCCCATTTCTACGTCGACTCCACATGCTTTTTCCAGGATCCAGCGCAGTCTTGTATTGTGTACTACCTGTTCTATGTATATTATCGATCTGCGAAATATACGTAGTATCGCGAAAAGTATACGAATTCCACGATATACCTGACTTATAGAGGATATCATAAATGCTGTTACTGTAGGGCACCGACGCGTTAAAAGATCCAGATAATAATGCACAACAGTCACTGATGGTCCTACTTGAATTTCTACTTATTCAGAA
The DNA here is from genome assembly GCA_947577245.1 of Andrena bucephala. Classification (NCBI taxonomy): domain Eukaryota; kingdom Metazoa; phylum Arthropoda; class Insecta; order Hymenoptera; family Andrenidae; genus Andrena; species Andrena bucephala. The sequence continues at coordinate 16,737,247 of OX387718.1, read as the reverse complement.
CACTTTTAACAATGATATATCGCGACTTTTATATGAAATATTGTGGAGAGCCCCTTCGACACGTGCCTGTCGCCGCTATTCCCACCGGAAGTCCCCGGCTGTCACGCTACGGTTGTAGCCACAGAACCTCCTTGGGTGCAGATGCTATGTATCTGGACTACTAGATCAAAACTTTAAGTCAAAATATCTCGAAAACGAAGGCACATATTGAAAAAAGGCGAAACGATATTTTTATACTACATGAGTTCTACGACCCCAATATACAAGGTCTGTCCAAAAAGTTCGTGCAGTGGGTTAGCCGAGGAGTGGCAGGTGATCTGGTGACGTCCCCCTACAGCTCTCTAAACTCAACAGGACCTAATTGATATATTTGGTAGAAGCCCGACCGCCCTAGGAGAAGGCGACACTTTGTGCGTTTGTTTTTTGTGGAACCTTTTTTCGAAACTTGTCAAAATGGAGATCGGCCGACAGCTTGAACAACGGGTCAACAACAAGTTTCATGTGAAACTGGAAAAAATGGCCTTAAATTCATCAAATGTTGCAACAGGCTTATGGAGAGGATGCTCTAAGGGAAAGAACAGTTCGCGCGAAGGCGAGCTTCGTAGCACTTGGAGAGTAGGAAATTCAGGCGCGAAGACGAGCTTCGTAGCACAAGGCAACCAGGGCAGGTTAAGCAATAATCGCGCACCAGGTTAGAGCACAGGTGGTGGTATTGAAAGACTTGGTAATTGGATTTACCGCTGCATTAATATAAGAAGCCACACGTAATATTTCCGCGAAATATGTCTAGCCATAACACCTATGCGAAAGTAAACCTTGTAAACACTATAAGAAATCCCGGCGTTCGCGAACCGAGCTCAGCTGTTGCAGTAGCTTGTTATGATTTGGAATTTCCGTAACCGAAGGATCGATACAATAATTCGAAACGTTATTTAAGATAAGAGCGTTTATGTAGTTTAACGCACAAAAATATGCCATGTACCATCCATGCGATAGCGGTTGAGTTGATATAATAATGCGTGGGACATTAAGCATTAGCACATAAACATGTAGGGTAAATCCGGGAGACGCGGTCGGGCCGGAGATGGTCGAGTCGCTATATTTCAGACTTTCTACGTAAAAAGGCGTTACAATGCAGACCAATTACTTCTCTAGAAGCCAAATAGTTGAATGAATAGCGTCATTTAGCTTCCTTCTGGGTTTTCCTGGATTTATAGGCTTTAAAAGGTAAATTCAGGTTACATTTAACCTCTTTTGTCAAACAGCGGTGTACAGAATCGTATTTAAAATATACTTCGAAGTTTATTTTCGTTTAATGTTTGGGATAATAAGATAGTAGAGATATTGAGGGACAATGCAGCCAAAGTATTTGGCCATATTAATTTTTCCTTTCGAAGCTAACGAGAAGAACATCTCTCGCTGCAAAAAGGAGAAATGGTCGAGTTATGATTTTTTTATTATTTTTGTTTATTTTTTATTTTTTATTATTATTTTTGTTCATTTGGTTTATTTATTCTCTTTTGTATTCATTTGCCTTGCTACTCGCCAGTAGGTACTTGACTTTTTCTTTGATGTGTTCTTTAGTTGTATACTCGTTGTGTACTCTAGTAGTTGTATTTACTCATAAATAATTTTGCTTTATCCTTCGTTAATTTTCCATGAATAATTATGTGAGTGGTCTCTGTCAACGACGAAAACGATTTAACCCGACACCACGGAGGAGGTGGTCAGATGTCATGACTTCAGTTTTCAACCCGATTTACAGGAAATGTTGTCTTAAGGGGGTAGACACGTCACGTGACCTGGCCGATTCGGCAGGTCGGAATTACAGCAGGTTTTTTCTGCACAGAAATGGTAATACCGATAGATCGACGATTGCCCGGTAAACGCGAGAGGGAGCTGTTTGCTATTTCCGTATTCTATTCTGAATAAGGAAAGAAATTCTGAGCTGGTGCGTTATACTTAAAAAACTTTAAACGGAAAGTCGGCTGGTACTACAAACGTAGAAAATTCATTGTACATTTTAATTACTTGAAATGTGCTTATGCTACAACATTCTACGTTAGCAGCAAGGAATTATAAGTGAAAAGGGAAAATAGATGAGGGGATGTCCCCAGAAAATGAAGTTTGTTAGGTTAGACATTCTTTTACTAGCAAAGCACCGAAACAGAACATGAAATATACTTATTACACGTCCTATGCAGAAAGCAGTTATGGACAAACATTATATATAAAATTGTACGGAATCGATTGACGTCACTTTTGCAAAGATCTGATTAGAAATTGCAGAACTTCAGATTCGTCACTGCTTAGCGTGCAACATTGTATAGTCCCGCTGGTTTCGAGCGTCGAAGCCCACGAAATTCAGCGAGACACATGATTGTTGGCGAGCATCGCGTTTGACGACTATAGCTAGAAAATCACACCGTATGAATGCTAAGAAATGATAGTGTGAAGTGGCGTGCGTTTCAATTGCACATTGACAATATCGTAGATTCTAGGGCCTAGAATATTAGCTACGTATTACGATGTTCTTCACCAGAGCACTACATTAATGAATTGAAAAATAAATGAATAGGTCAATTAGTTAAAATTAATGATCTGTGCATGATTTTAATGACGCCTAATTTAATTAGACTTACAAACTGAATTACTAATGGTAATTAAAAGAATTTTTTGACGTGCAACATGAAGCTGCGCACGCAAATGCAAATTATCGGAAAAGACCTACCCATCCCACCGTTTTGCTTTCTCGCTGCGAGCGAGGACCTTCGGGCCCCAGTAGACCACCCGTTGACAGCCGAGAGCAATAAAACCGACGGGCCAGATAAAATGTTCATGTTTGATAAGTGTTGAGGAAAGTATTACCAATGGAGTTTTTAGGGTTTCTCGATGAAAATGATGTCACATATGGAGGAATTCGGTCCATTTTTAGTGAACGTAGTGTGTGTCCTAATCATGTATTCATAAAAAAAATAGACCGAATTGCTTTGCGTCTCGACTCATGTTCGTGGACATAAACTCACCAATACATCGGTGGTAACAATCTTATCAAGGTGTAATGAGAAATATGAACATTTTCAAATTCAGTACTGGATGACTCATGTCGCCGTCGACCGAAGGTCTCTCGCTGGTGCGCTATTTCACTCACACTCGGTTTACGTCGTTCAGTCTCCTTGTCAAGCGGTTCGGGCGACGGCCCTGATAAATGTGAATTTATTTAGGAAACCAAAGCCGCGTCATTCGTGACACCTACTTGCGAGCAGATACAAGTATGTACGAGAAGTAGCAATGCAATTTCCCGATGACTTGAAGCAACATTTCAATAGGTAAATGTATGAAACTCTCAGGGGATCAGGAATTCCCAACCAAGTGATGCGTATGAAAGAACTGGAGAAATTCAACAATAGTTTGTAGAGCTGTTCAAATACCCGGAAAAAGCAAGCCGAGCCTAACTCGGCTTGAACGACCGAGCCGAGCCAAGTACCCGAATGAACCGAGCGGCTTGAATGAACCGGGCGGCTTGGATAGAACCAAGTAGTTTGAATTTTTCAAGCAGCCCGAAGGAAGCGGGCGGCTCGAACAGAACCAAGCGGATTGAATTATTTCCAAGCGGGCGAAATGAACCGAGGCGGCCCGAAAGAACTGACAAGGGAAGATCCCGAACCCGGAAATTCAAAAACTTCTGAAACTTTGTGGATATGTAGGGGATTTCCTCCTGATTACAACGCAATTTTTTTTTGCTGCCCAAAATGACTCTAAGGGGGTGAAATTAATCCCTGAAAATTCGTGTATTTTCCGATTTTGTGTTATAACTCGCGAACTGTAAGAGATAGAATAAAAATCTCAAGACGAAAGTTATTTCTTTTAATTAGATCTATCAAATAGTAAAAGTTAAATCAATTGTTTAAACAATTAGAAAAAAGTTATAAACAAAAATATTAATGTTTTTTAAAATTCGTTGTTTCGCGTAAAATCTGAATTGGTGGTTTAAATAATTATGAAACAGCATAATCCATTTTTTTTTTTATACAATTTCAACCTTTGTTGTATCGCGGAACTGTGCTCCTCGACAATCGAAGAACTTTTGGATCCCATTGTAACGTGCCTTAAGCTGCACAACGAGCAATGTTCTTCTAACGTTTATTAGGAAATAATACGCGACGCGTAGTAAGAAAGTAAGTCTTTAATTACATATGGGGCAAATATATCAGGTGGAAATAGAGGAGAAGAAGGGAACTGTTAGATATAACTTATCCTTATTAGAACTTTTTATTTTTAACATAATTATCGACATTTCTCTTATTTACTCACCAAACAAGCGAGACAATGCAGGTGTTTAATACTTTGAAAACACTTGTGTGATGTGAATATATACCTACTTTTGTCTCCCATCAGAGTATTATCTCATGTCTATTGTTCTCTCGAGCATTAATAATGAGAATACATATGTTACGTATGTGGAATTTTCCCATACGCCGCTCTCAACCATTTTTCGAGCTCGCGTCTGCGAAGGGAAAACGCCCTAAAAGCCTTTTTGCGTATCACACACCACTAAGGGGGTCATGATCTCGACCATCTGGATCACGACCATGGGAACGGGAATGACACGACGACGACCCCGAAGGATTTCCTTATATGGAAACTCCTAATGAATCCCCACTCATTTTTGGGACTATATAAACCCTTTGGTTTCTACCCTCGTTGGTTAAAAGCTATAGAGTCACGCGTAGAGTCACGTCGTGTCACGCTCGTACAGAGTTGGTTAAGATCGAGCTAAAGTCTCCGTCAGAATCAAAGTTAACCTCATAGAATCCGCGAGTCCGGTTTATATTCTATTTGGCACTCTGAAATTGTTACTCGTACGCCCCGCATCGCCAGTGCGTCAACACCGTGCAAACTAGTAGTAACTTACACACTTTTATTTATTATTTAACCGCGACACTTACATTTGTACAATAATTAGTTATTGAATACACGAATGGTGTTCACGTGTAAATCGAGTCGATTTCGTTAAACCCATCTTTTACCCAGCGATCCTTATAATATTAGTAGCACTCACCCACCGATACAACTTTACCGCTCGAGTTGTATCAACTTTAATTAAGAGTTACGAGGCATTACTAACATTTCCCACGACTACCTTGATTTCGCATCAGGTTCGTTCGCATTTACCATCCAAAACAAGGAATCTTCACCAACCCAGTGGCTCCCCAATTTCGCATTGGGTTCGTCCACGAAACCTCACCCTCCTACGGCTCCCTGATTTCGCATCAGGTTCGTCCGTGTCCTACAGCTCCCTGATTTCGCATCAGGATCGTCTGTAAATCTACCAACTTCCGAACAGCTCCCTGGTTTCGCACCAGGTTCGTCTGTGAATAATCCAACCTCCTAACAGCTCCCTGATTTCGCACCAGGTTCGTCTGTGAACTTCATCCTAGTGACTCCCCGATTTCGCATCGGGTTCGTTCACGACGTATCACCCTCCTGCGGCTCCCTGATTTCTAAAATCAGGTTCGTCCGCGTTTGACTCCATACCTAGAGGCTCCCTGATTTCGCATCAGGTTTGTCCTCGCCGTCAATAATCCTAGCGGCTCCCTGATTACGCATCAGGTTCGTCCGCGCACCTAACTAACAAACTCATAAACCATATTCCTTGGGAAATACCCTTCTCGCCGGCCTCTCGCGTTGCCGCAGCCCCGGCTCGTAACACATACATTCGTATTCTTATCGGATGATACTTTATTTGCAAAGAAAATACAGGTGATCAATTTTAATAAGACATTTCACTGTCCAAACATGTTTTCCTCAGACGTGATAAAGTAAGATACATACACATATGCCATATGTATACAATAAGATAGGTATTATCAGTTCTATAGGTGTGTCCTGACGACAAAAGTAATAAATGCTTCGACTCGTTATTATTGTCAGTAGTATCGAAGGCATTTGAAGAGTAAAGACTCATTAAGAATAAGAAATACTAAGGTCGGGCCATATATATTGGCCGGTGAGTTTCGTGAGGGGTATTCTCCCACCACACATTTTGCTTGCCTCGGTGCTCCTTTTCTCAACTTTTTCTGACTCGCTCTCGTTCCATCTCGCTCTCGCCTTCGCAGAACAAGAGTGTGCCAGAAATGGTGGGGATAGTGCCAAGCTTCTGGGGTGTAGACCAAACCGAGCTGTCAGCGTAGAAATACACACATCAGAATAGGTGTGCGTTAGTTACGAAAAAATTCAGGAGCTTTATTGGTTAGAACATTGATACTTTCTCGATAGCTTCATCTCGTATTGGTCTACGCATAGCTTCGTAACGCACACAACTATTACGCTAAGGACAAATAACAGCCAAACGGCTAGGTTCAGGTGGAGCCGAGCAGCGTTCCTGCTACCCCACCATGCCCTGCGAGGGCCACGCAACTCCAACTGACAAATCCACGATCGTCAGATGGTGGTGGCTGATTTCTCCTCGATCGCTGTTCGCGAAAACGAATTCACCGGCCAATATATCTGGCCCCGACCTTAGTTAATTGTAGTTTAAGTATAGGTGTTAACAGTAAATGTACGTTGATTCTGTGTAACAAACGTGTAGTGTTGAAAATGGTTCCCATACATCCTGCAAATGTAATTCGTTTACTTATAACAACATTCTTACTTGAGAACAATAATGAGACGCCTATTAATAATAGAGAAATGGAGTTACACGACATAATAAAAGACATGCTTATTAAATCGCAAGAAGACACATCATTTTCAATGGAAGCTGATGTTACATTAGAATTTTTGGAACCGTTCAGACCACATTCTGTAGAATTTGTGGATGATATATATGTACCTACACGCGAAGAACTTTTAGAACCGATAGAGTTCGAAGAAGAGCAGTGTATACCAGAAGAAGGAGGTTTTGTGACTTTAAAATATAAAACAAAGGCTGTTGAATTTTGGAAGAGTGGTAAGAAGAGACGACTTGGCTTCCTTTACAATCTGTCAAACATAAATTTCGAAAAGTTTCATCCGTACAACAATTGTATAGGTGAGTGGTAAACGGTGTACTGTTATGTTATGCTGCTTCGTATCTATTTGTTTTATATCTATGCAAAATTGCCTTGTTTTCATTAGATGGGAAGAAAAGGTGAGCAGAGAAGGGACACGACGGTAAAAATTGTTACAAATTTCTGAATATGTGTATAATAACTTTATTGGCGGGATTGAAACTCATGCCATTATTCATGATTTGGACCTTCGAAGATGGGCCTTACAAGTGTTACGCGGTTGCATAGGCAAGCGTGGAGTCCGGATAATCGATATATAAAAACGATCCCGTCGGAGGAATGCTACGTGCGTTACAGTACAAATTCTTAATTAATTATTTAAAGAATTATTTTTAATTATTATTTTATGGGTTAAAGATCTAGTCCTATACAGGCCCCGCATTGAGTGACTTTCAAGATTGAATAGGTTTCTCGGTAAATAACTTCTGCTCGAGTGTAAAATTCAAATGTGAATAGTTATCCCCTTTATTCTTTTATAATTTTACCAAGCGTTAAGCTGGCCGTTCCAATGAGCGGCTACAGCCGCCAGCGACCGCGGCTGGCGGCTACAGCCGCCAAGCGACTGCGACTGGCGTCGTCGGAAATGGTATTTCCTATACCAGGCCTGCACAGCAAGGCTGTGACGGGCAAGAGCGCTCTCGATTGCTCGCGTGCAAAGCGAAGAGCGACGCCGCGAGCTGTTCCCCCACTCTGTGGCTACTAGCTGAAGTAGTATGCGTGTAAACTGTAAGGTGGTGCCGTGATGGTTGTTCACTCACGAACACTCCCCACCACGGCACTGTTTCTCATAAAGGCGTGGCCTAGCGGTTTACGATGCTCTTTCCACACACGGCCGAAAAGTTTTGCCCGGCGGGCATTCAGCTGTGCACGCCTGTCCTATACCTAAGCGTCAACGCCATGGCCCCACCAGTGCAATGACGCGCCGCACAGGACCTTTTCGAGCACTTGAAAAAAGGGTCTATTGTCGTATGAGGTCTCAAGGACCGTCGAAGACAGTGAAAGACTAGCCTTTTTTTTATATGTACATCGTGCTCTGTTTATCTGCCAGATTGAAGAAGGCAATGACATTTGGGTGTTTCTTTTCAGATATCGGAATGAAATTTGTGGCAAAAAATAGGATAAACCTATTCCTTTCTAGTGATGTATAATTTAATATTTTTTACATCTATTAATTTGTGTTTTCTATTTTTTAACTCAATCGTGATAAAAAATTGAAAACTGTTTTTTTGGTACTTTATTAGTGTTTTAAGTCGCACGTTGGGGAAACATTCGGTTTTCAAGTTATAAGGAAAAGTCGAATAGTAAGGGAAGTAGCCGAATATCGTTTTGTTTAAATTAATGATCAGTCATTTGCGATAAAAATCATCTTTTATTAGTAATTCATTAACCCTCGGAGACCACAGTGGGTTACGCTAATCCAGTTCGCCCGGAAAACACCTGACATTTCTGGACGGTAAAGTATGGGGAGTTAGGGCTTTCGGGGAAAAAAGTCTGATACCTTTGCTACAAATCCCCCCCGAGAATCACTAGTATTCCAGAAGCAGGAGAGTAAACTTATAATTTTTTTTATCTCCAATACGTTAGGAAATATCCAGCTGTTTACTGTTCCCGCGGACATCCGCGGATTAATAAAAAGTCACGCTTTTGTTCACAGCGAATAATATGTGAATTCTTAAAGACGGCAAAGTTATGTTTTTGATTATCCTTTGAATATCTGGCAACCAGATGTTGTCGAAGCCGTCTTTGAAAATACCAAATTGCCGACCATAAACGATAAATGAATTTTCTCTTCGCTCACAACTGTTACCTCCCAGAGGCTGCTTCGTTTGGGATAATTAAGGACACATCATAAAGGCAAAATACAGAACACAATATGAAGGTCCAAAATATAATAAAATTTGAAAATATAATAAAAAGCGGCCTTTTCGTTAATCCGTATAGGTATTGCTCTGTCAGCGGATGGCAGGTACAGGTAAATGGTGACTTCCCACCCGTAAGCACTGTTGTCCATCGTCGAAGTGCGGGACAATACGATCATAAACCGCGACTCTAATGAGACGCTCTGGCCGATTAACCTGGCGAGTTCTTTGGAAACATCTGGTTCCATTAGACCCGAAATATACTCAAATTTTACACCTGAGGTTCCCTACGCGTAGCGAGTTCAATATAGTGTATTTAGTTTTTACTAAACAGTCGAAATTGAAGAATTCTACGTATCCGTATTTCACAGTTTGGTCTTTAGTTTATGTTGACAAAACGCCAAAATGAACCAACAATTTATAAGAAGAAGGAGTAAAAAATTAGTAATTTTTAATATATAACATTTGATATATTACGAATCTGATTGCGTGACTGGATTCGTTATAAAAAAGTACATCAGTTTCGCCTAACAGATTATTCTATATATATGGTGCATATTTTCCGAGATATTGGGGCAAACGTGTTTTTCACCTCCAGATATGGATGATTGCCGATAAAAGAAAATACGTGTCAAATATTTAATGTTTCAATAATTTGTGGAATTGCCTTTTGATTTGATAATAATTAGACCCTTCTTGGTATGAAATTTACTTAGTTGTATATTATAGCAGGTTGTATTTTGCTCTACTACTACACACATAGACCATTTCAAGTGCTCGAAACCAAGTGGGATCCCGAACGCTGCGCGGCTGGTGTCTGGCCTCCGCCGATCGCGGCTAGGAAATTCGGCCTAGACGCTTCCGCGCGAGGCTGTTTCGCAAAGTGATCATAATCGCGGTATGCAATTTCCAGATATCCAACTCCGCGAGGCGTGCCTCGCGAGGAATCCTCGCATAGTCGATACGCACCTTATGGCCCACCTTTTCTGGTACCCAATACGTCAGCGGGTGCTTCTATTTTGATATTGCAACGCGTGTTTAGCGCATACGTTCGTTCGCTTTATTGATACAAAGTGTTTATTACAGATATAAGAGAGTTCCTATTCTTTGGCAATACGGCGTCAGGCCGCTTGCTGTATCTAAACTCTCTCTTCATTCAAAGAAGCAATCCTTTGAAGAATTTCCATATATTTTTATACTACATAAAAAGGCGAATTGAATAACAATAACAGAATTTATCATTTGAAGTATCTGATGTTAAAATAATTTTAAATGTATTCATTGACGTACCGCATTAAAACACAAAGTAAAAGAAATGAATGTGTTTCCAAAACATGGTTTGTTATAATTGGAAATATATTTATATATTTTTAAAAAACACTTTGTATCAATATATTGATACACGCTTTGTTATAATTGGCAAATTTACCAGTTCATCTAGGTGCCAGAAAAGTGACAAAAAAATATAAATATTGAAGAAAAATGTTTTCCTTTCAAGGCTGGCGTTCCAATGTGCGGCTGACGACTACGGCCGGCGACGGTCCCACTTGTGCAAGGGAGAAGTATGCATCTGTTTCTCCCTTACACTAGTGGGACCGTCGCCGGTCGCAGTCGCCGGCCGCACATTGGAACGCCAGCCTTGAAAAGTATGAAATATATTTATATTTGTAATAAACACTTTCTATCAATAAAGCGAACGAACTTATGCACCGACCTAATAATGCCTATATCATATGATTAGTAGAGCCTATTGGAATACGCTATTGGTACTCACTCAATTTCGAAAAGAATGTGGTCTACACTGCATTCCACATTAGAGTATACCGATTTCGCGCAGGCACGACCCTCAGGAGGCGTTGGCACGCTCGACTCCCCACTTAACCGCCTATGTTTTTCTCCGTCGCACGGCCCTCTACTCTCTCTGTTAAGTTTTCGTGCACTGTTTACGTTGACAACGGCCAGGTCTCGCGTTATTCCTTGGAAATTACCACGACCAATCGCATGCGGTTCAAACTGTGGGTAGTAGTGGGAGCTGCGCAGATCGGTCGCAAATCGGTAGGGGCGTCGGTATGCTCTTATATGGAATGCAGTGTAGTCCGTTGTTTGCTCTCTGCCTCAATTAATTAATTTGCATGGACTGAAAGCCCGTTTCGTTAAAAGCAGTGGGATTTAAATATTTTTTTGTCAATTTAATCGGGAGAATGCAAGGAATCCATTGGTATCATTTTCATATTGATACGATGAAAAATAAAGAAACTCCATTTCTGTATACATTAAATGAGATTATATTGCAATGAGAATATTTTGAGCTTACAATCTTTTCTATATTTATTAATCTTTATTTCTGGCTTCTTGGGTCGCTTCACCAAATTATTCGATTGGAAGGTTGCCCAAATATTGTATAATTTCGTAAGAATGTATTAACACTTTGTGAACACTATCTATTACATTGGTACCAGAATAACATGGATACAGGTTTGCAGATATTTCTGCACTTTCCATAGTATGTATATTTATCAAATTTTTCTAGTTTTATTGAAATTGTTGACGTTATTTATTCAAATAACGTCAAACTTTGTTATGAGTTGTATATTAACACTTTTTTTATGATCTTGCTCAATAATATTCAGCATTTTCAACGCGAAAAATGGAATGTTGCATTTTTCCCCTATTTCTTGGGATTCAGGCCCACTGTACGATATAGAATACAGGTGATTACTCCATTATTGGAAAATATTGGAAAATATGGATATTTTTTCAATGGGTTTCTTATGGAAAAATAACTGTATATAACGAATTATTTGCTATTACTTTGCAGAATCGATACTAATCATTTCTGGCGCCTTTGACTTTACTTAAAAATTGAAGGATCACCTGTTTTTCGTTATGTTTTCTGTAAAGCCCTTTCTTTTGTTCTCGCGGCGTTTGAACGATTGTTGCACTTTTTTTTTGTTAGTTCAACGTCGTTTTAGTAAAAAGAAATGATTTAAAAAATTTAAGAAAAACATTTTTATCCAATCTCTTCGCATTGACAAAAACTGTACTTCAATAACTGACATTAGCACCACCACGTGTTTGCGCGCTTTGGGTGGTGCAACGCCATTGAACTAACAAAAAAAAAACGTGCAACAATCGTTCAAAAACCGCTAGAACAAAAGAAAGGGTTTTACAGAGAAACATAATGAAAAACAGGTGATCCTTCAATTTTTCAGACCATATCGCATGTTTGACTATCGAGGACATACGGAAAAAAAATCTGATTGGTCCGGCCTTTTGCACGGTGTTTACGGGTAGTTTTGACTCGCAAAGAACGTGGACACTTGAATGATTCCCTGATTTTCCTTGAAGTGGCATCATGCTTACCAAAAAATGGTAAATATGTCATTTTTGGGATCATTTTAAAATGGATTTTATACCATGCAAAAAATCTCACTAAATTGGCAACTAAAGGTTTTGAAAGGATAATTTCTTAGCTTTCCAAAACACTTAGGAAAAATTGTCTACGATAATGTGTTCGCAAGTTATAGGTGTTTAAAGTGAAAAGTTCCTTTTTTGTTTTGATGACGAATAACTCGGTCAATAAAAATCATACAACAAAAGTAAAAAAACGAAATTAAAGAGAAATGTTTGCTCTATAAGAGCCCTCCATTAGATTTATCTGAAAAAAATTTGTTTGGCCCGTGCATACGTCCAAACTAGGCAAAAATTTCTGAAACTTCGTTTCCTGCGCTTCATCTTGATAAAACAGTATCATAATGTATGATGGAAAAAATTGAGTCACTGTTTCAAAAACTAGAGACATCAAGCGTTAAAATGCTTTTTTTAAAATGTTTTTTGCGATCATTTTTCGCGGAGATACAGCCATTTGAAAATGATCAAAATGTTCGGGAAATTATAGTGTTCCTTTAATTTTTTCCAGCCCTGACGCTGCAATCCCAATCATGCCCCAGCGACAGATGCATGATATCTTTAGGTGTTCTCACCTTCATCCTTTTATTCTTTATACTTGTGCGCTACCGGCGCCAAACAGGTTACTCTCGTCCTCACTCATTCTCGCACTCAAATCACTCCTTTACAGTGATGCGACGATCCGACGGTCGGAAATGCGCTCGACGAGGTTTCACCAGAATGCTAGATGCATTGTCAAGACGCACTCCCGCCGCTTACATTTAATGAATTTCACAAAGCATGAGAACCACTGATTATTTCCGAACGTCTTCTGAGAACAGTGCTGGGGCGTCAGCACAGTCCCACAATCATAGTATCGCGCATCGACCAAGTGTCGCGACGACGGCGGTCCCAGTACCGGAGGTATCCGTTGTCAAAGATAAAATTATTATTATACGTTAAACAAAAGTGCGCTCGACAAAGTTTTTCCCAGAATGCTTACGCATTGTCGATGCGCTCTCCGATTGTTAACAAAAAAGAAAATGAAAAGTTAAATTATATTTCGGTACGTAACACCCCTCTCTCTATGAAACGTCGTCGTCCCGACGACGCGATAGCGCCGTGGCACCGTTGACCGCACCATCGAGACGGTATGCCAGAAAAACGACTCCCTAGCGTGTGACGAGGTTTCCCCTCTCGTAGTACAGTCCCGGGTTGGAAGGCATCCGTGTGATTCGGTAGTCTCCCAGGCCGTTATCAGACTTTACCGTAGGTTTGCCCATGGTTATTAGGCATGCCCAGATGATTACCAAAGGGTATAGCCGGTTAAGGTGGTCAAATGTGCCCTTGAACCGAATTCGACTCACGATGAGTCATTCGAAAGCTTATAAAAAAAGAAACATTTGTGGCAAGTTTCAACTTTGTATCTCGACCCGGAGGGTAGTAAAGGGCAAAAATAGAAAAACAGGTTTTTGCCGAATTTCTCCTATACTAGGGGATGAAAAATCTTGAAAAAAATCAGAGCCATTTCTGTTATCGGGGCACATATTAGAGAATTGTGAAAAATAAAAAACGCCAAAAAATGCTGAAAAATGCCGGTTGTGTATCGAAGCAGTCTTGGCACTATAATTATATTTTTACTGTAAGTACGTATCATTGATACTATTGTCCTGAATTTTTTTCAGATTTTTCAATTAGGTGCGCCGCAGTTAAAAAAATTAAAAACCGATTTTTTCGTCGTTTTTTCCGTGTCAGAGTAACTTATAGGTGGAATTTTCGTACATACTTTATGAAATAAATCATTTATGGGATCTGAAATGTTTATACGTACAGCAAAACATCATAGGAATTAAAGAAACTGAAAAAACCGAATCATTTGAAACTATGTTATGCGCCTTACATTGTAAAGTATCTACCGTATTTTCCAACGGCGTCGGTGGCGCAGCGGTAAAGCGTCGAGCTGCTATACCGCTGCTAACTTTTTAAACGCAGGTTCGAGCCTCGGACTTCCAAGTCCCATAGGCTAAGTTTTTTTTTTTTTCGTTAATTATATATATTTCCTAACTTTACGACACAATGATCAATATTTATTTTCAAATGTTTTAAGAATATTTGAAAAACATATTAACCTGAAATATACGTAAATATGAGTTTGGACTGCTTGTTATGCCGCCGTTTCTCTTGTCAAGTATCCTGTCAATTATATTAATATGTGAAATTGGTTTTCAAATCTCTTACCTTTAACAATTATGAATGGATAGCAACAAAAATCGTGTCTGATGTATTCAATCCTCATCGCTGTCTTCATTAATTACTGGTGTCACGTGTTCACTGTTGAATATTTTGCTGAGAATTTCTGCAGATCTTACAATTTTTGAAAGGTACCGAGCATGCGATAAGTAATAAATTATTGCAGCTATGTGTGAACAGCACCCGACGGTGCGGTTACCATTTGCACATTCACAACAATAGCGCTTTATTCCGGAATAGCCTATTGCGTTTGGTGCATAATCAATATAACATCTGTAAGTTTTGCTGTTAATATGTCGTGATCTTACTTCGAATTTAATAATATTCTTTCTCTCTTTAACACAACGAAGATTAATGTTGTTCTCTTCATCCATTACTTCTGCTAAATATGATATCGCTTGAGATAATTGATACGAACCAGTAAAAAGAATTTTGAGGTCTTTCTCTGTCATTTCCGGAAAATCAAGAGAGAATAGAATTGTATGATCTAATTCTAATAGACGAAAAGGCTAAATAGTAGGAAAACAACAACACGATTTTTGTTGCTATCCATTCATAATTGTTAAAGGTAAGAGATTTGAAAACCAATTTCACATATTAATATAATTGACAGGATACTTGACAAGAGAAACGGCGGCATAACAAGCAGTCCAAACTCATATTTACGTATATTTCAGGTTAATATGTTTTTCAAATATTCTTAAAACATTTGAAAATAAATATTGATCATTGTGTCGTAAAGTTAGGAAATATATATAATTAACGAAAAAAAAAAAAAAACTTGGCCTAAGGGACTTGAAAGTCCGAGGCTCGAACCTGCGTTTAAAAAGTTAGCAGCGGTATAGCAGCTCGACGCTTTACCGCTGCGCCACCGACGCCATTGGAAAATACGGTAGATACTTTACAATGTAAGGCGCATAACATAGTTTCAAATGATTCGGTTTTTTCAGTTTCTTTAATTCCTATGATGTTTTGCTGTACGTATAAACATTTCAGATCCCATAAATGATTTATTTCATAAAGTATGTACGAAAATTCCACCTATAAGTTACTCTGACACGGAAAAAACGACGAAAAAATCGGTTTTTAATTTTTTTAACTGCGGCGCACCAAATTGAAAAATCTGAAAAAAATTCAGGACAATAGTATCAATGATACGTACTTACAGTAAAAATATAATTATAGTGCCAAGACTGCTTCGATACACAACCGGCATTTTTCAGCATTTTTTGGCGTTTTTTATTTTTCACAGCTTGGTTTTTTAATTTAAAAATCTGAAACAATTCTCTAATATGTGCCCCGATAACAGAAATGGCTCTGATTTTTTTCAAGATTTTTCATCCCCTAGTATAGGAGAAATTCGGCAAAAACCTGTTTTTCTATTTTTGCCCTTTACTACCCTCCGGGTCGAGATACAAAGTTGAAACTTGCCACAAATGTTTCTTTTTTTATAAGCTTTCGAATGACTCATCGTGAGTCGAATTCGGTTCAAGGGCACATTTGACCACCTTAACCGGCTATACCCTTTAACCGATACAGTCGTGAGTCGCCCATCGTTTTCCCTAAACCAATATCAATTTATCCGGGTGCTTGGTAAAAATTTTTCCTCTGTCGTCCTCCAGTACAATGCCTCTTCCTTCCAAGGTTCCGGCAATCTTGTATGTACCATGGTAGCGTTCACCAAATTTTCCTCTTTTCGGTTCCACCTGGACACGTACCATGTCCCCCAATTTTCCCTTAAACGGACGTGCCGATTTATCGTAATATAATTTGGACTTTTCCTTAGCTTTGATCAAATTATTACCGGCTAATGTTTGCATTTCGGAAAGGCGTATTATTAGGTCTTGCGGGTATGAATTATATATCGGAAGATTCTCATTTTCGTCTTGAAAGGAATTTGGACAACGAGCTAGTTTACCAAATACCAACTCGTATGGTGTAAAATTAGTGGTCTCGTGAACCGAGGTATTGTATGAAAACATCGCGAAAGGCACCAGACGATCCCAGTCGTCGTAGTCTTTGATATAATGACTGATATACTCCGTTAATACAATATGACTTCGTTCTAAAGCTCCATTTGTTTAAGGTCTATATCCTGATGTAGTAACATGATGAATTTTGAAAATCGTTGCCAGCTGCTGCATTAATTTATTGATGAAGCTAGTACCCCTATCGGTTAAAATCACTCGAGGCGCCCCATATTGCAATATTAAGTTTGTGGTTAATGCATGTGCTACCGTTTCCGCCTTAATATCAGGAATAGGTACAGCGATACAGTATTTGGTTAAATTGTCTTGCATAGTGAGAATATAGCGGTTTCCGGATGAAGAGGTCGGAAGAGGTCCTACAGTGTCAAGTGCTATTTTATCGAAAGCCTCTATCGAGGTGTCAGTGATTAACATTGGTTCTCGAGTTTTTGCTCTCACTAATTTTTTACTCTTGCAGCTATTGCAATTACGAATAAAGTTTTGGACGTCATTTCGTAGTCCTGGCCAGTAAAATTTTTCTCTAATTCTAAGATACGTTTTCGTCACTCCCTTATGTCCACCAATTAATCCTTCATGAAATTCTGAGATAATGTTCTGACGTATGGGTTCCGGAGGGACTCGAATATTTCCATAGCAAATGATTACTTTAATTCCACTGCCTTCGAAAATGTGTGTTAGTAAAGATGTTACAGTATGTTGAGAAAGCTCATCTAAAAAATCGCCTGTGTGTGAAATTCTAAAGGACTGGACACTGGATTTAATTAGTATATTCTTTAGGTTCAGTAAGCCTGATGTTAAGTTCTTTACACAAATTTTGTCCCCATGAAATTGTTTTACTACTACGCTAAAGACCCTGTGCTTTCCTCGTTCCGTAATTAATAC
Source organism: Andrena bucephala (assembly GCA_947577245.1). Classification (NCBI taxonomy): domain Eukaryota; kingdom Metazoa; phylum Arthropoda; class Insecta; order Hymenoptera; family Andrenidae; genus Andrena; species Andrena bucephala. The sequence continues at coordinate 16,719,829 of OX387718.1, read as the reverse complement.
TTGCCCTACTTTTGGTTTTGTTAGTTTCATATCATCTGGATTGATGATATCCAAATTAGACAACAAGTTACCAATTGGCGTTATTAATTCGCAATCCGATGACATAAAGTGAACATAATGAGAACGAGAGTACGTTAAATTTTCCCTTGTCATAGATACAGTTTCACTATCTCCGTATGGTAATTCAGGAAAATTTATGGGCTTGGCAGTTTCTAGATCCGGTGGTATATCTTCAGTTATCGTTATACCAGTTGAATGAAAATTTTGTGAATTTTGTGGTATAATTCGTCGAGGAATAGGTATATTTGATTTTAAAGGAGTTCTCCCTCCCTCCTTAGAAGGTCGGTTACTTAGATAGCCTGGTAAAGGTGTAGAAAGTGCCAATGGTCTAGTTGTTGAAACAGGTGTGGGGATGGTAGTTTGATAGGTTGGTTTGATGATTTCTGATTTATTCGAGGGGGAAGTTATATTCAATTCCGTATCTTCCGGGATAACTTTAAGGCTGCCGTCTCAAGTTTGTTTTGGTCCGAATCGATCGAAGCGTCCCCAGTAAACAAACGGACCCTAATGAAATTACTCCGATCGATAAAAAGAATTTGTACAGCAATGACATCTTCAGGTACTCTGGGTAGACGAATTTTTTACGCATAGTTGCCACATGTTCTGTACTCTCTTTCTCTGCCGCGCTGTTGCCACAGTTCCTTCTATTGAGAATTCTTGGAGGAATACGGCACGAGAGCTGCGTCTAGGCAGGGATCGACGGGCTCCGGTTACCGCTGATGGAGGGGGGAACACCTACAGGAGCGGTGGTTATGAGTGCGGAACTGCGAACGGCAGTCACGCACACATAACCACCGCTCCTGTAGATGTTTCCCTCTGCATCAGCTGTAGATGTAGCGCGTCCGATTGCTGCGTCTCTAGCCTCAGAGCCTCGCTGAACGTAAAGGAGGATAGCAATAATGAAAGATAGAGAGGTTGAGTAGTGAAGTTAGGAAACATGTCAATGAAACAATACTAATTTGCTTAATAGTTTTTATTTATACATTGAAGGATGTAATATTTTGTATAATCAGTGTGCAAATTCAAAGCATACAATTTCAATAAGGTACATCACCGAAGTGTACACGCCGATCGTAATGAAATTTATGAATGCTATAATTCTTCTAAAAACATATGACGCTTTCTTTTCATCTAACTATACATCAAATTATCTTTTATATCAACAAGAATTGTCTATTGTTTAAATACAAATTTAGTAATAATTTTTTTAAAACATCAATTTGGACAAAAAGTACATTTCAATTCAATACTTTGTACGTGCTTTCCCTCGGAATTGTTATTCCACGGATGTAAAAATTTATCAATATAAACTAGTGATCAGTACTAACAATACGTATATTTTGGAATGTCTCATTAAACGATTTTATTTAGCTACGATCCTTTGTTTGTTTGTATGTTTGATTTTAATCTGGAAACTCAATTATCCACTTCCAACCATCCAATTGTCTTGAAACTTTGCAGAGGTGCGTAGTTTGGATGACAATACAAAATTATGAAAAAAATTCCGAAGGGGTGAAAAAATTACCTCGTCACCAATAAATAATAACCCATAACAACAAATCGAATCGACTTAAAATCAACCATTCTTTATGTTACCGTTCTTTACGAACTTTTAGCACTGTATAGTTCAAACAAACTGTTAAACTGCATACAGCAATAAAAGATATTTGTAACGAAGTTTGAACTATGAAATGTAAATCCACGAATACTAAAAACTAGAAAATAAAAAAAATTATAATAAACGATTTTATTAAAAATGCATTGAAAACTAAAAAATAATTATTTTCTTATACTACAATTTCGATGGTGTATTTTCACTTTAAATAAAATCGTGGAGCAGGATATTTCGCAAATAAATTCATTTCGACACTTGATGCTGTACTAAATTGATTCATATTCTGTTATGAAATATCCTGGTCCACGTTTTTATTTAAAGTTAAGAAACACCATCGAAATTGTAGTACAAGAATAGAAGTATTTTTTAGTTGTTAGTGCCTTTTTGACAAAATCGTTTAACAGAACAGTTTTTTATATATTTTTTGTCTCTAATCAAGTTGCAGTCATCACAATAAATAAATCCAACTTCATTGGAGAATTGAAATTCGACACTCAAGCTTTCGCCCCCTTGAAATGGACAATTACAGATAAAAACGTGTATATTTTTCGAAGAATACAGTATTGTCTTGTTAGCGGCTCGGTTTGGTGTACACGATGTGGACTTTTCTCTATCCCCACCACTTCTGTCTCACTCTTGTCCGGCGAAGGCGAGAGCGAGCGAGAGGCACCGAAAGCGAGCGAGAACGGTACGAGACAGACGACGGGATGATGTTTTGTCTCGCTCCGTCTTTCAGACGCCTGATACTCCGTCCTTTGCGTCCGCGCCCGTCGCGCAGGCAAAGCGTTCCATCTCGCTCCCCCCTTCGGTCAGAAAGAAGCGAGAAACGAACACTGAGAATTCGGGCTCTGTTCACGATACGGGCTCAACGCCCGCGCCGGTCCCGACCAGCGATCCGCTAACGAGACAATACTGTAATATTATCTTCTCTCATTCTGGGTAATTCCTCTTCTCCATTGGCGGTCTTCCTACAATTTTGCCAGATCGCTTATAATGAAATCTGACGTATGGCAGTGTGGATCTGTAACACATTGTAATGGAAATATTTAATTGTTGTTTTATAAGCGTTCAAAATTTTACCGTAGATTTATAAAGTGTCAAACATTACCTGAAATATGGTACTTATTATTTCATGTAGCATTTCATTTGCCCTGGCATTACTGTCCCATGCATCATGTGCGCAGTAATTTTATAAAAAGTTCGCCTATAAGAAATGATCGCAGACATTTCAGTAAGTTTGGTATAAAAGTAAAAGTTTGTTTCAATATTTCGTCGAACATCATGCATACCTGCGATGCTCGTATGTGCCAGCCTGGCGTCCTTTGACCAAACCGGACTCGGCACCCTTACGTATACCCTTTTCTTCTACCTTGCCTCCGTCTTCTGTCTGTCTGTCTGCTCCTGTGAACTTAAAAATGTGTCTGAAAAAATTAAAGTGTGAATTAAATTTATTATTTCCCTCGTCACTTTCTGGGGAAAGTTACGGCGGCGTCGATCGACTCGCGTGATCGTACGATCCGCGAGGAAAAGTGCGATTGCTGACACTTGTGACCACTGACACAGTCAGTGGCCCTGCACTTTACAGTGCGGTGCGACGCCGGATTGATCAAATTTATTATTTCCCTCGTCACTTTCTGGGGAAAGTTACGGCGGCGTCGGTCGACTCGCGTGATCGTACGATCCGCGAGGAAAAGTGCGATTGCTGACACTTGTGACCACTGACACAGTCAGTGGCCCTGCACTTTACAGTGCGGTGCGACGCCGGATTGATCAAATTTATTATTTCCCTCGTCACTTTCTGGGGAAAGTTACGGCGGCGTCGGTCGACTCGCGTGATCGTACGATCCGCGAGGAAAAGTGCGATTGCTGACACTTGTGACCACTGACACAGTCAGTGGCCCTGCACTTTACAGTGCGGTGCGACGCCGGATTGATCAAATTTATTATTTCCCTCGTCACTTTCTGGGGAAAGTTACGGCGGCGTCGATCGACTCGCGTGATCGTACGATCCGCGAGGAAAAGTGCGATTGCTGACACTTGTGACCACTGACACAGTCAGAGGCCCTGCACTTTACAGTGCGGTGCGCCGGTTCGATAAAATCAGAGTTTCGCTATTTTCGGAGGGAGACCTCTTTCGCTTTTTCGAGCTTTTCGCTTTTTCTTTCGCTCTTTCTGATAGTATAAATTGAGGCTCCCGAATAGGCATGCATCTATTGTGCCGGCTATCAATTAATTCCGGTAGCATGCATTCTAAATAAAATTGAACCAGTTTTGGCTCCATTTCTCTTTTCCAAAACGCATCATCTCTCTCTACTTTTATAGATTTCAGCCCCTTCGGAGTCCAAATGCAAAATATACAGTACTTTCGGTCAGTAATATGTAACTGGCCTTGTACTTGATAAAAATAGAGATGCGTTTTGTTCATTGAAATACCTGTTTTCCGTGTGAACATGCGTCGGACAGCGGGAATTCCACATTCTGCAATATCTTTATATTGCTTCTTCAATTCTTCGCGAGCAATCTTCTCGCATTCTTTCCCGTATTCCACCGCTGGTGCACTAATTAACTTTGGATACACAAATGATTTCACTGCATTTGCGCATAGCGTGTCAGGTCGGCGACGGCACACTTGTCCAAAATTGGATGCTGTCAACAATTTGGACCTATACTGCAACCATCTGCAGTTCTTCGCTTATCCGATGGTTTCGTCTTCAATAGCATGTCTTTTGCCTTGCCAGTCACTGAGCATTTGCATATGCTTTTCCCGCTCCAGTTCATACATTTCTGATGGCATGTCTGGCTTCTGTGCATTTTGTCCATAATCGGAATCTTTCCGCGAGGGCAATTGCTTGCGTACATATCGCGCAACCTTCGTTTCCTTCTGTTTTGCAGCTCTCTTTTCCTTTTCTTTCTTCTTCTTTTCTTCCATTTGGCGAACAACCTCGGGCGTTTTCTTATTCATTATCGCGTTCAATCGCGAGTGCACTTGGTTACTGTTGTACTCCACGACAGCAGCAGCACATCTTCCTGTATAGGATCCTCTTTCGGCGAAATTTAATCTTTTTCCGCCAATGTACTTGGCAATTATTGCGTTCAAACTTTCCACAGCGTTATTATTGGTGTTGTAGAGTAAACTCTCCGCATCAATTCTGGAACGATGTTTCTTTGATTCTCTTTATTCTTTCCATCGCAGAAATATTTGAGTCGTGCACACTCTTTGTGTTCACCAAACACGTGGCTCGGAACATTCTGCATGTCGTCATACAAATTCTTCGTTTTCTCCTCGATTGCCACATTCTGATTGTATCGAAACTTTGCGGCTTTTACGACGTCCGTGCGTATCCGACGAATGCTACTTTCCACAGCTTGCCGCAATGGCCCAGGTGTAGTCTTCTTCACAATCGCTTTCATTTTGTTGCAGAAGTTTCGCAACAAATGATTCGTGCATTCAATTTTTTTTACGCGAATCTGTCTCTTATATGGGTCTGCATCAATAATCTTCTTATACACGCTGCTGTCCCCATCACCAATCAGAGTAGAATAAACGAGCCCACGTTTTTCTACGCTAGTATTGAATCCTTCTACTATAGCATCGCTTTCCATAGCAGTCGATGCTCGAGATGTGTTCCAGTTTTTGAAACATGTGTGCTTTCGGGGTTCTTTCTCGTTTTTCGCAGCAATCCGACAAATTCTGCAAACTTTATTTCGAACGCCGTAAAATAAAACTTTTTTCGTGTGATAACCAACTATCACGCCGACTCCAGACGCAGAATCGTAACATCCACTGCGGTAGGATCTCTTCATCCAGCTTCCGTCGGCCACAACGGGGATGTGAGGGGTCCCTGATCCGGGAAGAACGTCGCCTCTTTCAATCGCCAAACGTTTTTCTTCTTCAGCCGCTGCTAACATCTCTTCTTCTGCAGCGGCAATTGCGGACTTGACAAATTCATCGTGATTTTTCACGAAGTCTTTCTTCGACATGCAACGTATGTTCACTCCCGCCAAAGTGTGTTCCAAGTGGGCATAGCTGCCTCCACATAAAATTGTTGCATTAACGGCGCCCTGATTGCAATCCACTTCTTCGGCTTCGTCCGATTGATTGCAGATTTCAGCTTTGTAATGGCATAAAGTGCACATTACGCTGAAGATGCTCTTGAAGCCACGCCGTTTCACACCAGTTATTCGTAGGTGTTCAATGCCACATTCTTCCCTATTTTTTGCATGCTTACCTATTTTTTGCAATTGAGCAAGCACATTTGGGAAATTCATTATATCGTTGCTATTTAGGAGATGCGATTGCTCTTGCGGCTCGTCCTTCGCAACTTTTTCTACAACGAAGTGTTCTTCTTCGTTGCTTTCTACATCCGTGCCTTTTGGTATTTCGGTTCTCAGTTCATCCAGCGCCTCTTCAGTTTCTCCCGAACTGGCCGTATCAGTGTCTTCATCGGATGACGAGTGCATTATCTCTTGGGACGTATGATTTCGTCCATCGGATGTTGATGCTTCCTCCACCATACGTTCCTCGGCCACTTCTTCTGAATGTTGTCCTACGGCAGTGTCGTCTGCCGTTTTTGCTCTTTCCTGTTTGTTCTGAAGGGTCAAAAGCCTTCTCTTTGCACAGTGTGCCTTCCGTCTCGATAATCTCTTTACGGACGGATGTAAATGTCGCGAACGAAACGGAGGATTACTGTCCATATCTTCTGACACGTCCTGCATAGTCACATTTCGAGTGTCACTCATTTTACACTAAACCAACAAACACAACACAAACACAATACAACACAACGCAACACAAATCAAAATCCTTCTGCCCGTTTCAAAAAAACGTAAACGCGAACCGTGAACGTGAAACGTGAATCCAAAGATTCGTATGTGGTGCATTCTGAAACAAATGACGCTCTACAAACCAGGCAACGGCGCAAACAGTCCGCTGCGTAGAGAGTCAGTCCAGTCAAAGCACGCCAACCAAGTACCGCGGACATCTATGGAAAATATGAATAATGTAAGTATTATATTGTATACTGTTATACAAAGTGATTCTCTGACTAGAGTCTTCAAAGGCGATGCCGCCAATAAGCCGCGCCTCGCTGAGTTTCTTGGATTGTTTCTTGATTAGTAGTGTTATGTGCTTTATTTAGAAAAAATTATATAAAAAATATTTTATGACGTTAATATCCACCTAATTCACTTTAAATAAAATCGTGGGGCACGACATTTCATAACAGGATATGAATCACTTTAATAATTCAACTTCTAGTTGCACATGGTGCCCCACGATTACTATTTGCCATAAAATAATACATTCATTATTTCATTTCCAGATCAAAGATGCATTGACCTGGCGTCAGCCGGGAAATGAGAAGGAGGGAGAGAGAGGAGAAAAAAGGAGAGAGGACACAGACAGAAAGGAGGAGGAAGTGGTGAAAGAGAGGGAGACGGGGAAAATGTTGAAGGAAGCGGAGGAGGAGAAAAAGGAGGAAGAAACAAGGAAAATGAGGAAGGAAATGACAAAGGCAAGTTATGTTGAATGTGTCTATGTTTTTCTGAAGTTTGTTTGATATGAACGGCGACGGCGTACAGTGTGCGATTTTGGACAAAAATCGCTCGACAGCGCAAATCTTATATCTTCTATATTTCTTTTTTCAAGTAATTGTAAGTAGGATAGAATTTTTGTGGTAACTAATTTTATAATAATTTGTTTATATGAATTATCATTTATACATTTCAATGCATGTAACATATCACATATAATTCATATAAACAATTTATTATAAAATTAGTTACCTCAAAAAAATTCTATAATGTTTTTTATAGATTAGACCAACTGATACAGGTTTTACTGCAGTGCTCCGTTATTGCTGAGTCCTTTACGAGTATTTAAAAAAAAAATTATTGAAATCGGTCAAGATTTGCACTGTCGAGCGATATTTGTCCAAAATCGCACACTGCGCGGCGAAGCCCGGCAAAAACGAAACGACGCCGTGTGGTCGAACGTGAAATGTAGTTCTACAGCATAATTGCAGAATTTTTAATTCTTCATCGAATCGATATGGCAGTCACACCAATGGATTGTCGCTCTCACTGCCCCATAATATTGCACTAAAAAATGATGAATCTCAAGTTCTCCATTTCCCTTCGGATCTTCGCGAAATTTAGCATGATTTTCAACGAAAAAACCTAAGAAATCCATTGGTGTGACTGCCATATCGATTTGATGAAGAATTAAAAATTGTTTAATTATGCTGTAGTAAATCTCGTCTCGAACGTCGTACATATTCACTATATGTACGGATAGAAGTAGAAAATGTCATTTTTATTGTACTGTTTCAGATGAAACGGGAGCTGCGCCGCCTGCGATACCAGGCGAGGGGCGGGTGGAAAAATAGAGGGGGTGGAGGATGGCGCCGGGGCGGCGGTAGGCGCGGAGGAAGCGGTGGGGGGGGCCACAACTTTTATATATATTAATATTTTAATAAAAAAATTTTTTTTTTAATGATTAGTAGTGTTATGTGCTTTATTTAGAAAAAATTATATAAAAAATATTTTATGACGTTAATATCCACCTAATTCACTTTAAATAAAATCGTGGGGCACGACATTTCATAACAGGATATGAATCACTTTAATAATTCAACTTCTAGTTGCACATGGTGCCCCACGATTTTATTTAAAGTGAATTATTTAAGTGATAAACACTATCAAAATTGTAGTACAAGAAAATAATTATTTTTTAGTTTTTAGTGCATTTCTATTAAAATCGGTATTTTCTAAATATTTTTCATTTCCTAGTTTTTAGTGTTTGTGGATTTACATTTCACAGCTTAGAATTTTTTAGAAATATCTTTTATTGCTGTATATAGTACCCGTTTGCTTAAACGCTATAGTGCTAAAGTCACTAAAAAATAATTCTGTTCTTGTACTACAATTTCGATGGTGATATACTACAAACGCCTGCAAAGTTTTAGTTTTACTATTCGTACATACGTGACAGATCATTTCTCGATAAATTGTGTATTTTCGGTAATCGCGATGTGACTAGCGTCCCGAACGCAGAAGCTTTTTGTCGTTTTCGTAAAGAACGCAATAGTTAGAAGTGGGTTAGGATCCATTTCGGTTGGAATGGACAATGTCGTATATACGGTGCATTCCATACCAAACTGATCACTTTGAACACTCAATGTCTGAGATTTTATTCAAATTGCAATACGTTGTACATAGTGCATGTGAAAAGAAGAAGGGTTCAAGTTGTCACAGTTTGCCACATTCAAAATTGTTTTATAAATACAGACCCTCAAAGTACTCAACTTTCTTGGTTTTTTTTAAAATTACCTTTCGAATATGGCAAAATGATTATTTAAATCCTTCTTATTTTCACATGGACTCTAACATATTTCAATTTGAACAAAATCCCCAGGATGACGGGGAGGAAATAGCCGTGGGGGAACAATATTTATATTTACTCCTAAAAAAATATATTAAAATGATTGTGATTATTTATATAGTTTGTGTTGATAGAATGTAAAACTTCCACATTCGCTATCGTATCGGCATGAACGTTTCAATAACATACTCCTGAGATTTTCCAGATGAAAATAAATTAACACAGTATAAACCGATTATTTTTAGCATTTTTAGATTAGAAATGTTACATTTATATTTAATTACCAAGTACAGTTCTAGAAATACTCCGATTTGTACCGTGTTTGAACTCATTTTAATCTGGACAATCTCAGCAGTATGTTACTGAATACTGAAAACGTGACGTTTTACATTTTATCAACACTGTATGCCTCTCCAACCGAGATTACAAGTCGCCACCGAACAGCCCAAGTCCTCGCTGGTCGGGACCGGCGCACAGTGGGGCAAAGTGGCGAAGTTTGTTTCATAATCAAAGAACATTTGATGGAAATGAGATAGAGTGATGATTTTTTTTTTAAATTAAAGTTGAAAGATGCAGAATAAGGGAAAATTAATGAAATTACGATACGAACGTTTTTTACCATTGAAAATCTGTGTTAAACTTGAAATTTTACAACAAAAATATGTTTTGTCTAATACCATGTTCGGTTAGAATTGTTTCTTGACATGTTGTACATCATTTCCTATAGATTTTGTCGAGCTGATTTCAAATCCGTTCGCAAAATTTGTCTACTACCTCAGGATTTTGAAAAAAATCAATTTAAAGTTTAACACAGGTTTTCAAAGGTAAAAAACGTTCGTATCATAATTTCATTAATTTTCCCTTATTCTGCATCTTTCAACTTTAATTTAAAAAAAAAATCATCACTCTATCTCATTTCCATCAAAAGTTCTTTGATTATGAAACAAACTTCGTCACTTTGCCCCACTGTGCGGCGCGGCGTTGAGTCCGTATCGCGAACAGAGCCGTAATTCCCAGTGTTCGTTTCTCGGTTCTTTCTGGCCGAAGGGGGGAGCGAGATGGAACGCTTTGCCTGCGCGACGGCCGCGAAAGCAAAGGACGGAGTTGTCAGGCGTCCGAAAGACGGAGCGAGACAAAACATCATCCCGTCGTCTATCTCGTACCGCCCTCGCTCGCTTTCAGTGCCTCTCGCTCGCTCTCGCCTTCGCCGGACAAGAGTGAGACAGAAGTGGTGGGAATAGCGAAAAGTCCACATCGTTTACACCAAATCGAGCCCGTAACGAGACAGTACTGTAGTATCTTTTATTTGAGTTTATCCAGATAATATCTTCGCCCATTTCTGTTCTCCAGCCGCTTCGCCGTGATTCATTCAAGCCTCCCTTACGACAAAATAGTAATAGGGGAAATGCGGCAACAGCGCAATTCGACTCTCGATACATCTCGGCAACTATGTCTTTCCTACATTTATCGGCTAGATTGGACTTCCACCGGTTTTGATGGTACAATGCACAAATATACCATCAACGCCGGTGACGGAGAATCCTTGAAGCTTCATTCTGTCATTTCTCGAGTCTGTCTCAGTACACGAGTCCTAAATTCATTATTATTTCAACGTACAGTGCTTATTAGCGTTCAAACGCACCGTACCCGTTTGCACGAATGTCTACTGGAGGCAACTATACCCGCAAAAACTTCCTTCTTGCCGATTCCAGGGCGAAAGATGAAAACTACGGTTTGCCTACTACACGCGCATACACAGGGCCGGCGGAACCATTATGCAAGCTACGCGCCGCATAAGGGCGCAAGCCTAATGGGACGCTAAAAAACTATATCGCACGCTTAATAATAAAGGAATCCAACCCCCACATAAACGAAATGTACCCCCTGTAAAGACAAAACATATTAAATAGAAAACAGGGGCAAAAATTTGGGGGCGCCAAAAATGTTCTTGCCTAAGGGCGCCAACTAACCTCGCGTCGGCCCTGCGTATACGTCACGCTGGTGCTACGTGCCTGCAGTACACCATTAGCGCCACCAACGGAGAAGCCTTGAAGCCTCATTCTGTCAATTTTCGATTCATAAATTCATTATTATTTCAACGTACGGTGCTTATTAGCGTTCAAACGCACCGTACCCGTTTGCACGGATGTCTACTGGAGGCAACTATACCCGCAAAAACTTCCTTCTTGCCGATTCCAGAGCGAAAGATGAAAACTACGTTTTGCTTACTACACGCGTATACGTACACGCTTAACTTAGCTTGTGTGAGCGTACGCACACATTCAAGGCACGCGGAGACGGCAGCCTTAAGTGAAGGTGCTTGTAGCGTGAATTTGCTAGTAGAAGATATGAATCTCGAATTTCGTATTAAGTCTTCAATATGCCGATTCCGAACAGCATCCTCCTCGGCCTCATCATCGGAAGAGTCCAATTCACTCGAAACCGTTTCTACAGGTTCTGAAACAATTTCTCCTGCTGCTGTGCCCTCTTGAAACTCTATTGGATCTTCCTCATCATCCACGAAACTGACACCTCTTTCTTGCATGGATTCATCAAACCTTTTGAAAGATTCCAGAAGATTCTTTAATTCGATAGAAAAATCTGGTGTTTAATCGGATACATAAACGTCATGAGTGTCGGGTACATCTACCATGATGTCCCGTGCCTCTGAAGGATTAACAGCGACGGCGGTATCCTCCTCTGGAACACTAGGATTTTCCAGTATCCCTGTTTCAGGATAGTATTCCAGATTAGGAAAAACACTCTTTCGCTGTCTGAGAATCGGAGGATCGTCGGTAGACGATCCTTCGTGCAAGGAGGTTGAAGGATTCAAGGTTTCCAACGAGATAGTGGGTTCGGTTATCGCCATGCCAGGAGGTTCGGATAATTTTGAAGGTCCTGGGATTGATTGTTTGGTAGCCAATGGTAACTTGGAACGAGTTCTAGTAGCAATAGCACTCTGATCAAGTATTGTTGGTCGTTTTACCCTTGTCCTTGAACCCAATGTTTTTCCTGGTTTTGGAATTTTTGATTGACTTACAGGCTTTGACTGAGCCACTGAAGGTGTTGGTGACTCACTGGTCTTCTCACTTTCTTTGAGTGGAAACAAGTGTTTCTTTTCTAAATTTGTGCCCTCATCTGAATCGTCTGAGGATTCTGTCAAAATTTCATTAACCGGATTTCGCGATAACGCGTCTGCATTTGTATTTAATTTACCGGACTTGTGAACGAACTCATATTCATAATCCCGCAATTTCAATCTCCACCTTACTAATCTCTGACCAGGATCATTAATAGAATTTATCCATCTCAAGGGCTCATGATCGCTAATTAGAGTGAATTTACGTCCATAAAGATAAGGTCGGAAATGTAATATTGCATATAATATCGCTAAACATTCCTTCTCGGTAGTAGAATAATTTTGTTCGGGTTTTATTAACATTCGAGATAAGTATGCTATAGGTAAATCGTGACAGTCCTTCTCCTGACTCAGGACTGCACCTATCGCGTAATCTGATGCGTCCGTTGTTACTGTAAATGGCTTTTTAAAATCAGGATATTGCAATATTGGGCGAGTACACAATGCTTTCCGTAGTTTCCTAAAACTATCTTTTTGCTCTTTACCCCAAACAAATTTAGCATTCTTTTTCAATAATTCGGATAATGGTTTAGCTATAGCCGAAAAATCTTTTATAAAACGTCTATAATAACCTGCGAGACCCAAGAATTGCCTAATGTTTTTAGAATTTTGAGGACGCGGGAAGTTCTTCACTGCCCTGATCTTGCTAGGGTCGGGTTTGACCCCGTCTTGCCTGATGATATGACCTAAATAAGCTACTTCTGTTCTCAAAAATTCGCACTTATCGGGTTGAAGTGACAACTTGGCATCTGCCAATCTATTGAATAAACGTCTAATTTTCTTCCCGTGTTCTTCTAGATTTTTGGTGTAAACTACGATATCATCCAAATATACGAAAACCTCCGTTCCTTGCAATCCACGCAATACTTGGTCCATTAATCTTTGAAATGTTGCCGGAGCGTTCTTGAGACCCTCTGGCATGCGTTTATACTGGTAATGACCGTTTGGGTTTGAGAAAGCCGTCTTCAAACTATCTTCCGGGTCCATTTCTATTTGTTGAAATCCACTAGCTAGGTCAAATATTGAAAAATAACGCGCCTCTCCTAATTGGTCTAATATATCCGTAATGTTGGGTAATGGGTAAGCATCTCCAATCGTTTTTTCGTTCAATTTACGGAAATCTATCACTATTCGCCAGCGTAGATTGCCTTTTGAGTCAGGTTTCTTTGGCACGATCAAAAGTGGAGAGTTAAATGGAGAATTCGAGAATTCTATTATTCCTTTACTTAATTTGACTGAAATTTGTTTAGCTATCTCCTCTTTATGTACCGGGGGAAATCTATACTGTCTCGTATCTATTGGGACATCATTGGCAGTAGGAATTTTATGCTTCATGTTCGGCGTAGCTTCCAAATCATCACCGGGCAAGTGAAATATACCAGGAAATTCCTCAACAAGATCAATCACGTGACCTATCTCCTCATCATTGAGATGAGACAGACGTAATCTCTTTACTATTTCGTCTAACCGGTTCGTTACAATTTCGGAAGATTCTGAATCCGAATCAAAATTTTTTTCCTCTGGCAAGCTATAGTGTTCGAATGGGATTAATTCCTGTGGTGAAATTTCGATATCAACGTCCTTTGTCCAAGTATTAATTGCTAGGACATGGCACCTGCCCTGATCATTTACTGATACAACGGCTTCGCCGATATAAACTCCGTTTATTGTATCGATCTTTGGTAAATATCCCTCTTTCAAATCGCTATTTATGACATCGATGGCTATTGGTTGTCTGCCCCGAGCACTAATTCGTAAAATGCGAGGTTTATAATTCGATCTATTTTTTGTTAAAGGTTCCTCCCCCACAAAACGTATAGGTCTAATTGGATCTGACCGAGTAACCAATGTGTTATGAGCAAATGATATCTCCGCTTGTTCCTGTCTTAAAAATTCCTTTCCTAATATACCGTCAGCTCGTATCGGGAAACAAGATTTTACAACGTGAAATCTAATCGGTTCTGATTGCAACGTGATAAAAGTGGTTCCTAATGTTTCTGACGTTCCCGACGTAATTCCTGATAGGGTTGCTGATTCGTCAAGTGCCACGATTGCGTCATCAAATAGTGCGTCTAATTTAATTACATTAATATCTGCCCCTGTGTCTACCAAAAATTGTGCGTGCCCGGTCCGCAATTTGTCTCCGGACATCTTAACCACCGGGGATTCAGTATTTACTGATAAAATTACTGAATTCGCTTTAGATTTTTCGCGGTTGTGTGACGCTCTGATGACGCAGGACTCATCGCCGCGTCTTCGTGACGAGTCGTCTGCGAGTTTAAAACATTATTATCCCATGTCGGATTGATTTTACTTGGATGTGGCGAAGGTGGCCTACTTGAAAAAGGTGAATTTGGTCAATTTGACGTGCTTGGAGGTCTAATATTCAAATCAGGATGGTATGCTGGATAGTTTGGATAGTACGGAGGATATGGCATTTGAGGGTAAAAATAAGGTGGGTAATAAGGGTAGATTGGATGCCCTTGATAATCGTAGCGTTGACGATCCTGGTAACGAGGATAATTCGTGTATTCTGCTTGCGTAGGTTTAGGTGATTTTAATTTAGCATCCTGTGTATCGGTTGGATTAGGCGATGGCGACCGCGAACGATTTACTTCACGTCTTGTTATTGAGTAATTCTGGTATTGTCTCGAAGTGCCATGATTATTTGAATTCGAGTAAGATGGAGAAATCGGTCTAGAATTTGTAGTATAATTATTTTCCTCGAACGTTACCCGCGATGTTTCACCGGACGGCAATATTCCACATCTGATTTTAACCTCTGCCCTTCGGGCAAATTTTAGGGCTTCTTCCAAATTTTTGGGATCACGTGCGTCTACAGCACGCGTGATTTCATCGGGCAACCCTCGAATAAAAGCTTCCAGAGCTACCTCTTCAATAGGCTCTAACATTTGTCCCGCATTTTCAAGGTATTTATCCTCCAAAACCGTTCTAGCTCCATTAAGCAGAATATTGAGTCGGTCATGGAAGTCGTTAACAGTTTCCCCACGTTTCATTCTAATACTTTTGATTTCATGATGAAAATCTGGGTAGGTTTTATCTGATCCGAATCTGGCCTTTAAATGTTTTATTAATTCGTCCAGATTATTGAACGTTTTTCCCGGTGCTATCTCTGGCTGCATTTTGCAATTTACCTAACAGTGCTTTTAAAAACGATGATTCTAACGCGGGAGGAACAAAGACTGCGCCATTTCTAATATCTTGTAAAAAGTTTTTTAAAGGTATGTTTTTACCATCGTAAAACGGAATGTTTAAGGTACTGTGTTGAAGTGTGAAGCACTCCGCCATTGATGTCATCATAGCGTTTGAAACATTTAGATCAGTATTATTTCCAGAAACATTCGCGTTCGTGCCTGAAGCACCCGTTCGTCCTGCTTCCGTCATTTTGAGTACCAAGTTTACCAACACAAGATCACATACAAAATTGGCATTACACAAAACAAAAAAAAAAATTGATAGTATTTTCAAAATAAGGTCTGGAACGCCACCAAAGTGTCCGACAATTGAACGTTACACTCGAACTTTTAAGGAACTTACATAAAGCAAAATAGAATAAATTCACTGTTTCGAGGAACGAACAATCACACAATGCACGCTTTTAAATCCCACCGCTGCCACCAGTTCTGTTACGCGGTTGCATAGGCAAGCGTGGAGTCCGGATAATCGATATATAAAAACGATCCCGTCGGAGGAATGCTACGTGCGTTACAGTACAAATTCTTAATTAATTATTTAAAGAATTATTTTTAATTATTTTTTTATGGGTTAAAGATCTAGTCCTATACAGGCCCCGCATTGAGTGACTTTCAAGATCGAATAGGTTTCTCGGTAAATAACTTCTGCTCGAGTGTAAAATTCAAATGTGAATAGTTATCCCCTTTATTCTTTTATACTTTTACCAAGCGTTAGAGAGGCTGGAAGGCCAAGGGTGACCCCAGAATATCGGCTAACGCCAATATTGACCCTCCGTTACCTCTGCTTTAGCAATAATCGAATTGTTTACATGAATATAAACTTTACATGAAACGGCGCTCGCCTATCGGTATTCAAGTACATAATTTATGGAAAGAATGTGCAACTCACCCACTCTATCGATCAATTTTATAATGTACGAATTTTGTAAATTTTGGTTTCGCCTTCGAAAATTACGTTGCCTGTTTCCGTGCCTGAGAAAGAAAGAATCACACTCACACTCGATATTTACGATTATATGTATATAACAGTAGAAACGCTTAAACACACACGGATGAGATCGAACTGACGGTTGATCTCAAAGCGATTCAAAAAGATAGTACGAAAAAGTATTAAGCGAATATAAAAACGCAGAACTTTACAAATAAAATTAAAACGTATAATTGGCTGAACACGGTGAAGTTAAACACTATTTAACGTGGAAGGTTGAGTCCATTCACTAATACTTATGAATCTCCGGCTCGAAACGGAATTTATAGTTAAAGAAGATTAAAATAAAGAAATTACGATCCACGGACACCTTGTCACGTTCTCCGCGACTGTACGACAAAGAGAGTGGCCCGGCTTCGTGCTCTCGGGCGCGTCCAGCCGCGAGGACCGCTCCGAGATAAGCTGACGCTGCAATCCCAATCATGCCCCAGCGACAGATGCATGATGTCTTTAGGTGTTCTCACCTTCATCCTTTTATTCTTTATACTTGTGCGCTACCGGCGCCAAACAGGTTACTCTCGTCCTCACTCATTCTCGCACTCAGATCACTCCTTTACATTGATGCAACGATCCGACGGTCGGAAATGCGCTCGACGAGGTTTCACCAGAATGCTAGATGCATTGTCAAGACGCACTCCCGTCGCTTAAGGGGGTAGACACGTCACGTGGTCTGGCCGATTCGGCAGGTCGGTATTACAGCAGATTTTTTCTGCACTGAAATGGTATTACCCATAGATACGCCGCTGCGTGATGCACGCGAGAGGGAGCTGTTTGCTATTTCCGTATTCTATTCTGAATAAGGAAATAAATTCTCAGCTGTTGCGTTGTATTTATAAAAATTTAAACGGAAAGTCGGCTGGTACTGCAAACGTGGAAAATTCATTGTACGTTACTTGAAATGTGCTTATGCTACAATATTCTACGTTGGCAGTAAGGAATTATAAGTGAAAAGGAAAAATACACGAGGGCATGTCCCCAGAAAATGAAGTTTGTTAGGATAGACATTTTTTAATTAGCAAAACACTGAAACAGAACATGAAATACACATCCTATGCAGAAAGCAGTTATGTACAAACATATATAAAATTGTGCTTGACGTTGAATCCAACGCGTGATTATTGTGTGGTCCCTCCTCGAAGTGACAGAAAATATAACCTAAGTATATGCTATATGACAACAAATGTTTAGTGGCTATTTCGTTCTTTTACGAAACATTTGTGAACATTCATCATTCTTGCGAAACATTATTATTACGCCGCAACAGTATCTTTAGGACATCGGGTATAGCATATAGGTTATATTTTCTGTCACTTCGAGGACAGAAAATCTGCTCCTCCAGCTGACAGAAAATCCGCTCCTGCACATTTTCACTAGGCCGGTCGGCGTCATAATAATTCCACCCTGCATTTGTGGTAGTTGCAACGATATTCCTCAGTCCAGTGTACATATGTACACTCTGGTTTGATCTGCAAAAATAAATAAATTTAATAAAAATTATTTTTTGTGTTTATACCACTTGAATGTAAAAACTGATACTTACACTTACTGAAGAAACCATTATTATTGTGTCCTATTTCTCATAAATATTTTCTTGGAATGGCACTGACCCCTTTTGATTCCAGTTAGTTGTCATAGAATCTGTGATAAAAAGTTAGAACGAGTTGTAATCTGAATGCAATAAAAATGTAAATGTATGCATGTTATTTACTTATCTTTATGCTTGCGGAGAAGACTGCCTTCCTTTCCTCGCTTCATAGAGCATGATTTTCAACGTTGATACTGGTTGGTGGAAATATCTAAAGCAAATTCATATATGAGAGGAACATTCATGATGATTTCCAATTAATCCAATTATTTGCATAACAAAAGTATGTGTCATACTTACGCTTTTATACATGTCATTTCCACTTGATATGAAAGAATAGCTATAGGTATTTATTATTAGGAGAGTGTGAAAAGGCCCACCACCACCCCCGTCATAGACGGTCCTATTCACTCTCCGTATGTATCTTCTACATACTTTCTTACTCACATTTTGGAACATTACTTATTCAACAGCTCTTCATATGCGCTGGATGCACTCGCCGGTGCATTAGTCACTTTGTATTGCAATTGCTTATTCGCCAGCTCTTCATATGCGCTGGATGCACTCGCCGGTGCATTAGTGACTTTGGATTGCAATTGCTTATTCGCCAGCTCTTCATATGCGCTGGATGCACTCGCCGGTGCATTAGTGACTTTGGATTGCAATTGCTTATTCGCCAGCTCTTCATATGTGCTGGATGCACTCGCCGGTGCATTAGTGACTTTGGATTGCAATTGCTTATTCGCCAGCTCTTCATATGCGCTGGATGCACTCGCCGGTGCATTAGTCACTTTGGATTGCAATTGCTTATTCGCCAGCTCTTCATATGCGCTGGATGCACTCGCCGGTGCATTAGTGACTTTGGATTGCAATTGCTTATTCGCCAGCTCTTCATATGCGCTGGATGCACTCGCCGGTGCATTAGTGACTTTGGATTGCAATTGCTTATTCGCCAGCTCTTCATATGCGCTGGATGCACTCGCCGGTGCATTAGTCACTTTGGATTGCAATTGCTTATTCGCCAGCTCTTCATATGCGCTGGATGCACTCGCCGGTGCTATTGCGATGTTGTCATCCATCGTTTTATGTACTTTATTTTCTACTCGTACATGTTCCTCCTGTTTTTATGTACGGAGGTTCTCTAATCGGCTGTTGTCGATTGTATCTGCTATCTATTATTTCTGGCAACATGCAGTCCTCATAGAACTTCCTCAGTTTTTCCTCCATCTCTCTTGCCCAGAAACTATCATCTCTTGGTACTATTATAACTTTCATTCCTTTCGGCGTCCATAAACAGAATAAAGCCCGTTGCCTATTCGTAATGTGCAATTGTCCTTGCACTTGATAATAGTAGTGATGATTTTTATTCATTTCATCACCTCGGAAAATACGCCGTATTGCAGGAAGATGCTCTATTGCTTCAGCAGGCGACAAATCCTTCGCCGATTCGGGACATTTTACTTCGATGATGGTATCATCGTCTACGAGGCCGTCAGGAGTTGCACCTAAGTGAGGCACAGTAGCATCGATGAAGAGGCCACACGTTAGAATATTGATTCCTAATTCTTCTTCCATTTGTCGCAAGGCGTTTGCCTCATTTTCTCTTCCGTATTGGAGAGAACGTAAATTTTCGAGTTGCGGGTACATTATACTCTTCAAAGTATTTGCCCGTGGTGTTTTCTTTTGTAATCGGCATACCTTGCCGAAATTGGATGCAGTTAATAATTTCTTCCTATAACCGATCCACTTTTCGCTATTCGCCTGATCGCGAGTTTCCATTTCGATCTTGTATCGCGTCGTTTGCCACTCGTGAAGTATAGCCGCGTGCCTTTTACACTCGGAAGAGTATACTGTCTCTTCCATATCTGGCTTTTCTGCACTGGGGCCGTAATCCTGGTCGCACGATTGTTTTTTATTTCGGAAGGAGGATGCTTTCGCTTCTTTTTTATATTCCATTGCCTTTTCTGCTGCACGCTTCCGCCGTTTTTCCTGCTTTCTTACTATGGTTGTCGGCTCTTTATTCATTGCCATACTCAATCTGCTAAACGCCTCTTTCGTGTTATATTGGACGACTGCAGCGGAGACTCTACCCTGATACGAGCCCCCTCGTCCAAAGTTTATCCTTTTGCCTCCGATGAATTTAGCAATGATATTATTAAAACTTTCAACGGCATTGTTATTTAGACCGTGCAGCAAACTGTCAGCTTTAGTGAAAAGTAGCTACATCGCTTCTTCGATACTTTGATAAATACCAGCTTCTCTCAGTTGTGGAACGTAGTCTACTCTGTTGGGATCAGAGTATTTATTACAGAAGTATGCTAACCTCTGACACTCTTTGTGTTCACCGAAAACGTGACTCGGTACATTCGTCAAGTCTTCCTTCAAATTTTGTATTCGTTGATCGAGTGTTATTTCTTCTTGGAACCGGTATTCCGCAGCTTTCTTTATACCAGTACGCAGGCGGAGAGCATTATTATGTACGACAGCTCTTAGTTCTTTATTGCGGCCTTTTGCTACGATTTCGCTTATTTTTCTACTGAAATTGCGTAGCAGGTGATTGGTGCATTCTATTTTTCGTACCCGCACCATGTACATTTCATATGGATCATTGTCCAATATCTTCTTGTACACACTGCTATCGCCATCGGCAACTAGTGTAGAATATATTAGTCCGTGCATATCTATGCTGCATTTGAAGCCTTCGACAATAGCGACACTTTCCATGCCAGTTGAACTCTGATTACGACCCCAGTTCTTGAAGCAACGATGCTCGCGCGGTTCTTCCTTCCTCGTACCTGCTATTTGGCAAGTCATGCAGAATTTATTCTTCACACTGATGTACAGCACTTTCTTCGTGTGGTATCCCACGATGGCTCCTACGCCCGAAAGAGAATTGTAATCTCCTCCGCGGTAGGACCTTTTCATCCAGCTGCCATCCGCGACAACTGGGATAAACGGTAGCTTGGATTCTGCATGTACGTCGCCTCTTGCTATAGCTAATGCTTTTTCTTCTTTTCCAGCATCTTCCATTTCGCGTTGTGCGGCCACTTCGAGGGCATCGATTAGGTCATTCTGACAGTTCTCGTAGATCCTTTTCGTCATACAGGGCACGTTCACGGCCGTCAGTATGTCCTCCAGTTGATTATATCCGCCGCCCGTCATCATTGTTCCGGCAACAGCAGCGCGGTTGATATCCATAGTGGCATCACTCTTCCGAAGACAGGATATACGCTCTGTGTATTTGCACATTTTGCACTCTACATGATACACATTTTCTAATCCATTCCGTTCACATCTAACTATTTCAAAATGTTGGATGCCACAGCCAGTAATCGAATGTTTTCCAAGATTTTTGATTTGCTCGAAAACATGCGGAAAATCAACGAAGTCGATTCCTTTTGAAATTGGGTTTTCCGGCTGTTCTGGCTCTGCAGTCTCCACCACCCAGTAATCGGCATCACTTCCAACATCTTCGTTGATGTATGTGTCGAAATCTATTTCTTGTGCAATTTCTTCTTCGTTCGACTCGAAATGCACTTGTTCTATAATTTCCTCTTCGTCCGCATTGAAATGTATTTCTTCTTCAATATCTTCTGCGTCCGTATCGAAATGTGCTTCTTCTATAATTCCTTCCATATTTGGAAAATCTTCAAAATGTCCTACGTCTTCTTCGTGTATTACGTCCGTAGGAAAATCACACGTAGCAGATGTGCTTTGAAGTGTTTCTTCGTACGAGGTACCTGCATTCGTACCTGCTTCCGCCACGGTGCCCTGACCTACCGTGAGGCACGCTGCTGTTTTCAATCGTTGCCTGAACGTAAAGAGTCAATAATCAGTAACACGTGGTACATACATAGAAATAAGATAAACATATATTAGAAAAGAAAAGCAGGCATAGTAAAAGAAGATATACAGTAAAGTCTCAATGTAAGTTTAAATGCCCGCTTTTCGCGGAGTACGTGTGAGAGAATACTAACGCAATCAAAATTTAAAATTAAAACTTTTGTATTTTTGGTTCCATTTTCATGAAACTTTTACCAACATGTTTGTTAGAATCTCCTGATTAAAATGATACCAAATACGACATAAATCGGACAACTTTTACTTATCGTTGATACGAATCATTTATATTTATATAATTGTCCAAACCATATCGTGTTTGGTGTCATTTTAATCAGAAAATCCTCACAAATATATTGGTAAAAAAATTACAAAAATGAACCAAAAATAAAATACTTTTAATTGTGAACCTCGTTTACATCGGTGTTGTCTCTCACCGATTTTCGATTTCGGATCGGGTTACACGATCGGCGCACGAGCCATATTACACGCTTCACTGGTTCCAGGGGGTACCACCCCAAGTAGGGGTGATAGAAATTAACACTAATGTTATATAGTCACAATTTTGAACTCTAATCGAGATTTTACTGTAGATCCTACATTTTTAGAAGTTTGTCGACAGTCTCGAACGTAGGAGAAGAGAGCGAGTGGGAAAAAGGACTGCCGATTGTCTCCATCTTTTTCATTCGCTATCCTTCTCTGCGGCCGAAACTTATTACCACTAAATATGTATTATCCAAATTATATCGTGTTTGGTGTAATTAATCATTAGAGAAACATCACAAATGTTACGATACTTTGTTTATGAAAATATTATTATTATTATTGCATTACTGTGAACATCATTCTAAAATATCTTGATGATACGAAGAGGGACGTCTTAGACAACGTGATTCCCTCGCTATGCAAACCGAAGAAAATGCACATTTGGCCTGTTTTCTTTTCACACGCACATATCTGCACAACCGTCTCCGCTACTCGCAAGCGAAGGCAGCCACAAGCAAACAGGTCTGAGTTGCGACACGCGGCTGTGCGAGTATACAGGCACGTGTGCACTTGACCGCGTATGAAAAGAATAGGTACTCTTCGCATTTCAATCCTGGGTCATTCCACGCGAATTCGGACACTTTTCGGAGTAACATTTGGGATTTTTGTGAAACTTGAATAAGATGTAGTCTTTAGTGATATATATACATATTTCAAAGGATTTTTAAAAATTTTCAAAATTGTGGAAATTGACTTTCTTTCATTAAATTATAACTGTTGAACTAAGAGACAGATAAGAATGAGCGTTTGGGTGCTTACACTGGGGAAGTAAGAGTACCTAATAAAAATTATTTCACTGAAAGGAAATAAATTTTTGACCATTTATTTTGCAATTGTTCTAAACAAATGCCATGTTTTAATAGCGGGGCACTATTTAAAAATTTGAAAAAAATGAGGGTATAGTCCTATATGTCCTCTTTACGGGCCCGTTTTCAGAAATACGGACACTTTAAAATTTGCCTCAACTGAAACAGGAAAACTTTTACTATTTTTTATACCCAACATAATACGGTATGTCAACTTTTGGTGTTCGCGATATTTTCCGTGAACCGAAGGTGAGCATCAGTTTTGGAATGCTACATATTTGATTACCCGATATGAATGTGACTGTCAAGACAAATTGAGGGCTCGGAAGCAATAAAGGGACTAGCTCTCGAAAATGAGAAAAACATTTGTCCAAACGCTAAGAAAAATTGGAAAATTACATTTAGTTAAACTGGATTTTAAAAAATATAGTGTTGTAAAGCTCATCACGGCACACATTTTTTCTCTTTGCAGTTTTTCTATCGAATCATTAGTATTCGAAATAACAATTATAAACAAAAAATTTCTTCGACCAAAGTCAATATCTTTTTAAACATAAATTGCGATAACTTGAGTGCCGTGATGAGCTCTAAACACTATATTTTTTAAAATTCAGTTTAACAAAATTTAATTTTCCAATTTTTCTTAGCGTTTGGACAATAATTTTTCGTATTTTCGAGCGCTAGTCCTCTTATTGCATCCGGGCCCTCATTATTCAACCATATGGTATACTATAACTTTCAAGGCCACGCAAGATTAGGAATGAAAGACATAAATAGTTTCATATTGTAGCACGCACGGCTCAGCCAGTCGAGCCGGTGCTGGGCGACGCAGCGTCACATTCAATTCATTTTCATGCGACCAATTTTAAAGTGTCCTTATTTTTTTCAAATGTGTAAATAGTGCCTTGCTAGTATAAAATTGCATTTGTTTAAAACAATTACAGCATAAATGGTCTAAACTTTGTTTTTTTGTGATGTAGGATTTCTCCTGTTGTTCCAATTCTTGGACGAATGGGACGCGGAGCTAGAGGTCTTATAAAGAATTGAGGACCCGTTAAAATAAATCCGATTTAATATAAGTAGGTCAAAATGGTTGAAACAGATGTAATATACAGGGTGTTTCTCTACCTGTGGTCAATACTCTAAGGGGTGATTATACCGGCAAAAATAAGATGAAAATCAAGAGTGACGAAATTGCGGTAAACGCTTCGTTTTCGAGAAAATTGACTTTGAATTTCACCTAAATACGCGTGCATCGTAGGCGCTTGAGGGGCACGCGGAGGCGAGCGAACGCGTCAGCTGTCCGTAGGACGTTCACCCTGTACAATAAGAATAGGATCCGCAAGCACGCGACAGTCCTGCTGGACGACCGATACGCGCAACCCCTCGCCTCGCCGTCGTTCCTCTCACGCCACGCGACAATGCCGGCGCGCTTTTCGGTTGTTTTCCTGACGCGTCACGCGCTACGCCTCAACCAGCGCTAATCGGCATCTCTTACGCCCTAGCAGTTGCCTGATTTTGCAGAATAACGTCATAAATAATCTCAAATGAATGTATTATAATAAATAGCGCAATTTGCCAACTTCGCCTAGGGTGCAAAAAAGACTTGAGCCGAGACTGCGTCAACATTTTGCGAAGCGGTTCCCGTGCTCACATACGGGGATAGCGACAAACTCGTACCGTATGCACCAAACCAACATTTTGTCCTTTTGCGCTTTCAGACATTAGTTTCCGAGATATTATAAAAAACTTTTAGTATTTCGGTAGACTTATTCCGAAATAACGCATTCCACTTTCCAACTTGTTCTGGATATTAGTATTGGACGGGGCTAGATCAACGCAGGGGGCCCGCCTCCCGCTTGCAGTCGCGTAAATTGAAGGGTTGGATGCAATAAGGGGACTAGCGCTTGGAAATAGGAAAAATAATTGCCCAAACGCTAAGAAAGATTGGAAAATTAAAAGTTGTTAAATTGAATTTGTAAAAATATAGTGTTGTAAAGCTCACGACACACATTTTGTCTATTTACAGTTAGTTTATGCAATCATTACTATTCGAGCTAAAAATTATAAACTAAAAATTTTTCATCATCCGAAATCATTATTTCTTTAGACGAAAATTGCGATAACTTGAGTAAATATTAACGGATTGTCATAAGACTTGAAACATAACTCTAGAAAACTCTAGCGAAGCCGTAAAATGTATGCACAAAAACCTTATGTTAAAAAATGTAATAATATTTAATTAAAAAGTAATACTGGATATAACCCATGTTTTTCAACGTTCACCGTTAAAAAGTATCGAGGCAATTTTTAGGTACATATAACTTGCAGCGACAAAGTTTTCTCTTGATATATAAGGAAGATTTACACCAATTTTCACGCTGATTAATAAATAATTGTAGAAGATACGGGGATATGTATAAATCCCGCGCGGCACCAACAGTCAACGCGAGTGCTAAAACTGCTAAATAGCGCACTACACGCGGCTACCGACTATTGGTGGCGCGCGAGAATTTATATATATCGTCATATCTTCTACAATTATTCATTAATCAGTGTGAAAATTGGTGAAAATCTTCCTTGCATATCAAGGGAAAACTTTGTCGCTGCAAGTTGTATGTACCTCAAAATTGCCTCGATACTTTTTAACGGCGAACGTAGAAAAACATGGGTTATGTCCAGTATTACTTTTTAATTAAATATTATTACATTTTTTAACATAAGGTTTTTGTGCATACATTTTACGGCTTCGCTAGAGTTTTCTGAAGTTATGTTTCAAGTCTCATAACGATCCCTTATTTACTCAAGTTATCGCAATTTATGTTTAAAGAAATAATGATTTCGGGCGATGAAAAATTTTTAGTTTATAATTTTTAGCTCGAATAGTAACGATTGGATAAACAAACTGTAAATAGAAAAAATGTGTGTTATGACGAGCTTTACAACACTATATTTTTAGAAATTCAGTTTAATAACATTTAATTTACCAATCTTTCTTTGCGTTTGGACAATAATTTTTCCAATTTCCAAGCGCTAGTCCCCTTATTGCATCCAACCCTTCAATTGTGGTAGCGAGCCGATGAGAGTTTGCAGATTTAAACCAGAAACACTATTATACAGAATAGATACCTGTGACTCTATTGATAGACAATACTTTAGGGGGTGATTCTATGGGGTGGTTCTTCGACAATAACGAATAAAAGTTTATTCGAATAAGAATTTATTGGAATAAATCGTCGAATAAAAGATAGCCGCTAAACAGGCAATCTGCTAACATATAAAAACTAGAGGTTTCTTAGAATGCAGAAAGCGAATATGAACTCTGTTTTGTAGAGAAAAATTATTTACGACCACGTTATTTAGAATGAGTTATACATTTTAGCTCCTAACATCATCGTTTTTGGAGATAGAATTATTTTAATAATGTATAAAAATTATGTAGAGTTGCAAATATTTGCCACTATAACTTTTGAATATGTACTCTATAAAGCAAATAGAACAAATAGCACAAAAATTTTCAGGTTCCACGAGGTTCCTGGATATCTAGAGCCTTTCGAACGAAAGTTATTGAAAAATTCCGTCATTTTTATGATTAAATTTTAATTCTGTTCGTTGGTAATTAAAATACTCATGGCTGATTTACTACTTATTTGTACCTCTGCAATCCATTATTCAAAATACTAACAATTTAAATCGCGATACAATTGAGCACTTTTGATATATAGCTGATACTGAAGCATTCTAACAATCGGAGTTACTATGTATAAGCGGCCGCCGACTCGCGCTTACCAAGCCGACTCGCCGAGCCACGCGCCGTCTGACTTCACCTGAATAATGGGCTTTTCAATGAGACAATTTCGCTAAAGGTACACATATGGACGTACATATTGCGGTCAAAATCCACAAAAGAAGAAGCAATGTGTACATATTTCGTATTCAACAAGTAACTACACATGCTCAACATCGAATCGCAAAGCATTGATGACTGTTGCTAATTTTAAACATTATCTTCTACATCACAGAAATAAAATCTGAATTACATTTTTTATCCATTGAAAACGTACAACGATTGAAATAATCACAACTGCATTATAAAGGAAGCATATTTAACGAAACGCGTATACATATGTAGTATGAACGTTTTATACTAACAAAACGCATATAGTTTGTATAATATATATAACGAAATTTAAAATTTCTACATTTCGTGTCCCATCGGCACGAAAGTTGCAGGAACGAGCTGCTGACATTTTTCACATGCAAATGAGGCCAAACACGGTATAAATTGGATTTTAAAAAATGATGAACATACGAATTGAAAAAGAATGAGTGGGGCAAGAGGGGTAAAGTATTGACATGCGTTGTGGTGCGTATAGCATAGAATATGTGTATGTAAAGCATCAAAGATACCTATTGATATACATATTTATTACATACGTATTATATACAACAAAATACCGTGCTGCTACTACTACATCACAAACTGTAACTTCATACAAATCTGTACCATAAAACGTAACTTACCTTTCTCGACGATTTTTATATTTTCTGGACAAACGCCTTACAGATAACATAGGACGCTTGGCTTTTGTACCACCCTTCGAATAGCGTCGGTTTCTTGCATCTATGGCTTCCTTTTTTGATTCCATCACAATGATGAATGCGAATGATCACACACACTTATCAACACTACAGTAATGAACCACGCAGGAATGGAACAATTCACAAATTATGAATATTCCATATGTATCAATATCTGCGCAGTAAATAAAAGCCCGATTGCTTTCTGCGTCTTCACCGTAGTGCAAACGGCAGAAAACTGATCAGCTAGCGTTGTCGCAGCATTAGTTACAGATGCTGAGATGCAGAACAAAAGATAATGGGAAAAGGACGGATATATGCGTTCTGTCCCTCTCTTTCTCATTAGAATTGGTGTATGCTGATTGCTGATCAGTGGTGGGTTTACTACGTGACATCGAATTTACTACGTGACACGCGTAAACAATGTAAATAATTGTATAAAATGTAGAAAATGTAGAAAATGTTACAAATTTAAATACGAACTACTCTACCTATTGCATTGAATTTTACTGCACAATATTTTAAATTACTTTAAACAGAAAGATTGGAATATAGTTATAACAAAATTATAAATAATATGAAATTGTTTAGTCATATCTTTGATGTGCAGAAGATACTCGAATTTTTACATATATCAACATGGATTCTGAAGAAATTCATAAAGCTTTAGCCTTTTATTTCTTTGGATGAACCATTCGGTTTAGTATTATTGAATCTGACCACTATAGGAACTTTATTCATAAATTGAATCCAGCTTATAAAATTTCAACTCGAACAACATTGTCGAATAATTTACATAACGCAAAATTTCAAGATTACAACCAATTTGGATTAAATCCAAAAATGCAGTTCTACTTTTAGATGGTTGGAAAAATTCATCATCCAACAATAAGTATGTTGTTGCAATTCTGAATTTAATGAATACGATATGTCCATGCAGGTTACGGCATTCCACAGTCTGCAATGTTTTTTCAAACAATATGATTTTATACAGTGAATATTTTATACATATGATTTTATAGAACGTAATAAAGTTGAGCTATTTACTACGTCTTATTCTACACGTAGAGAATTCACTTTTCTACGTTAGGTAAAATACGGGCCCACCACTGATGCTGATACATTTACATAGAGTATGTACTTCCGGGAATACTTTTTGGTGCAGAAAAGTGCACAGGAAAGGATTTTTGATTATCCTGTGCATATACTTTTGACGCATCATCTTTGCGCGTTTGAACCTTTTCGCGGGCCGTAACGTGTCGCTCGGTCCTTGGTGCAAGTGAAATACAAAATATTGAGTGAGTGAGAAAGACAGATTGGGCTCTGCCCAACGGTTTCGGGAAAGAATCGCAAGTTGTGTAGTAGGATCGCCTACATTAGTGGTGATAATGGGTGCGTGAATCGACGCCGGCGTTTGTTTTCCGGCAACGCTGGCCCTTGAGGCTAGCAAAGGCTCGATTGTCAGAAATACAACGACTGCCGAACAGTAAAGATCGTAAGTACCTTCACGCTTACTACTCTTATTATTATGAAAATGGTCTAAAATTTTTCGTTTATTACATTTCACATATTTTTTACGTAATATATCAACATGATACATAATAAACGTGAAGTTCAATTTCTTTTTTTAAAATCTCGACTGACGCCACTTTCAAACTAACTGACACACTTCTACATTTTACTTTCAACCTAAGACTGTATTTAGACATATTTCGGGTGAAGTTTCATTAGTATTGTTGTAATTTTTTGTGCAAAATCTATCGTGTAAGCTGTGATTGTTTGAGTGTCCGCGTGTTTCTCAAGTTGCGTATCGCCATTGCGAGGTTGCCTCGCGTGGCACACCTCGCGAAGTGGAGAGTCTGGAGACTGCCTCGACCATTATTACTTTACGAGGCATCAGCCGTCGATTTTTTGACGTGCTCAAAGGTGCCTCGCGGCCCCAAAATCAAAAATCGCATGGCTCGGGCGACGCAAATATCATGCTGAAGGTAGCGCGAGACCGCCACACGAGTCTGCCTCCAGACTCTCCACTTCGCGAAGCGTGCCTCGCGCGGCATCCTCGCAATGTCGAGACGCAGCTTCACGCTCAGAGATTCGTGTATTCATTCTCACGTAGAATAAGAAAGTTATGTTATAATTTACCCGCGAAATGTCTAGAAAAGGTATATACATTCGGGTGCAACATAGGCTTCCTTTAGTTGAAACTGAAGACAAGTGATGAAAATTAAACAGTTTCTAAACATCAGAAGTGGAAAAATCGGACATTTTAAAATCACAAATGTTGGACATTTGAAAATACAGATATTTTAAAACTTGATAACCTCATAATTGCAAATGTTTGAATTTCAACGCTTTCGAACTTGGAACATTCCAGCATTTAGAAACATGAAGATTCCCCTCCTGCGCTAAATCTTGGCTAAAGAAAGCCCATATTGTACCCAAGTCCCAAATGTACCAACTTGATAAACGTGTACTCTTCTCAGAGTTGGGCAAAATGTACTCTAATTAGAAATTATAAATTACGATTAAAATGTGATTGTATAATAATTGATTACACATTATTTTCTGCAACCGTTAATTTAGATAGTTGACAAAATTGTGGTCAACTACCTAAATTAACAATTACAGAAAATAATGTGTAATCAATTACACAATTACATTTTAATCGTAATTTGTAATTTGTAATTAGATCACATTTTGGCCAACTCTGGCTCTTCTACTGCACTTTCAAATCCATTTTAATTACGTTCAATAGTTTCATTGTTTCTTCGATTCGTTTTTAGATGGCAAGCAATGCAGACAGCAATCTCGAGAACGAAAGAGAACGGGCTCCATCGCGGGGACGGAGTCCGTCCGCCGGTAGTCGAAGGGCAAGGGAAAGGCGGACTCCGTCCGCGCGACGGAGTCCATCAACCAGCAGCAGGAATGCAAGGAAAAAGCGGACTCCATCGCGGGGACGGAGTCCGTCAGCCAGTAGCAGCAGGGCAAGGGAAAGGCGGACTCCGTCCCCGCGACGGAGTCCAAACGGCAGGCAGCTCAAAAACTGGAGGGAACTGGCCTATTTTTATAAAAATCAGGTATGTAGATACGTAGGCGATTTCGCGCAAACATTTCTTAAGATGCGATTCCACTGAGGCAACTTTTTGGCAACCGGCAACCGACAACATCATCGCATCTTTCTTTCGCATGCAACACATGCAATCACTATCGGAATCATCGCATGCGACACGTTGCCTCAGTGGAATCCCACCTTTACATTCTCATGAAAGTGTGAAAACGTCTAGACATTATTGCAGTAATTAACATGAGATTTATGTTTATTTTTCACATTACAGAACAGCGAGCTGAAAAAAGAGCTGAAAAAATTAAAGCATGGTGGAGAAAGAGGTGGGAGAGGAGGAAGGAGAGGAAAAGGAGGAAGAGGAGGAAGGAGAGGAAAAGAAGGAAGAGGAGGAAGAGGACTCACCAATTTTTTTTATATGTGATTTATAATTGTGTAGTTTTTTTTAATAAACAATAAATTTATAGTATGATTGAAAAAAAATTATTTATGGCCGACGATTGAATTCCTTATGATTAAATTAATTCTTTCTTAATAATTAATAATCCTAAATAATTTTTTAGTTAAATAATGCCCATCTCTGGTATTTTGTCATATAATTGAGGCAGTGAGAGCAACAACGTGAGGCAGTGAGAGCAACAACGGACTAACCCACATTTTTTTCGCAATTGAGTTAGTAGCAATAACGTATTCCAATAGACTCTACTAATCATATAAAATAGGAAAATTCTTTTTTGATGTGGGTTAGACCGTTGTTGCTCTCACTGCCACAATTACAACATAAATTCAATAGCGATTTCAAGTGATGTCTGTACATATGTGTTACGGTAAACGCGTTAATTTAGTAAATGTATACAGTTCCTAGCAGTTCCTAGTCAATGTGTGCCTAACTGTGTAATTGATTACATTATTTTCTGTGATTGTTAATTTAGGTAATTGACCACAATTTTCTCAACTACCTAAATATTAACGATTACAGAAAAATATGTAATCAATTACACAATTACATTTTAATTGTAATTTGTAATTAGAATACATTTTGACCAACTCTGACTGCATATAACCTAACCTACAATCGTATGTCAATGCATATATTGACTGCATCACGCTTTTACTGTGAGCGACATGTATCCAGCTACGTGCTAACGCTTCAGTTTTGCTATGATTCCACGTCGGCAGTCCTCCCGTGTAGGCGCCATCTCGTGTCCACTAGCTGAACTAAATTTGTCACGTGACTTGCTCTGTATTATCGCCAATATGGCGGAACTCGTATTTGGGAATGCAATCACGATTTTTCATTATTCGTCCTTATATGAGCAAATTTGGGGCTGGGTTAGGACTCATTCGAAAGAGGAAGGTTCAATGCAGAGCGCTCTTCTCACCGTTTCAGTCACAAAGCTCTTTTAGTGACCTAAAAATACTTGGATTCTGCGGGTGTATTTTGTCGACTTTTGCTCTACTTTGGATACTCATATTATTAGATATCAACACAATCTCGTTGAACCATGAGAAGAGCGCTCTGCATTGAACCTTCCTCTTTCGAATGAGTCCTAACCCAGCCCAAAATCTGCTCATATAAGGACGAATGATGAAAAATCCCAACCCCCTGTTTCGAGCCAGATTGTGTCGGTATACAGCGCGCTGCATTACCCGTGTCTACCCCCTTAAAGTTAATGAATTTCACAAAGCATGAGAACCACTGATTATTTCCGAACGTCTTCTGAGAACAGTGCTGGGGCGTCAGCACAGTCCCAGAATCATAGTATCGCGCATCGACCAAGTGTCGCGACGACGGCGGTCCCAGTACCGGAGGTATCCGTTGTCAAAGATAAAATGATTATTATACGTTAAACAAAAGTGCGCTCGACGAGGTTTTTCCCAGAATGCTTACGCATTGTCGATGCGCTCTCCGATTGTTAACAAAAAAGAAAAATGAAAAGTTAAATTATATTTCGGTACGTAACACAAGCTAATGAAGAGACAGGGTTGGAAAGTTTTAAAGCATCTCGACATTGGATCTGGAATTTTAAGAGAACGTATAAAATAGTTTCAAGAAAAGTGAACAAATTTATTACCAGATCATACGGTACAGATACCGCGCAATTAAATGAAATTGCTTCGACTTTTGTGAATAATGTAAAACCTCGTATTCGAGATATAGGAACAAACAATACATTCAATGCTGATG
Source organism: Andrena bucephala (assembly GCA_947577245.1). Lineage (NCBI taxonomy): Eukaryota > Metazoa > Arthropoda > Insecta > Hymenoptera > Andrenidae > Andrena > Andrena bucephala. Next base: position 16,686,824 of record OX387718.1, on the reverse strand, counting down.
AAAGCGGATTCAATCTAGAATTACATTCGGGCCGTACTTTAGCTGAACAAGGAACCAAAACTGTTACAGCAGTCGTACAGTCTATATCCGCTACTACACACAGCTATACCATATTCCCCACAATATCAGCTTCTGGGAAACTACTCTCTCCGCTATTTATTGTTCTGCAGGAAAAGGATGGTAATTTTGGTCCACGTGTACAACAATCTTTGTTTCGACCGTGGAATGTATATATACAGGCGTCCACATCTGGAAAGTTAACAGGTGAACTGGTTATGGAATGGTTAACAAACGTATATCTACCACATGCGGGATCTCGAAGTGTTTTGTTATTGGATTCGTGGACTGGTCACTGTCCATCTCCATTATGAAACGGTATACCAGCTAATCAACATGTGGAAATATACACAATACCGAAAAAAACTACAGGAATGATACAACCGCTTGATGTATATGGTTTCCGGATATGGAACAACTTGGTACGAAAATTTTCCGCCCTTGTATTATTGTTTAATTACGATGTTCAACTAAATGCAAGGAATAATGTCATTAAATTACAGTCTCTTATTCATAATGAACTTTCATCACCAAAATATCACGATGTGTTTGCTTACGCGTGGTATAAAAGTGGATATATTGTTGAGAAACCAAATCAGTTTGAAAATCCAGTAGATTTCGCTTTTTCACAACAAGATTTCATACATCCACCTCGTAGTTCCATATGCGGTAATTATGCTATCATACGATGTCCGTGGTGTAATCAATATCTATGTTTCCAACATTTTTTTGAAAAGTTTCATCACCATGAAGAATAATTCATAATAATCACACCACACAAGTGTTTTCAAAGTTATTTACCTATACTTAAACGGCGGCATTATCTCGCCTATCTTGTGAGCAAATAAAAGAAAAGTTCGATAAATATGTTAAAAATAAAACGTTCTAATAAGGATAAGTTATATCTAACAGTTCCCTTCGTCTCCTCTATTTCCACCTGATATATTTGCCCCATGTGTAATTAAAGACAAAAGTATATAAATTATCTTACTTTCTTACTACGCGTCGCGTATTATTTCCTAATAAACGTTAGAAGAACATTGCTCGTTGTGCAGCTTAAGGCACGTTACAATGGGATCCAAAAGTTCTTCGATTGTCGAGGAGCCCAGTTCCGCGATACAACAAAGGTTGAAATTGTATGAAAAAAAAATGGATTATGCTGTTTCATAATTACTTAAACCACCAATTCAGATTTCACGCGAAACAACGAATTTTAAAAAACATTATTAATATTTTTGTTTATACCTTTTTTCTAATTGTTTAAACAATTGATTTAACTTTTAATATTTGATTGATCTGATTAAAAGAAGTAACTTTCGTCTTGAGATTTTTTTTCTATCTCTTACAGTTCGCGAGTTATATCACAAAATCGGAAAATACACGAATTTTCAGGGGTTAATTTCACCCCCTTAGAGTGATTTTGGGCAGCAAAAAAAATTGCGTTGTAATCAGGAGGAAACCCCCTACATATCCACAAAGTTTCAGAATTTTTTGAATTTCCAGGTTCGGGATCTTCCCTTGTCAGTTCATTCGGGCCGCCTCGGTTCATTCGGCCCGCTTGGAAATAATTCAATCCGCTTGGTTCTGTTCGAGCCGCCCGCTTCCTTGGGGCTGCTTGAAAAATTCAAGCTACTTGGTTCTATCCAAGCCGCCCGGTTCATTCAAGCCGCTCGGTTCATTCGGGTACTTGGATCGGCTCGGAAATCGAGGTTCAGCTTGGTTCGGATTTCAAGCTACCCGAATATTCAAGTACTTGAACAGCTCTAATAGTTTGTCGTCTAAATTTTACAGTTAAGGGTGTAGACACGGGTAATGCAGCGCGCTGTATACCGACACAATCTGGCTCGAAACAGGGGGTTGGGATTTTTCATCATTCGTCCTTATATGAGCAGATTTTGGACTGGGTTAGGATTCATTCGAAAGAGGAAGGTTCAGTGCAGAGCGCTCTTCTCATGGTTCAACGAGATTGTGTTGATATCTAATAATATGAGTGTCCAAAGTAGACCAAAAGTCGACAAAATACACCCGCAGAATCCAAGTATTTTTAGGTCACTAAAAGAGCTTTGTGACTGAAACGGTGAGAAGAGCGCTCTGCATTGAACCTTCCTCTTTCGAATGAGTCCTAACCCAGCCCCAAATTTGCTCATATAAGGACGAATAATGAAAAATCGTGACTTCAGTCCGAAATACGAGTTCCGCCATATTGGCGATAATACAAAGCAAGTCACGTGACAAATTTAGTTCAGCTAGTGAACACGAGATGACGCCTACTCGGGAGGACTGCCGACGCAGTGATGCCAGAATGAGGACGGGAGCGCTCGAGAATTTCCCCCACCTCGCATGCACACTACGCCGGAGCTGCGTGTCCGTGAGCTCGGCGCTTCGGACAACGTCGGGAAGACGAGAGAGAAAACGAATGTGTGTCTTTCTCTCTCGCTCTTGAAACGCTGTGATCCAAGGTGGGGTGCAAGCGACACGCGGCCGTGCGCGATCTTCCTGAGTGTCTCGAGGCTCGAGATACACTTTTCACTTTCTGACATATGTATAATACTCCTGTAATGAAAAAAAATTTGGAAAAAATTTTGTTAGGGAAATCACGTTTTAAGACCTCCTGATCACGTTTTGACTATTTAGAAAAGAGCTTTTTTTTAAAATATCTCATGTATTTGTTAACACGATTACGTTTAAACGGCAAAATGGATTTCAATGAAACTTTATATTAAAATTTTATATTCGTGTCTTAAGATCCATTAGATCACGAAAAATGATAATTACCCGTTATGATTCTTCGATTTTTCAGATATACGAACTAAATTCTACATAAAAAAAAGTTAAATAAAGTTCTTCTGTAACTTGTTTAACAAAGAAAAATGTACATTCATAATTGAGGCATTTGATGGAAAAAGGGCACATACACTAAAATGCCATTTCAAGAAAATCGATTTCAAAGTTTTCATTATAGTATAACTTAATAAAAAGTAATGCAATTAAATCAAATTTTTTTAAGGATGTAGTTACCGTGTCGTTCAAGCGTTCTGAATACAGAATTCATGATTTAAAAACGATATGTGTCTTTATTTATAAATTTTAAACAAGTGGTTTATGTGCCCTTTTTCCATCAAATGCCTCAATTTCCTGTGTTCATTTTAAATTTCCGTACTTTTTATTTGAGCTATTTCTATTTTTCAAACCTTAAAATGAATTTTTTTATTAAAAGACGAATATTTTGATACTGTACATTGGTGAACTTTGTTAAAATTAGAATTCACTCTTGGCCAGTACCATGCACGCTGTAGAAGCCTTCGATAACAAATATTTTTTCAGAGTATGATCTAAAATCTAAAATCTAAACGTAATCACATCAAACGTAATTATATCAAGTTGCGACAAAGAATCACGCACTATTTACAAATTAATTACGCGCAGCGTGCACGTTACCGCTCGATGGAAACTACGGGAAAGTGGTGGTCTCTTCCATCGAGAGGGAAATGTAAACAATTGGTTATGCAAAGCTAACATCGCGATACATGTTGTACACTAAAATGTGTAAATTGGTATAAAGGTATTATTGTACAAGAATAGGAGAGAAATGTAACTGGTAAATGCATCTGTGGCAGTTCGGTACTGTCACCATTACCTTGCTGTTATTTCTTTTAGCCTTTTCTTCGATTTTTCTCCTTTCTGAATTTTTGTTACTATTTTACGATTTCCTATCTATTCTTTTCGTTTCCCGTTTCGAGGGTTCGCTCAGGCCTGGTTTTCGTCAAGTACATTTGACGGTCAGATCCGCGATCTGTGGTCGCGTATGCTTTGTTTATGTTTTGTTAATGCATTGGTTATTCGTTTTGCTGCATTAGTTGCCGAGAAAAATATTTCGCATCAATCCGCAGAGGCGATTCTTCAACTTTTCCAAGACGTTGGGAAAGATCCTGATGTTTTGGAACGTATGACGTGTGGTCGAACAAAGTGTTCTAATATTATATCGAACGTTCTGTGTCCTCGGGAAACAGAGCGTCTTAGTCTGGTTTTACAGAATTCTAAGTTTTCAGTATTTATTGATGAAACATCCGACATTACCAATGAGAAATGGATGTCGTTTATTGTTCGGTATGTCGCACCCGAGACTTTGGATGTTCGAACGGAATTAGTAGAATTAATTAATCTTGACGCGCGAGAATGTACTGCCGATAAAATATTTACCTCCTTTAAGAACTCCATGTGGAAAAAGCAAATTCCGTTCGGAAACATTCTTGCTTTGTCGTGTGATAACGCTTCTGTCATGACAGGGTGTCACTCGTCATTCAAGACCAAACTTGCAGAAATTCGCGGTGAAAATTTTTTCACCATGCCGTGTCCATGTCACTCCTCTGCATTGGTAGTGCATAAAGCATGCGCTACCATTCCCGAGGTCTGCGAGGAATTATTACGGAAAGTCACTACATTCATTTATAGCAGTCCCAAACGCTCGGCCATTTTTCGCGATTTCCAACAATGTTATCAATTTACTGACCGCAAAATTTTAAAATTCTGTACTACGCGATGGTTATCGCGTTATTCATCCGTAGTTACACTTTTAGAAAATTGGGACAGTGTGTTGCAATTTCTGAAAGAATTGGTCGTAAGTGAGAAGACAAAGTCTGGGGAAGATCTGCTTATCATCATGCAAAATCCAGAAGCGAAAGCATATCTTCTGTTTTTGGAATACGTTCTATTGTATTTCAATGACTTTAGTTTATTCTTTCAGTCGCTACAAACAAGAATCCATTTGCTTCAAACTACTGCCAAAACTCTTTTGTATAATATTTTACGTAATTTTTTGAAACCGCAGCTTTTGAAGCACATGGATTTAGTAAAATTAATAGATTTTTTAAAAGGCGATAACCAAATCGCATTTAATAGTATTCATTTAGGTCCGGATTGTGACATTTTTCTTTCTAAGTTAGTTGCAGAAGGCAAACCCGATGTTGTCAAAACCGTTCGAGAAAATTGTATTAAGTTTTACATAACGGCTGCAACCGAAATTCGTAATCGAATGCCAATCGATGACGAATTTCTGAGCAAGTTATGTGTTTTTGAGCCTCATTTGGCATTAATAGATAATGACAGAGACACTTCCTTTAAAAGTGTTCTCTTTATTGCTCAAAAATTGGGCGGTTTCGACGAAGACGGTTTGCAAAAAGAATGGTCGACATTGCACCTGAATTTTGCATATAAAGACAAGCAGATGCTTTGTACATTAGCTTTTGATGATGTTTGGAAAACGGTGTTGTTAACGCGAAACGATCAAGGCTCATTTAAATATCCATGTTTGCAGAAATTATTAAATTCCATTAGAAGTCTTCCATATTCAAACGCCGATGCTGAAAGATCGTTTTCCATGCTTCCCGACATAAAGAACAAGAAACGAAACCGACTTTGTTCGACCCTCGTTAATGCCATTTGCGTAACGAAATCGGCATTAAAGGCGTACGGGGACACAGCTCAGACCATGGAGGTAGATGACATACATCTATCTCTAATGTCATCTGAGCATTTATATCCAATTCTTGCGAAGAAGCAAAAGAGTAGGTTACGTTTACATGCCGTTGATGGCCTCGCGGATGTTCCTTCTACGTCGGGTAATGCAAATTAGTGATGTCCAGAATATTATCAATTTCATCCATTTTTTATTTCATTCGATTTTTGGACATCGCGAATATGTAAATAGTTGTTCGATTTACCTCACGCAATTCTTGTTCTATCCTTGCAATAAATTCGCTTGCTTGCTGTACATATGATTCATAGAGAGAACTTCGAGATAATTGTACAAATAAATGTATATTCTTAATTATATTCATTGTATATGTAACAATTATCTCGAAATTCTGTAACATGTATTATAGTAAATTCCTTTGCTTGCTTTCTATCCTTTGGAAATCTAAACAATTGTAACATTATTTCAGTCTTACATCTCGTCAATATATCGAACCCAATTGATATATTTACGTGCTGCCTTCCTTTCTATTTTTGTAATGTTTTTGTACATTTTAGTGTACAACATGTATCGCGATGTTAGCTTCGCATAACCAATTGTTTACATTTCCCTCCCGATGGAAGAGACCACCACTTTTCCGTAGTTTCCATCGAGCGGTAACGTGCACGCTGCGCGTAATTAATTTGTAAATAGTGCGTGATTCTTTGTCGCAACTTGATATAATTACGTTTGAATACTCTGAAAAAATATTTTTTATCGAAGGCTTCTACAGCGTGCATGGTACTGGCCAAGAGTGAATTCTAATTTTAACAAAGTTCACCAATGTACAGTATCAAAATATTCGTCTTTTAATAAAAAAATTCATTTTAAGGTTTGAAAAATAGAAATAGCTCAAATAAAAAGTACGGAAATTTAAAATGAACACAGGAAATTGAGGCATTTGATGGAAAAAGGGCACATAAACCACTTGTTTAAAATTTATAAATAAAGACACATATCATTTTTAAATCATGAATTCTGTATTCAGAACGCTTGAACGACACGGTAACTACATCCTTAAAAAAATTTGATTTAATTGCATTACTTTTCATTAAGTTATACTATAATGAAAACTTTGAAATCGATTTTCTTGAAATGGCATTTTGGCGTATGTGCCCTTTTTCCATCAAATGCCTCAATTATGAATGTACATTTTTCTCTGTTAAACAAGTTACAGAAGAACTTTATTTAACTTTTTTTTATGTAGAATTTAGTTCGTATATCTGAAAAATCGAAGAACCATAACGGGTAATTATCATTTTTCGTGATCTAATCGGATCTTAAGACAAGAATATAAAATTTTAATATAAAGTTTCATTGAAATCCATTTTGCCGTTTAAACGTAATCGTGATAAAAAATACATGAGATATTTAAAAAAAAGCTCTTTTCTAAATAGTCAAAACGTGATCAGGAGGTCTTAAAACGTGATTTCCCTAACAAAATTTTTTCCAAATTTTTTTTCATTACAAGAGTATTATACATATGTCAGAAAGTGAAAAGTGTATCTCGAGCCTCGAGACACTCAGGAAGATCGCGCACGGCCGCGTGTCGCTTGCACCCCACCTTGGATCACAGCGTTTCAAGAGCGAGAGAGAAAGACACACATTCGTTTTCTCTCTCGTCTTCCCGACGTTGTCCGAAGCGCCGAGCTCACGGACACGCAGCTCCGGCGTAGTGTGCATGCGAGGTGGGGGAAATTCTCGAGCGCTCCCGTCCTCATTCTGGCATCACTGTGCCGACGTGGAATCATAGCAAAACTGAAGCGTTAGCTGGATACACAAGCCACAGTAAAAGCGTGATGCAGTCAATGTATGAATTTTCAGACGATTGTAGGTTAGGTTATATGCATTTTAGGCATATAACTGTTGGGAACTGTGTACATTTACTAAATTAACGCTTTTATTGTAACACATACATCACTTGAAATCGCTGTCGAATTTATGTTATAATTATATGGCCACATTATTTAAAATAAAAAAAGAGATTGGAACTTTTTTACTAATACTGGAAATATTGATTTACTGCTATCATATTTTCAGAATGTGGAAGTTACAGCAATTATTTGCAATTATTGCTCTTATTATTATTCTTCCGACTATTGTATATAACATACAACAAGGAAAAGTCTCCAAATCAGTCAACAGTTGACTCCCCGATTTTTTTTTGTAATTCTTTACGGTCCTATGCAGAGATGGGCATTATTTAAATAAAAGAATATACTTCCGAATGGCCCCAGTGACTGATCGACACGAGGTTTGGGGTAGGGTGTGTGTACCCTAAATCTAAAATTCTATTTAGCTTCGGGTATTTATTAGTTTCCTTTGTTTATTCGAAGGCCTTTCATCTTGGGCTTCGAATAATTTTTCATCTTTCATTATATCTTTATCCTAAGGTCGTATTCAGATATATTGGCCGGTCAATTCGTTTTCGCGAACAGCGATCGAGGAGTATGGTGGGGTAACGGGAATGCTGCTCGGCTCCGTCTGAACGTAGCCGTGTGGCTGTTATGACCAATACGAGATGAAGCTATCGAGAAAGAATCAATGTTCAGACCAATAAAGCTCCTGAATTTTTTCGGAGCTAAGGCACACCTATTCTGATGTGTGTATTTCTACGCTGACAGCTCGGTTTGGCCTATACACACCAGAAGCTTGGCGCTAACCCCATCACTTCTGGCTGACTCTTGTTCTGCGAAGGCGAGAGTGAGATGGAACGAGAGCGAGTCAGAAAACGTTGCAAACAGGAGCACCGAGGCAGGCAAGCGGTACCTATGGTGGGAGAATACGCGTTACGAATGTTACGTCCCTACTTCCTATTCGGGGCCGCGATTTTTAGGGAGGTTACGTATTTAACCGCTTTTGAGCTAATCCAGGGATTTACGCTCTGGGATAGTTGAGACCACATTTCTAAGGTATTAATTCGGGATTTTACACTGCCTACCTTTTAATAGTCGATTGTATCGAGTCGCCAGGGGATGGGAGTCTCTGAAACCCCGTCTATCTCTGGCGCTTGGGTTGGATGGGGCACTACCCAGGTTCCTGGTTCAATCGTGCTCCCAAAAGGTTGCGCTGGGACTCCCAACAAGTTTAAATTTTCCGCCGGTGAGTTTCTGAAGGCGAAGGCCAGTTTTCTTATTTGATACTTTCTTCCGGCCCTGTGGCCTCTAGGCATCGCCACCTTTTAGGTGGGGAATTTGTTAGATTTAATTACTTTCTTTCCCGGGATCATGGCTCACGTCTAATCTCCAGTGACACCGTGGGCGGCTGTCCTGCTTATTAGAGTCACTTTCGACAGGCGCAAAACATGACCACTCGTAAACCATTTAGATTGGTTATTAACCGTTTTTGGGGTTTTGATTAAACACGCGAATCGCTTTTTACTACCACTGTTTGATGACACCGTGGGCGGCTGTCCTGCTTATAAGTGTCACCGTTAGTGGAAGCAAATTGCGAACGTTTAAGAAATATATTACGGTAGAGTTATTAATCACGAAAATCGCATTTTACACCCAGTTCCCGATGACACCGTGGGCGGCTGTCCTGCTTATTAGTGTCATCTTTAACGGGCGCAAATCACGATTAACTTTGTTCATATTTGCACGATTTGTAAAATTTGATTATAGGAAAAAGGTGTCAATGCCCAAGTAAGGGATAGGATCACTGAGGTAAAACTTTACTCACTGATTTAATGTAACAAAAATCAATTTTATTTACCGTTACGATGTCTACACTTCAACTTTTATTTCTGGGTTGTTTTACTTGATTCAAAAGATCCTCGAAAAATAATTGAACATAATAACTTTTATAACATGGTAATGAGCTCCGCGGGTGGTCCGATCCCTTTTTATAGGGCAATTGGTCACTCCTTCTCTAGGATTTGTCACATGACAAATCATAGGTGGGAGACCCCATCCCACAGCCTCTACCTGGAATCTTCCAGGAAGAATCTTCCCATCGCACTATTCTGGGAGTTTTGTTTACTACTTAGGCACGTTCCATTTAACTGATTCCCAGCAGCGACGATAGCAAGATTCTTACATAATTGCGCATTTGATTTATATGTTATGCGTTTACAATATTTCCTATACAATCGGTTTCGTACAGCTTATTTACTAGGGGTTGAAGTTAAACATATTATTTTGGAGATTGGTTTGCGGGAAATGACGGGAGGGCAATCTTCTAGCGAGGACCAGGGGCACAGCTCCTCGAAGGTGGTGTCGTCTCCATTGGTTGATATGGGCCTGTGTACCACGCTGGACATCAGCTGGTGTTCACTGGACCTTCTTGGTGTTTGTGCGGTCAGCTACCTGGTATACAGCTGGCTGTCCGCCACCTCCTCGATCTGGCTGTCGTGCTCGCTGCCGTCCGTGTTTTCTTCGCTCGATCTCTTCTTATCGTTGTTTATAGTGATAATGCCGTGTCGGCTATTTGTTGCACAATATTTGTATAATATTCATATGAGGTGGTTACAATACCTCAGAGTACGAAATAGTAAGTTTATTGATTTAAAAGGTTAGATAATAGTAGACTCCATGTCGCGGGACGTGACACGAAACGCACCGGCCAATATATCTGAATGTAAAGTCTCGTTAGCCGCTCGCTGGTCGGGACCGGCGTTGAGCCCGTATCATGAACGGAGCCCTAATTCCGAGGCTGAGTTTCTCGCTTCTTTCTGGCCGGAGGGGGAAGCGGGATGAAACGCTTTGCGTGCGCGACGGGCGCGAGCGCTCCGATGGAATCGTGACTGTTCGACGCATGCGCGCCACGGTCAGATAGCCAGGCACGGCACGAGTCTTTTTTGCGCCATAACCGAGCTTGCCAAATTCCGCCATTTATTATAAAACATTTAATTGAGCTTCTTCATGACCTTACTCTAAACTTTTACATGTAGTTTAAAACCGTTGTGATATAATTTGTAGTATTTCATTTAAAAATTTATTTTCAACAATGCCAACAATGAAAAGGCCATTTTGCGCCTCTTGTCAACCTTACGCCCTAGCAGTTGCCTAATTTTACAGAGTAAAGTCATAAATAATCTCAAATAAATATAATATAATAAAGGGCGCAATTTGACAAGTTCGCCTAGGGCGCAAAAAAGACTTATGCCCGGCCTGCGTCAAGATTTTGCGAAGCGGGTCCCGTACTCACTGTAAGCGCTTGCGACCATCGCGCACGCCCATCGCGCACACAAAGGACGGAGTGTCAGGCGTCCGAAAGACGGAGCGAGACAAAATATCAACGCGTCGTCTATCTCGTACTGTCCTCGCTCGCTCTCTTTCCATCTCGCGCTCGCCATCGGCGGACAAGAGTGAGAAAGAAGTGGTGGGGATAGCGAAAAGTCCGTATCGTGTACACCAAACCGAGCCCGTAACGATCTTAGATGCTCGAATAACCGACGAGAACCTTTGTTGCCCGAGCCGCACGAGATCGCCGTTGCTCGGCGATGTGTCATCGATTATATAGAAACAGAATTTGTTTTTTTTTCATCGTATCAATATGAAAGTGACACAAATGGATTCCTGGCATTCTCCCGATTAAATTGACAGAAAATAATTTAAAGCAAACTATTTTTAACGAAACGAGCTTCCAATTCTGCAACAAATTTTCACGTAATTTCCTTAATTATGGTCCGAATAATATTATTTTTGGAGCCAATTTGATCGAGAAAACATGACGAATCGATTCACATCACTTTCGCAAAGATCTGATTAGAAATGCAGAACTGACGATTTGTCACTGCTTAGTGCGTAACATTGTATGGCCCCGCTGGATTCGAGCGTCGAAACCCACGAAAGTTACATGATTGCCAGCGTGAAGGACAAGAGAGGACTTTGGAAAGTCAGCCTTCCATAGAACTCAAATCGAGAAAGACTTTGCTGACAAACTTTACATATGTATGTTCGCGTCAAATAAATACTTTAATTGTAAAATTTAGAATTTCGCCAGTTCTTACATATGCATCACTTGGTTGGGAATTCCTGATCCCAGAGATTCATGCATTTACCTATTGAAATGTTGCTTCAAGTCATCGGGAAATTGCATTGCTTCTTCTCGTACATACATATATCTGTTCGCGAGTAGGTGTCACGAGTGACGCGGCTTTGGTTTCCCAAATAAATGCACATTTATTAGAGCCCTCGGTCGACGGCGACTTGAGTAGTACACCTTGATAAGAGTGTTACCACCGATGGATTGGTGAGTTTATGTCCACGAAAATGAGTCGAGTTGCGAAGCAATTCGGTCTATTTTTTCTTATGAATACATGATTAGGACACACACACACTACGTTCACTAAAAATAGGCCGAATCGCTCCAAAGAAGAAATGTTTGGCATCATTTTCATCAGTAAGGTCTGGTGAAGAACATCGTATTACGGAGCTAATATTCTAGGCCCTAGAATCTACGATATTGTCAATGTGCAGTTGAAACGCACGCCGCTTCACACTATCGTTTCTTAGCATTTATACGGGGTGATTCTCTAGCTAGAGTCGTCAAACGCGATGCTCGCCAACAATCATGTGTCTCGCTGAGTTTCGTGGGCTTCGACGCTCGAAACCAGCGGGACTATACAATGTTGCACGCTGAGCAGTGACGAATTTGAAGTTCTGCAATTTCTAATCAGATCTTTGCAAAAGTGACGTCAATCGATTCCTTACAATTTTATATATAATGTTTGTTCATAACTGCTTTCTGCATAGGACGTGTAATAAGTGTATTTTATGTTCTGTTTCGGTGCTTTGCTAGTAAAAAAATGTCTAACCTAACAAACTTTATTTTCTGGGGACATCCCCTCATCTATTTTCCCTTTTCACTTATAATTCCTTACTGCTAACGTAGAATATTGTAGCATAAGCACATTTCAAGTAATTAAAATGTACAATGAATTTTCTACGTTTGCAGTACCAGCCGACTTCCGTTTAAATTTTTATAAGTACAACGCAACAGCTGAGAATTTCTTTCCTTATTCAGAATAAAATATGGAAATAGCAAACAGCTCCCTCTCGCGTTTACAGGGCAATCGGCGATCTATCGGTATTACCATTTCTGTGCAGAAAAAACCTGCTGTAATACCGACCTGCCGAATCGGCCAGGTCACGTGACGTGTCTACCCCCTTAAAGTATTTATTTGACATGAATATAAAGTTTGTCAGCAAAGTCTTTCTCGATTTGAGTTCTATAGAAGGCTGACTTTCCTTCGCCATGGAAAAGTCCCCTCTTGTCCTGCACGCTGGCAGTCGTGCGACTCGCTGAGTTTCGTGGATTTCGACGCTCGAAACCAGCGGGGCCATACAATGTTGTGCACTAAGCATTGACAAATCTGCATTTCTGCATTTCTAATCAGATCTTTGCGAAAGTGACGTCAATCCATTCCGCATGTTTTCTCGATCAAATTGGCCCCAAAAATGATATAATTCGGACCAAAATTAAAGTAATTACGAGAAAAATTGTTTGCAGAATTGAAAGCCCGTTTCCTTAAAAATAGTCCGATTTAAATTATTTGCTGTCAATTTAATCGGGAGAATGCCAGGAATCCATTTGTGGCACTTTCATATTGATAGGATGAAAAATAAACAAATTCTGTTTCTATATAATCGATGACACATCGCCGAGCAACGGCGATCTCGTGCGGCTCGAGCCACAAAGGTTCTCGTCGGTTATTCGAGCTTCTATGATCGTATTCAGATATATTGGCCGGTGAGTTTCGTAACACGTATTTTCTCGCCGTCGCAGAATAAGAGTGAGCCAGAAGTGGTAGGGATAGCGTCAAGCTTCTGGCGTGTATAGGCCAAACCGCGCTGTCAGCGTAGAAATACACACATCAGAATAGGTGTGCCTTAGCTCAGAAAAAAATTCAGGAGCTTTATTGGTCAGAACATTGATTCTTTCTCGATAGCTGCATCTCGTATTGGTCTACGCCAGGCCTGCCCCATCGGGTGCAAATACCTCCTGAATTTTTGGGACCCGGGTAACAGCCGAGCGCGGGACTGTTCCATTGCTACCCGTTGCGAAATTTGTGAGAGAACTGCATGAGTGTGCGTCCATGTAGAAGAGGTCTTCGGATCCAAGCAATAGACTCGTGGTACGAGCCTACATGGACAGCCGCACACTCATGCAGTTCTCCCGCAACCCATGCTGTGGTTAGCAACGTAACCAGTCCCGCGCTCGGCTGTTGCCCGGGTCCCAGAAATTCAGGAGGTATTTGCACCCAATGGGGCAGGCCTGGTCTACGCAGAGCTTCGTACCGCACACAACTACCACGCTAACAATAAGAATAAATAACAGCCACACGGCTACGTTCAGACGGAGCCGAGCAGCATTTCCGTTACCCCACCATACCCTTCGGTGGCCAAGGAACTCCAACTAACAAATCCATGATCGTCAGATGGCTGATTTCTCCTCGATCGCTGTTCGTGAAAACGAATCGACCGGCCAATATATCTGAATACGACCTTAGGATAAAGATACAATGAAAGATGAATAGTTATTCGAAGCCAAAGATTAAACCTTCGAATAAGATTATACCTTCGAATAAACAAAGGAAACTAATAAATACCCGAAGCTAAATAGAATTTTAGATTTAGGGTACACACACACTCCCCCAAACCTCGTGTCGATCGGCCACTGGGGCCATTCGAAAGTATATTCTTTTATTTAAATAATGCCCATCTCTGCATAGGACCGTAAAGAATTACAAAAAACAATCAGGGAGTCAACTGATGACCGATTTGGAAACTTTTCCTTGTTATATGTTATATACAATAGCCGGAAGAATAATAATAAAAGCAATAATTTCAAATTGCTGTAACTTCCTCATTCTGAAAATATGATATCAGTAAATCAATATTTCCAGTATTAGTAAAACAGTTCCAATCTCTCTTTTTTTCTTTTAAATAATGTGGCCATATAATTATAACATAAATTTGAAAGCGATTTCAAGTGATGTATGTATTACGGTAAAAGCGTTAATTTAATAAATTTATACATTTTGTAACAGTTCCTAGTCAATGTATGGCTAAAATACATATAACCCAACCTATAATCGTACGAAAATGCATACATTGACTGCATCACGCTTTTACTGTGGCACATGTATCCAGCTAACGCTTCAGGTTTGCTATGATTCCATGTTGGCAGTTCTCCCGAGTAGACGCCATCTTGTATCCACTACCTGAAATAAACTTGTCACGTGACTTTCTCTGTATTATCGCCAATATGGCGGAACTCATATCACAGACCAGGTATAGAATAGACCTTTCATTCTATTGTCTTCAGTGTCACTTGATTTTGGGGCACTATAGCCCCATTACCATTTCCGTGTCGCATCCAACGTTAACGGCTAATCATGAAATAAGAGTGCAGCGCTATAAGCGGTAGGAATGAAAGTTGTAATAGCGGTGAGAATTTATATACAGGGTGTCCCGATGTCAAATTAATGCAGCATTTTTAAAAGACAAATAAAAATTTCTTAGCAACTCTATAGACCCAGACAACGGAGAAGCATTGTACAACTTCGCTTACGATGTAACGAATCTCTGTTATCATATAATTCCGTAATAAATTATTTGCGGACATGGGTTTATATTAATTTTTTCAACTGTATACACGGGATACTCTGTGTACAGAGATGCACTTTCATTTATCATTTAGAACACTTCCTATAATAACTAATTAAAAAATGATTAATAAATTATGGTAATCTTGATGTGTAAAATTGATGTATCTCGTATCAAGCAGCAGAGTAGTGGTGGCCCCATGCCTACATATACGTGTAACTCTACACAATCACGTCGTTCCGAAATCTTTAACCATTTTCCTTGTTACCAAAGGGTTCCTTTGCGTCGTATGGCTTCTTTCAAACATTTTCCCTTTTCAACACACAGAATACGTTGATGTAAACAAATTTGTAAATTTGTTGAATAGCTACTACTTCACCGATTTCAATGACCTTCACATACAGTAGAGCGTCAATTATCCGAACTGCTTGGGACCGAGGTAGTTCGGAAATTCGAATTGTTCGGATAATCGAACAGTTCGGAGAATGAAGCATGCATTTACTTTACACAATTTATAACTATAGGAATTACACCTAAAATTACTTATTAAATACAAGAGTACTATTGCGTTAATTTATATTACGCAAAAGTCAATCAATCAATCAATATCGCTACACTCGTTCTAAGCAGTGGTGGGGATAGTGATGATGCAGCACTGGTTCGGATAATCGACGGTTCGGTTAATCGAGGTTCGGATAATTGACGCTCTATTGTATGTTGTCAGTGTCGTCATTCTGAACAACATTTTCCTTTAAACTTTTTGACGGTCAGTTTCGGAGATATTAATAAAAAACTTTCGGCATAATATATTGAAATCTGTCATAGCCGACGGTATTAGTATTGGTTGGGACTAGATTAGGGCTGGAGGGGCGTTAAGCATGGTAGCGAACCGATGTATGCGTTAAACTCGGTAATTCTAGTGTTAAGTAACGTTTTTTGCGAATATTTCGTAAACCAAAGCCGACCGCCAAAATGTTTAAAGCGAAATGTTATTCAGAATGATGACTTTGACAACATATGTGAAGGTCGTTGAAATCGGTGAGGACGTAGCTTTTCGACAAGTTTACCGAAAAATTTAACATTAAATTTCAATGTTATAAACAATTTCACGGACACTTTATTTTTCAAATGTCCACCGATCCAGAGGTGTCAATCCGCCTCCTAACAGCAACGACCAATAATTTTTCTACGCACTGTACAATGAATGTGGAGAATGAGCAGATAGGTGTATTCTGTAGGAGCGAGTACTGTTTGAAAGAGTGACGTGTGACGCGATTTCGGTGTGACTGATTTTTGGGGTATGTGATTGTGGCAGGAGTCAGTTGTCGGGCAGCGCGCAAAGAATGGTTGAGGGGGTCGCGTCGCGGCAACTATAATCTGGGTAGACGGACATCGGGTAAGTGGTTGGGGAAAACCCAAGTGGTGTAAACGATACCTACTCCTGCAGGTCAAGATACTAAATGTGATTTTCGCTTCTCATTTTGGAACTATTTTAGCTTTCGACCTTTTGCTTGTCTTCTAGCATCTAGACATCGAGGAATAGTTTGGAATGGTTTTAAGATAAAATGTTTCCAACAAAAGTTGCATGTTTTCTAACGTGGATTACGAAAATAATTGCTTTCACCCTCGCTTTAAATACAAGGAGAGATGAGTGCGAGCCAGTACCAAATATTTCGTTCTCATACGTGTAATGAATCTTATTTGCTGCCGACATTTCATTCCAATTGTTCTTTTATAGTATGAGTAAATGACACACGAAAAGTATCCCTTTCGCTTGCTCTTTAAATAATCCAAACGCCGACCACGCGAGAGAAAGTATAGGCACCCGAAAAATAGGAAAGTCTCGTAAGGGACGGTCCGTCCGTGTCAGTAGGAAAATCGAATCATTTCTCGAAGAACTCGGGACGGGACCCCCGACATAAGAAAATTTAGGCTTGCTGCACTCGCGCTGGTTCGATTCGATGTTGGGTCTTTGTCCGTCCTATTGAAAGGATGGCACACCGGCATAGCGCGAACCACTGTAGTGGTGCATCCCTATCACTTACACTACTGTGACTTGCTGTCGCCCTTCCCCTTGAAGGTGTGAAATAGTGAAAAGACACAAGACAGGTAGCTGAAAAACAAAGTCGCATCTAGTTCGATATATGTACTCTACGAATGCTTCAAATACTTCCAAAAAATTGTTTGAACTGGTTGGAATATTCATTATATTCTGCTGCGTGATAAATTGAATTATTTGTTTAATTTTTGTATCATGTTTTAATAAATATATCAATATGTTTACATTTATGTTAGGTGTCGTTCAATTGGTTTATTACACACGCCTCACATGGCATATTTATACTTTCAAGAGTAAAAAAGCGCCCTTTCACGTTCGTATTTATTGTTTCATTTTATTATTTCCGCATTCAACGGCTGGCCATCCGAAATGAACTGAGCATAGCTTTGAATATGTTCCATAATCAAAGTAATAAGATGGGCAACGTTGAATATCTCAGAAACAATAAGTTTTAGGATTAATGCACTTTAGTACTTTCATACTCAGAATTCGCTATTCTATTGAATTTGACGATAAAAAATTTGACAGTGCATTTGAAAAAATAAAATCGACCTCCACATCCGTTCTAACCCTATAAAGAAACTAGATTCACTGTGTTTTGTGTTTCTTACAACCAGACAACTTCTATAAATAATATTTTCGCTTATTACTTGAAATAATAGATATTTGAGGTGAACCGAGTTAGTGGGACACCCTGTATAGCACAGCTTCTATACTTTTCTCGGTGATACCGGTAGCTGTACCTGCGCCAATGCTAGAAACACATTATGTTTCCCGCACCCACTGCTCGAAAATTGGAGAGGGCGCTCGAATACCAGTGGTTGTAGAGACACTATAATAAGAGTCTGGACACGAGCTACTGTCCGCCATGTTTGATCGAAATCCCACGAGAGAGAAAGAGATATACACCATTTCACTCTTAACCACTCTTAACAACACTTACGTTTATGGCGGTATTTTACTTCTGTTTACTTCGCATAAATAGGTAGGTATGTATATACATAATTAGGTATATCAAGAAATTCTAATTGCGATGGATTCATACAAAATGGTTAGATGTACAGCACCCTTTTGCAATAACACCTCAGAAAAAGGTTATGTTATGAGAGTTTTTCCAAAATGTCCCGCCTCTTTGAGGTAGACCTACTTTTATGTGACAATCATGATTAAATTGTCCAATTGTACAATTGTTTATATCATAGGTACACTTTAGTGTAGAAATGTGGGAACATAAATGCAGAACACATGTTATAGTGTCACGATTTGTTTATTAAAGTTATAAAAAGGTTTATAGTTATTAGATTAAGGATTTTTCATAAGAGAGATGTAAATAATTTAAACAAAATGTATGGTAGCAAATCTATGGCAATGCATTGGCCAAAAAAGGTTATGTTATGAATATATATCAACAGACCCGGTCGCGTCTGGAAGCTAATTCCCCTCCCCCTCTACCTATAGGCACACTGAGCGACCACGTCTCTATACACGAATGATAGCGAAATTGACAGGTCTCCGTAGCTATTTTGGTCTTTTATCTTGTATAATGACATAGTCCCGGTGTTTTAACATGATTAAGCGAATAATTATTTTTTTTCGAACCCATTTGTTGTTTTACTTAATGTATCAAGCTGTTTTTCTAAAAGATAAAAGAATTATTCTCAATTAATAGTTAGCAAAATGATACTTTTTTTACGAGACAGTCAGACAGCACGTAGCGCTAGTACTTGACGCCAGTAGATGTCACCATTCTCGTTTTACTTCTCCAATTGACGCAGGTAGATGTCGCCTTTCGTAAGCTGAAGTTATCCGGAATGGTTTTGCTGAAAATGCGGTTGCGCAGTTGACGAAAAAGGCAAAAAGCCGCTGCTTTCGGCACGCTAGTAAATGTCACCTAGCTGTCAATCAATCATAACCTGCCTGTGTCAGTTATCAAAAGTTTTGAAATGTCACGAGTTTTTCCACCATATAGGACATTGAATTATTGTCTCAATTAACAAGGTAAGTCGCCATATTATTTGTTATACAGTTACGGTCTATGTCCACTGATACTTAACGTATGACTTTCTTCTATCTTACGCCACTTTTATGAACTCTGGATGATTTTCTTGGTTAATTAATTGTTTATTAATTTTTGTAGAAAATGCGGGAGGCCGCCCTACTTGATGGTGAGTGTTATTAACGATAAGCTTACAGAAGAATTAAATAATAAAAAAATGTTATACAGGGTGTCCGCGGGAAGACTGAACAGCCGGTTTTCTCCTAAACTATTGGAGATAAAAATATAAAAAAAATAGGGAATTGCATGGTTCGAGGGGGCCAATTTATTAGCGCGAACAAATTTCGTTTTCGATTATTATTTTAAAAGATACGATGGTCAAGTTCGGTTTTTCAAATGGAACTATTTTTTCTGAAGACCTGAGTTGATAGTGCGTTCCAAGACAAATTCAATAAGCTTTAATGTATACACTTTATTTTCACTGGTTTTTAAGATATTGCGCTTGCAAATTTACTGATTTTCACTGGAAGAAAACTGTCTGGTATAGCACGGACCGGGGACGGTCTTACTGGCTCCACGGGTGGCACTGCCTTTTGAAATAGATACCTACCTGCCAAAGGTCTACGCCAGGCCCAAAGGCTGGACAATTTTTTTCCGTCAGAAATGCTACTTAGGTAGGTACATCTGCGGTATCGAGAAGCGCACCGTTACTTTTATTTCGCACTTGCTTCTACGCTCGGATGGCCGGTTCTTTTGGGAGGGATGCAAGTTCGATTGGTTAGGTTAGGAGGAGTGAAAGTTGCTAGACTAAATTTCAATCATAGGGAGCAGATTGTATCAGAACCATTCGGATTTGCATTCCTCACAAACGGCTGCTCTCTTGAAAAGGCCCTCTTCACAGCAATGCCCACCTTCTCTCGCACGGAATACGTTAACGCTTGCTTTTGTTCTGATATTGAAGCTCGTGTTTATACTCGAGAGGACCACGCGTCGACAGCGGGCTACCCCTTTTCTTCCTGTGTCTCTCCACGAGCCGTGTTGACGGTGGATTGTAGGAGCGTAGAAATCTGGATGCCAGTTATTGAATTCAGGAGACGATAGAAACATTTTATTACAAAACACACATGTACTATAATTAAAGTAAATCGTATTCCTCTCGGGCAGGAGTACTGATAATGATCGAACTTGCGCCCCACTTCGCGCAGTCCAATTACACGGAGGGTAGTCGGGTCACACACTGCCCAAATGATACAGGGTAATTCTGGAGCAACGCCCGTCAAGGAGATGCGCTGGTACCCCGTGGCGAGGACAGACCTTCGCATTGCCTCAACCGATTTTTATGGTTTTTTTTCCGGAAAAAGGTACGAATCCTGGGCCGAACGTAGCGAATTGAAGTCGACCCTCCGCAGTCGAGGGTGAATTATCCATTACAGCGTATTAAGAAACCCTTTTCTTCATCGTATCGAAAGGGAAGTGACGCCAATGGATTCCTTATGTTTTTCTGACGAAAATCATACCAAATATCATGCAAATCGGACTACTTTGACACAAGCTATTTGTACTCCCTATGTAAAAGTTGTCCGAATTACACGACATTTGAAATGATTTTCATCGGAAAACCCCAAGGAATCCATCGGCGACACTTCCATGTCCATACGATAGGGAATAACGAATTATTTTATTTCTTAAAAAGGTAGGTACAGGCTGATTCTGGTGCTGCGCCCATCACCCCGTGGCGAGGACAACACCCCGCAGTGACCACCATAGCATTTTATGGCTTTTTTCGGAAACAGGTACGAATCCTGGGCCGAACGTAGCGAATTGAAGTCGACCCTCGGCAGTCGAGGGTGAATTATCCATTACAGCGTATTAAGAAACCCTTTTCTTCATCGTATCGAAAGGGAAGTGACGCCAATGGATTCCTTATGTTTTTCTGACGAAAATCATACCAAATATCATGCAAATCGGACTACTTTGACACAAGCTATTTGTACTCCCTATGTAAAAGTTGTCCGATTTACACGACATTTGTAATGATTTTCATCGGAAAACCCCAAGGAATCCATCGGCGACACTTCCATATCCATACGATAAAGAATAAAGAATTATTTTATTTCCTAACCAGATACAGGGTAATTAGGGAGCAACGCCCGTCAAGGAGATGCGGCGGCCTGGTACCCCGTGGCGAGGACAACCCTTCGCTGTGCCTCACCCGATTTTTATGGCTTTTTCCGGAAAAAGGAATCTTGGGCCGGACGTAGCGAATTGAGGTCGAGCCCCCGCAGTCGAGGGTGAAATATCCATTGAAATCCAGAAGTGAGAAATGTTCAGGATTTCAAATGTTTGCTTCTTTTCTTCATCGTATCGAAGGGGAAGTGGCGCCAATGGATTCCTGGCGTTCCGTCGATTAAAATCATACCAAATTTCATGTAAATCGGACTATTTTTAACCAAGTCAAGTCAGTTTGAAATGATATAAATCGATATTCCATGGAATTTCCTTAATTATGGTCCGAATTACGTCGTTCTTAGTGTCAGCTTCATCGGCGAAACATAAGGAATCGATAGGTGTCGTTTTTGCAAAGATGAGATGAGAAATGCGCAAGTCGAAGGTTTCTCACTTCTTATTAGGCATTCGAACCCCTTCGCGGGTGGAAAGCCATAAAATTCGGTCAGCCACTGCGAGGGGTTGTCCTCGCCACGGGGTACCAGGCCGCCGCATCTCCTTGACGGGCGTTGCTCCCTAATTACCCTGTATCTGGTTAGGAAATAAAATAATTCTTTATTCTTTATCGTATGGATATGGAAGTGTCGCCGATGGATTCCTTGGGGTTTTCCGATGGAAATCATTACAAATGTCGTGTAAATCGGACAACTTTTACATAGGGAGTACAAATAGCTTGTGTCAAAGTAGTCCGATTTGCATGATATTTGGTATGATTTTCGTCAGAAAAACATAAGGAATCCATTGGCGTCACTTCCCTTTCGATACGATGAAGAAAAGCGTTTCTTAATACGCTGTAATGGATAATTCACCCTCGACTGCGGAGGGTCGACTTCAATTCGCTACGTTCGGCCCAGGATTCGTACCCTTTTCTGGAAAAAAAACCATAAAAATCGGGTGAGGCAATGCGAAGGTCTGTCCTCGCCACGGGGTACCAGCGCATCTCCTTGACGGGCGTTGCTCCAGAATTACCCTGTATCATTTGGGCAGTGTGTGACCCGACTACCCTCCGTGTAATTGGTCTGCGCGAAGTGGGGCGCAAGTTCGATCATTATCAGTACTCCTGCCCGAGAGGAATACGATTTACTTTAATTATAGTACATGTGTGTTTTGTAATAAAATGTTTCTATCGTCTCCTGAATTCAATAACTGGCATCCAGATATCTACGCTCCTACAATCCACCGTCAACACGGCTCGTGGAGAGACACAGGAAGAAAAGGGGTAGCCCGCTGTCGACGCGTGGTCCTCTCGAGTATAAACACGAGCTTCAATATCAGAACAAAAGCAAGCGTTAACGTATTCCGTGCGAGAGAAGGTGGGCATTGCTGTGAAGAGGGCCTTTTCAAGAGAGCAGCCGTTTGTGAGGAATGCAAATCCGAATGGTTCTGATACAATCTGCTCCCTATGATTGAAATTTAGTCTAGCAACTTTCACTCCTCCTAACCTAACCAATCGAACTTGCATCCCTCCCAAAAGAACCGGCCATCCGAGCGTAGAAGCAAGTGCGAAATAAAAGTAACGGTGCGCTTCTCGATACCGCAGATGTACCTACCTAAGTAGCATTTCTGACGGAAAAAAATTGTCCAGCCTTTGGGCCTGGCGTAGACCTTTGGCAGGTAGGTATCTATTTCAAAAGGCAGTGCCACCCGTGGAGCCAGTAAAACCGTCCCCGGTCCGTGCTATACCAGACAGTTTTCTTCCAGTGAAAATCAGTAAATTTGCAAGCGCAATATCTTAAAAACCAGTGAAAATAAAGTGTATACATTAAAGCTTATTGAATTTGTCTTGGAACGCACTATCAACTCAGGTCTTCAGAAAAAATAGTTCCATTTGAAAAACCGAACTTGACCATCGTATCTTTTAAAATAATAATCGAAAACAAAATTCGTTCGCGCTAGTAAATTGGCCCCCTCGAACCATGCAATTCCCTATTTTTTTTATATTTTTATCTCCAATAGTTTAGGAGAAAACCGGCTGTCCAGTCTCCCCGCGGACACCCTGTATATACATTTATTCAAATTCGTTTTTCCAGACTCGAATGATGCCGGCAGCGAACAAGGTGCCGAGAACGGCGGCGTCGCCACCACCACCACAGCAGCCGGCGACAAACGGTATTAATTCTTAATACTATTAATTAATACTTTTTATCTTTTAAGAATATAATTAAAATTGTTGACTTTAGCTTATATCAGGGGAGCCCAGGCCGGTTGGCTGTCGCTGGCAGTCGCAACTACGGCGCCGCCGCAGCCACAATCACCACCACCGCCACCACCACCAGCACCACCGCCACCAACACCATCACCACCACCACCACAGGGCCCAGCCACGGCACATGGTATTATTTCTTAATACTTTAATTAAATACCTTTTTATGTTTTTACAATATAAAACTTGTTCGGTTTAGCCTATATCAGGGGAGGCGAACATTTTTATCTGCGCGTGCCAATAATTTAAAAATTATTATAATATAATTGCTGACGTTTATTACTAATTACAGGAGGATACACGTCGAAGCGTCATAAGAGGAGCGGCTGGAGGGTGCGGGCCCGTCAAGAGCATTGGGCCACCCTCCAGGCGGTACGAGCGCAAGCCGTCAACCTCCGCTCGCAGACGAGTACCCTGCGAGATTTAGTGAAGACTCAGGAGCCGTGGTCGTGGCCGAGCGGGCGTATTTTGTAAATAAACAATTGTAAATAAATAGTTCCATTAAAATTATAATTAATATATATCCAATTTAAAATCGTTTAATTTATAATAATATAATACTATGTTCCAAATTTTTTTTCTCCTCGAAATTATACATTTTTCCATTGCAATCTTTAATGCTGCCCAAAGTCATCCTTTCTTGTTTGAGAACACGCCTCAATGTTTTATTTTTTTTTTCTATTCGTTCGTAACGAATCATTTCTCGAAATAAAGTGTGTATTTACGGACCTCGTGATGCAACTAGCTACCCAAACGCAGCGGCTTTTTGTCTTTTTCGTAAAACCGCGAGTGACTGAGTCGTTTGGATTTGTGGTTATGGGTAATATTTTTATTGATTATTGCTGACTGGGTACAATTTTCACCTTCACGGAGTCCTTTCCGTCAACCTTTTCCAGAAATCTTATAATGTCACTCCTCTGCCCTACCCTCCTCAAATACATGAAATATTCGAGAACAAAAAACAGTATTATTTGTACTTCTACGTTAGATTTAGCTGTATGTATGATTTGAGGATGAAGACCGATAGGAAATAGGGCACTTAATAATTTATAACAAATTATGAAAAAAGTGATGAAATCCCCCCCCCCCCCCCAAAACATGACTCATGTATGAAAGAAGCTAATTCCCTTTAATTCACTAAAAAAGTTCACCTGCAAAGATTGTGAAATCATCTTTGCTAATTCCAATTGTACCTTTATCAAAAAACATTCAAAAAGTTCACACGCAAAGATTGTGAAATCAACTTTGCTAATTCCAATTGTATTCTCGTTCTCCGCTCGAACACTGATTCCTCTGTCACTTTTTATACTTGACATTCCTTTATTGGCCACAAATCAATTCAGAGCTCAGATTTTCAGCTTCGGTTTTAAGGAATTAGCGGGCGTTGTATAAGAAAAAACTATGACACAAAAACTTTTATAAGAGGGACATCTTCTGTTAAAAATGGCGTATGAAGATCGTTTTACGATGGAAGATAATAAAAACTTGGTAGAGACTAAGTTAAACGAATCAAAGTCGGTAATAGATTAATAGCACATTCGGCAACCTGCACTAGTGCGCACTGAATGCGAACTTTTTCGCTGCCAATTGGCGAAAATTCGCACCCAGTGCGCACCATTGCAACCGTCCGAATACGCTGTAAGAGAGCTGCGGAGAATACGAATCATTTTGTTTTAAGTCGACTTCATAGTTTTTTTCTTAGGCAACGCCCGCTAATTCCTTAAAACCGAAGCTGAAAATCTGAGCTCTGAATTGATTTGTGGCCAATAAAGGAATGTCAAGTATAAAAAGTGACAGAGGAATCAGTGTTCGAGCGGAGAACGAGAATACAATTGGAATTAGCAAAGTTGATTTCACAATCTTTGCGTGTGAACTTTTTTAATGTTTTTCGTGAATTAAAGGTACAATTGGAATTAGCAAAGATGATTTCACAATCTTTGCAGGTGAACTTTTTTAGTATACATTATTCTTTTACTACCCAAATGCACATTTTCAGATTAATAGATTGTAAAATACTGCCATAAACGTAAGAGTTGTTAAGAGTGGTTAAGAGTGAAATGGTGTATATCTCTTTCTCTGTCGCAGGATTTCGATTAAAAATGGCGGACCAATCAAAAAGTAGCCTTCTCGTGTCCAGACTCTTATTATAGTGTCTCTAAGTGGTTATTTCAGAATATCGGTACTTCAAAACGGTAACACTGAAGACAATAGAGTGAGAGTCTATTCTCTACCTGGTCTGTGCTCGTATTTGGGAATGCAGCCACGAGAATACGTTTTTCGTCCTTATATTAGCAGATTTTGAGCTGGGTGATGTCTCATTCGAAAGAGGAAGGTTCGGTGCATCGTGCTCTGGTCATCGTTTGAGTCACAAAACTCTTTTTGTATAGAGAGAACTCAATAATGTTGAGAATAGTGCGGTTTAATTAAAGATTGAGAATAGATAATTAGGTGATACAATAGATACGTGATGCTTTCGGCGAATGTTGTCGAGATACTACTGCTCTGTGTAACCGAGCACTCAGGTCGGTCACGAGAGCGTGAGTTTGTTGTGTGGAAGAGCATGTATGTATGATGTCGCGAAAGGTAAATAAGAAATCAATCAGCTGTTCGAGAATGTTCTAAAGGCCGTTACACACGTCTCTGCGGCCGGCCTGCGCAGTTCGGACTGTGCAGGCCGAACGGAGCGTGTGTATGGTAAAACTGTGCAATTATTTTGGCCTGAGCAGTTCGGATTATGCCGACCGGATTGTGCAAGCCCAAAAAATGTACAGTTTTACCATACACACGCTCCGGCTGCCCTCTCCGACCGGCTTGCACAGTTCGGATTGCGCACGCCGACCGGAGCATGTGTATGGTAAAACTGTGCAGTTTTTTGGCCAGCGCAGTCTGGCCGAAACAAATACGAAAAACAATTCGATTGCCTTGAACCGGTCTGGTCTGCACAGGCCGACCAAAGCGGGTGTAGCGATATTCAGTTTTCAGGACACAGAAAACGTGTCAGAATTTATAATTTAAATCCTAATAAAGGTTGATTGTATCGATACCGATATTATTGATGATATTCAATCAATTCGATACCAAAGTACTAAATAAAATACATCGGTACATGTAAGCTACCAAAACAAAGGACAATGTTTAGCCGCAGAGGGGATTAGTGACCCACGAGCCTACAGCGTATGCTATACATCGTTGGAAAGATCTCGCCAAGACGAATCGATTTAATTTTTCCTCCATTTCTTGGATTTGAGGGTCACTGTGCATCGTAACAAAAACAGACTCAGAGCGAAACGAAAATTCTAGGGGCAATCAAGAATGTGGTGCGGTCTTTAAGAATTTGAGGTATTCTTCAGTTCAAGTTAATCCGTATATTGCTCTGTCGGTGAGTAGTAGGTACGAGGACTTGGGACCCGCACGTACCGTTCTCTACCGCCGACTCATGGGACAATACGGTCATAAACCGCAACTCTAGCGAAACGCTCTGGCCGATCAACCTGATTACTATTTGGGGACCAGAAGTGATACCCAAGTCAGCCTATTCAGTTTTTACCAGGGCAAAGGCGGGTCCGGAGCGAAGCAAAAATTCGTTGGTCGTTTACAGCGGGCAATTTCGTATTTCCTGAAACGAAATTCATTCGGTCTGTTACTATTCGGCAACTGCTTACTTTCGAAGCGTTTTGGGAAACATTTGCCTGCCAGATGGCGAATAGGGGACATTCTACCGTTTTTTGGGCATCTCGATTGTCCTCGCTCTGAGATAATCCGTTGATTGCTCTGTCAGTGGGTGGTATACGGTGACTTTGGACCAGCGCATACCGTCATCCACCGCTGACTCGCGGGACAATACGGTTATAAACCGCGATCCTGACGCGACGCTATGGCTGATCTGTGTGATTCATTTTTGGGAAGCAGGTATGGCACCAAAGTCAGCATGCTCATTTTTTACCTAAATAATAATAATAATAATAATAATAATAATAATAATAATATTTATTCACGGGACAAGCCCATTAAGACAAAGTATATCAATACAATAATTATAACAGACAGAACAGCCAACCGACATCATGTTTAACTCGAACAATAAAGACAGCGTAAAAGTGACAAAGGAGTGGGATACTTAGTATACATAGGAAACACCGTGTAGGTCTGGTTACCTTTATATAAAGCCATCCGAAAACAAGGCTATTCGAACGTTAGACTTAAAACTCGAGAAGGTATCAGCAAAGAAATCAATATCCCCGTGATATCTGTTTGCGAGACCACTTAATCTATGCAGGGGATCAGCATGCCCAACCCAGGAGGAGTAGTCCAGAGATTTAAAAAGGAGTGTATGCCTAGAAGCGCGTACAGGTACATTGAAATTGACTAACGCCAAAACACGAGGGTTATCAACCATCCCATTCAGTATTCTGTACAGAAAAGCCAGGTCCGTAACTCTCCTCCTATGCTCCAGGCTCCGGATATTAGCTCTGCTCATGATAGGCCGTAGTTGTGGTCAAAACGAGCAAGAGGCTGGCCAGTTTTGTAAGCTAAAAGGCGCAAGAATCTGTGCTGGACCCTCTCGAGTTGAGTCCTGTATTTCTCACAACGCGGTGCCCAGATAACGCTTGCATATTCGAGGTGAGGCAGCACTAGGGTTATATAAAGATAACGCAGCGTGGAAGGATCCGCGAAGTCAGCGCTATTCCTGGATGCAAACCCAAGGGCTTTATTTGAGACCGCAACGATGTGTTGAATGTGCTGGGTAAATGAGAAGGAAGAGTCGATATAGACCCCAAGGTCGCGAGCACCGTCTACACTTGAGAGCTGGACTCCCGCTATTTGGTAGGGATAACGCGATGGGTTTTTGCAACGAGACAACCTTAAGATGTGGCACTTGCTAATATTCAACTCCATGTGGTTCGACAGACACCATTCGGAAAGCCTATCTAGGTCCGATTGAAGACTTAGGGAATCAGAAGGGCACGAGATGCATTTATAAATTTTTAGGTCGTCCGCGAACAGTAAGTAGTCGCTACCTAAAATGATCTGGCGAATGTCATCGACGAACAGTAAGAACAGTAAAGGGCCGAGATGGGATCCCTGGGGGACCCCTGACGTGGCAAAGATCTTCCGAGAAAGGACCTCCCCGACTCTAACCCGTTGGACACGCCCAGTTAAGTACGAAAAGAGCCACCTTAACAGTTGACCCTTAAACCCGATGGCGGAGAGTTTGTCGATGAGTAAGAAGTGGTCAACCCTATCAAAGGCCTTCTTGAAATCCGTGTAGATGGCGTCCACCTGCAACTTTTTGTCCAGTCTCCTGGCCACGAAGTTACAGAAGACGGCCAAATTGGTGACGGTGGATCTACCCGATAAAAACCCGTGCTGCTCATCGGATAAAGCGTTCCTAACCAGGCCACTAATTTTCCTAGTGACGATAGCTTCGAGCAGCTTGCTCATAATATTAAGCATCGAAATAGGCCTATAGTTTGAGATGTCAGACTTCGCGCCGGTCTTGTGGACCGGAGTGATAGTGCTGACTTTCCAAGCTGACGGGAAGTGCCCATCGGTTAGAGATCGGTTGAAAATTAACCAGAGCGGACGAGACAGTATAAATTTGCAGTTCTTTATAAAAATTGGAGGGATTCCATCCTCGCCGGGACCTTTATAAATGCTGAAGCTGTCAATTTCATCGAGTACTTCGCCTATGCTGACATTCAGGCCAGACAGATCAAGCGGCGAGTCTGTACCGGCAGAAGCGACGTAATTTGGATGTGTTGCCAAATAAACCGACTCGAAAAAACTCGCGAACAGATCGGCAATTTCTGAGTTATCAGAAGAGGTCGTGCCATCAAGGGACATAGATCCAGGAAGACCTTGGGCAGAGCGCTTAGAATTAATAAATTTCCAAAAAGTTTTAATATTTAGCGGGATAGAGGCCTCCGTGGACGCAACGTATCCCCGATAACACGACCTGGAAAGAGACTTGCATTCGGACCTTAGATGGCAAAAAGTTAGGTAATCGTGCCAGTCGTTACTTTTCTTATAGGCAAGGTGAGCTGCCTTTTTAGCCTTGATACGCGAAATTAGTTCCTCAGAGAACCAGCTCGGGTAATTAGCAAAGTAAGCTCTCGTTACTAGAACGAAGGATTGTATCGCGTGGAAAATATGATTGTAGTAGAAGGTGACGGACTCCTCCGTTGATAAGCTATTCAGGCAGCCGTCCCAGTCGACCGCATTAAAGTACTCTACGATTCGCGGGTAGTCACCGTTTTTACAGTCAAATCTACTGGACACAGAGCGACCGGCAGCCTGAGTAGCACTGAGCTGAAGATCCGCGAGAAGAGCAGGATGGTAGGGATCGAGTGGTAAGAGGTGATCGGAAACCAGCATCAGTGAGACTCCATTAAAATTGGAGAATATTATATCAAGGAGATCCCCGCGGGAATTTGGACACGAGTTGATTTGACGAAGATTATGTAAACAACAGATTTCCTTGATGTACTCGTGAGCTGACAATTCGTCTCCAGATACAGCGCGCGGGAGACTAACAGACGTTACAACCGAGGATAGGTCATCCCAGACACACCTGGGAAAGTTGTGGTCGCCAAACAATAGTATGTTTTCAAGCGGGAATTGTCTTAGCACCTCATCGACGCTGGCGCAGTGCTCAGAGTACTTAAATGGTCTAGATGCCAGAGGAATGTAAACAGCACCCAATATAACAGAAAGAGGCGCTGCATTGACTCTGACGAATACCTGTTCAACGAGATCGCAAGAAACATGAATACGTGAGCACTGGAAGGACTTTCTGACAGCAATCAGTACCCCGCCTCCTCTAGAGTAAACACTGGATCGCTGGTTTCTATCAAAGCGAAAAACTGAATAACCCGATAAACCAAGTTCATCGGATGAAATATCGATGAAATATGCCAGATGTTAGAAAGATGCCATCAATGTAGCAATTAAAAAGTCTTATCCAACATCAATACGCCTCGCGGAGAGACACAGGAAGAAAAGGGGTAGTCCGCTAGTCAGCGTAGTCACGCGTGGTCCCGCTCACAGTGGTCCGAATCGCCGAAAACGTGATCAAAAATCCTTACGTTCACATTTCACACTTTGTCATTATGAAGATGGACATTCCAGGGGTTTTTGCGGTCGCAGAATGTGATTCCGAGGTCAAAATTTTTATTCGATTAAAACTAAGCCCTGTATAGACTATCAAATAATATATGTTTCAAAGGTGCCTGACGATTCCAAAAAATGTAACATGCGATTAACCCTCGGTTGTCACACTGGGTCAAATTGACCCTGCGTTGGACTTTGCGATCAAATATCTCTGAGGCATCATTGAGAATTATACTACTGGCGCCCTCTAGTAGTAGTTTCATGTGTCCTCTACAAGTAGACATACTTGCCGACTGAGTGGAAGCGTCAGTGCGTGTTTGAAAGCCGTTAGAATTTGAAGCAAGGTCAAATTGACCCATGTGTGACAACAGCGTCGTTTTTACTTCAATTCAAAGACAGTCATTTTTGTGTCTGAGAGCACTCAGAAACTTAAAAACAGAAGTATTTTGTATACATTTCCTGAAGCGACAATTGGAACAAAGATCACACCATTCATCTCTACGCACGGATATTCGAAAAGGAATTTCATCAATTTTGCAAGGGCCATGTCACATTCCACAAGAGGCCCGCTGCAAACTGAGTAGGAGAGTTCGGTGCACATGATGCGACTATAAAAAACATACAAAAACACAAATGCAGTGTCCCACATGTTTGCAGCCGATGTGCGACCGGCACCGTGCATATTTATGCAATAACTGTGTCGGCCAACAATAGTTTTTAATTTAACATACATTGTTATAGCTAAAATTAATTTATGTATTTTTGAAATAATAATAAATTTTTTTTTCCCATGCAAATGCACGAGTTTTTCAATCCAAATGATGCCATCATTCAGTGTGCAAAATAAATACCTTTTTTGAAAGCTCCGATATAGGACTATTTTTTTATCAAAGCAGCATATCTCAGGAGTATAACTATAAATCTTTAGCTAAAAATATTAAAAATTAAAAAAGTTATGATTTTTTAAGCAAAAACCATTTTTGTCGGAACTCTTATTGCTTCAAATTTTTTTTTAAGCATGATAACACTTTAAATATCAACTTTCAACGATGGGCATATATTCTACAATGTTCAAACTTTATCTCAGAATTTTTCAGACTTAATTTAACTAATAGTTTTTAAATAACAACTGATTGAAAATTGACAGGGTCAAATTGACCCAGTGTGACAACGGCGTTCGAAAAAGTAGGTGTGACAACCGAGGGTTAAACACGACCATTACATAATTTCTTATATTTCAGTTATTTATAATTTTTTATTTATTTCAATAACATCGAATGAATCTACAATTTCATCTTATGAATAAATGAAAGCATTTTCAATATCTCAAGTGTGAATTTATACAAATTATTGACCTTCTAGTTTCCGCGCGCTCAATAGCTTTTGCTATCATAAAAATGCTATCTCTGTTAATTTTTCAAAATTTGATGCCGTAATTAACTTCAAATAAAGTAATCAAATCAAACAGTACTGTTAAACAAAACATAACATTATTTTATCGAAATTTCCTCCCCACTACAGGGCTTAGTTTAAGGGGTTACGCCACCCTGAGGCGCTCGAAACAGCACCAAACTAGACAAATTTTTTTTACTGATACTATGAGGTTGAAAATGATCTATTTTCTTCTTATGTGTAGAGCATGTATTAGTGCATATATTGTATAAATATTGTACAAAAATAAAAAATGACTGAGTTATTTGTTCTCCCGCGAAGTTCGTCCGCCGTTACACGCGTGACTGACCTAACAAATTATAACGGCCAGGTTCGTCTGAAATCAAAAACATGATGATTTTCGTGTTCCTTAATAAAATACCTACAATGTAGCATACGCATTTGAGAAAAAAAATTTATTGCACAAATGAGAGCAAAGTGAAGAAAATGGTACGTTTTTCATGTGAAAAAACGAATTTAAACCATTAATTATGTACGAATGGGTTATTGGATGGAAAAACTGAAATGCTACATCGTAGTTAATAATATTACTTCTTTTTTTACTTTGTAATTATTATTATCTTCTACTTTTTGTGTTTTTTTTTTATTTCATGTATTGGCGTAATTTTTTTACTTCCTTGAAGTTTTTTATGATGTTATATACTTGAAAAACATTTTTTTGTAACGATTCAAACAAAAAATATAACAATGTTTGAATCGAGAAGGGGTGTTGAAATGTACAGTTATGCCCAGTAGAGGGCAGCGCGAATAGAGAAGCTGTGGGGTTAAACACAAGAAATCCGCTTCAATCGCGTGGAACCTTATTCCCCTTTATATAGTTTCACCCCTTGCATGCCCTTACTAACGATTGCGTAAGGCGATTATCAAATAATAATTACTCAAGAGGTATATACTGGTTAATAATAGGAATATATATTTCTTTGTACACTGCGTGACGACGCCTAACGTACACGCTCAGTCGGGTTTTTACAGTCTACTTCTCTTATATGTAAAAATCGCGGGAACACGAGTGGCGCTGGCGGGCGCCGCTAGGGATTTTTATCACCTAAAACGGACGCGTCTTGTTGCAGTCCTGGCGTCGACTGTCGCCACAAAGCGAACGTGACGTAAGACCCAAAACGGATCAGTTCAGTTCAGTCAATGGCTACGATAAGAAAACACGTTTCATCATTGTATCTTTGAATATACCTTTTGTTATTTAAAAGTAATACTGTTGTACTGTTACGCGAATTCGTGGGAATATCTATAGGACGACGGGTCCGTGCCCATGGAGCGCTGAAGCACTCAGCTCGCGAGTTTGCGCGGGAATTTCAATGTTGGACGAGGAAATAAAAGAAACTTTTATTTAAGTTCTATGTTTGGATTTATTCGTAGCTGGATGTTGATTGTCTTGCTAGCAAGTTAGATCTGACTTCTTACTAATTAACTCCTCGCTTGTCGCCTACGAGCGCCCTACTCCTCTAATTTTGGCGCGTTCTTCCGACTCCCTCTTCGGATCCCTTCGTCCAATCAAGACGGTGTTGTCCCTGAAGCTTCGTCAGAGGGTTATCCTTCAGCCACCTCTCCGTCCTTGGCCCTTCCTTCGCGTTTCCCTCCACTCTCGGCTGGTGGTCGAGGCACGCTTTCCGAGTACATAGCTTACATAGGCTATCCACTGTACATACATATCTAGCAGGTAGGTACGCGCAACCCTCAGGGTCAAGACGACGTCGCCCGCGCGAAAGTTATAACTTTATGACTTTCAGCTGCTCCCAACCTGAGTTTTTACCCTAACAGGACATCGGCAATTATTGAAAGGGAGGACAGAATTTTAAATGGTTTTACGAGACGAGCAGCTGCTCGCTCGACGAAATTTGGCACGCAGATGTGGAAGGAAAAGTTAAGCTATTTACTATCCTCGCCTAGCCTAACTGTAGTTTGAAAATTACTGAATGCAACCCCAGGTTCTCGTACGCTTCCGGAGTTCAGGTATTAGCTATTAATATTCCACGAGCGCGTTTGGAAACTATCAAGGAAAAACCCTCGAAAGGCACAACGCGCTCTTCGTGTTTATGAGTCCTGACGATAAACTCAGCCTTGTCCCCTGTTTCAATCTTGCTTAAGACCTTCCAGATGTGCCGTTCGCTTCGAATCTAATTATCATATGTCTATCTTTCACTACAAAAGGATTTTAAATTTCGCTCCTGATTCAACTATCGATTATATACATTTCTGTGGCTACGTTCAAGCGATAGCGTAACAGTACCTTTTTCCTTCAACTGCGCTCAGAACAAAAGTTCCAACAGTTATTGGTGCCTTAATTGTACCAGACGCGTACACCCCTGTACACAATGTTTAAAGGATCGTTCACCGCAACTGTGTTGTCTGATGATAATTTTGTATATAAGGATTTTAAACAAGGGGACTACCCCGGGGTGAGGGATTATCTTAATTCAATCGACTGGGACTCGGAGACCTATGACATCGATCCAAGTATAGCCCATGATTGTCTATACGGCCATATTAACATAGCCATAAATGCCTTCGTGCCAGTTAGATCTGTGTCACGGTCCACTTATCCGAAGTGGTTTTCCCCTCGGCTGAAATACTTTATCAGGGCGAAGAAGAGGGCGTATAAGGCGTATAAGCAAGCAGGGGCATACAGTGAATACTTGAACTTCTCGTCACTCCGGGCGCAGTGTAAGGTTAACTTGGACCGCGATCACTGTTTATATATCGATGTTGTCGAGAAATCGGTTTTGAAGGATGTCACTAGCTTCTGGAGGTTTGTCAGTACCAAACGTGGGGGTCATGGAATTCCATGTAATATGGAACTGGAGCAGACCTCGGCTACAACACCTTCAGCGGTTGCTGACCTTTTTGCTGTCTTTTATGGTTCCGTGTAGGCTCCTCCGTCGGGAGTGGGACCGGCCTTGAATCCGGCTATGACTTCCGACTGTGGCGTAAATATACACACGTTATTCATCGTTATTAGCAAAATTTATAGTATGCTAAACTCACTTGATGTGAATAAGAGCCCGGGCTCCGATGGAATCCCTCCTCGGTTTTTGAAAGAATGCTGCTTTATCCTCTCCAGGCCTCTCCGGCACATTTTTAACTCTTCGCTAAGAAGAGGCGTCTTTCCCACTGTCTGGAAAAGCCGTCTTGTCAACCCAGTATTTAAAGTGGGAAACCACTCCGATGTTAGAAATTATAGGCCAATCTGTAAATTGTCATCTTTGCCGAAGGTGTTTGAGGCTATCGTTACTAAGAAAATTACACCCCTCCTAACCAATATCATCTGCGAGGAGCAACACGGATTGGTCCCTGGCAGATCATCAGTAACAAACTTGGCGGTGTACCACTGTTACGTCTCTGCTGCCCTTGATAATGATCTTTAGGTGGATACCGTGAACACGGATTTTTGTAAGGCATTTGATACAGTTGACCATGGTATCCTGATTAATAAATTGATTTCGATTGGCTTTGGTGACCCGCTACTTTCCTGGATTGGGTCTTATTTGAGGGGCAGGATGCAGATAGTCAAGGTCCAGAACCAACTATCTGCTCTTGTTACTGTAAGCTCGGGGATACCTCAGGGGTCGCACGTAGGATCTTTCCCGTTTCTTCTTTTCATTAACGACCTTAGAGACATATTCCGGAATAGTAAATTTCTACTTTATGCTGACGATCTGAAAATCTTCCGAACTATTCGGTATGGTTAGGACGTGGAGAAGCTGCAGGATGACCTGTGCGGATTTGAGCGGTGGTGCACCGCCAACAAGATGCAGTTAAACACTGCCAAGTGTCTTTTAATGAGGACTCATAGGACTGTCAGTGCTGTGGTATCGACCTATAGGTTGGGTGACGCCCCCCTGATCGAAGTCTGTGAAGTCCTTGACCTTGGTGTTACGATAGCGTCGGGCCTTGATTTTCGAAACCATTACAGGACAGTAACCAGTAAGGCGATGAAAACCCTTGGTTTCATTGCAAGGTTTGGCAGGCATTTCAGGTCTGGAACCCAAGACACAAGCTATACATAAGCCTTGCCGAAAGGGTTCAACATACATTTTTGAGACTGACCTCAAGAGCTTCGGGTAGCCCGATGCGTTTCTATGACCATGACTATGGTCCTGCACTGCGGACAACAAGGATTGCTACCCTTAGTGATCGTAGGCTTGTTTCTGATCTGATGTTCCTTTATAAGTTAATACAAGGTCATATTGACTGCCCGGAGCTCTTGGCAAGAGTAAGCTTTCACGCCCCACAACGGCAACTGCGTTCCAGGCCCCTGTTCGTGTCTAAGGTGCCTGGGTACTTTAACTACACAGCCGATCCCATCAATAGAGTTATGTATGCGGCAAACCAATATCTCACTGACATCGATGTGTTCTCAATACCGAGTGATTCATTCCGGCGCAAGGTGCTCAGTCGACTCTCCGAATTACTGTCCCCGATGCGTAAGCACACTATGCTAAGGTTATTAGAATAGGTTACCAGACTCGTATCTCTTTGTACTAGTTAACATGTTTTTTTGTATACTAAAGGGTTTTCCCGTTGAAAATAATAATAATAATAATAATAATAATTACACATCACTGCGCTTGTGCGAAGCACCAGCCAATAGAAAGAAGCCGTGTGTTACCTCGTCGCCCCTCCCGCAAGGATATCAGCCCCCGCAACTATTTCTCCGTCCCTATATTCCTATGTCCATGGAAGTAATACATAAACATTATTATTATACATGTAAGAAATTGTACTTTTATTAAAATATATTCACAGATACTTCCAAAATAGCCGAACACAATTATGTTCGAAATTGACGAGAAATCACTATTATTTCAAAACTTCAACTCAAATGCTGCACGTGTTCCCGTTGCCCAATCACTTTGAAACTTTACAAATATCATTGAAGGGGATTAAGACCAAAAAAAATCGGAAGTTGAAAAATAAGGACCACCCTAATCATTATTTTGAGCAATTTTTTCCTATACATACATATAACATCCGTTTGGCTTTAGTTTTCGGGAAATTCATGAAAAAGCTTTTGACATTTTTACTTTTCATGTGGACTACGTGCCGCTTAGGTCTAACCTAATCCGAACCTAAACCAAATCGGTGAACGTGTAAAAAAGCTGTTTCCTCATTGATTTTAGTTGGGGTCGCCGTTTATTAAAAAATTATAAATTATAGTGCTCGACACTATTTTTTACCGATCCGTCATGCAAAAAGTTAAAAGAAATTCATTTAAAGTAAATAGTTTATTATCTGATACATCGATAGCACTGTTGAAAGTATCAGTTATTAGTTTCAACAATGTTATAGATGTATCAGATAATAAACTATTTACTTTAAATGAATTTGTGTTTAAATGAAGTATCAGTTATTAATTAGAAGAAGATGGCGTATTGTTTCAAATTTAGGAATGAGTAAACAGGTGACTATTCAAAGCGACATACAATATTATCTCCGTATGTGCTCGGTTTGGTGCACACGATACGGGTTCCTCGCTATCCCCACCACTTCTGTCTCACTCTTGTCTGGCGAAGGCAAGATCGAGATGGAACGAGACCGAGCGAGAGCCACTGAAAGCGAGCGAGGATGGTACGAGACAGACGACGCGTTGATGTTTTGTCCCGCTCCGTCTTTCGGGCGCCGTGACACTCCGTCCGTTGCGTGCGCGATGGGCGTGCGCGATGGTCGCAAGCACTTACGGTGAGCACGGGAACCGCTTCGCAAAATCTTGACGCAGGCCCGGCTCAAGTCTTTTTTGCGCCCTAGGCGAAATACTACAAATTGTACTACAACGGTTTTAAACTACGAGTAAGAATTAAGAGTAAGGATATAAAGAAGCTCAATTAAATGTATTATAATAAATGGCGGAATTTGGCCAGCTCGCCTAGAGCGCAAAGAAGACTCGTGCCGTGCCTGGCTATCTGACCGTCGCGCGCATGCGTCGAGCAGTCACGATTCCATCTAAGCGCTCGCGCCTGTCGCGCACGCCCGTCGCGCACGCAAAGCGTTCCATCTCCTCCCCCCTTCGGCCAGAAAGAAGCGAGAAACGAACACTCGGAATTGGGGCTCTGTTCACGATACGGGTTCCACGCCGGTCCCAACCAGCGAGCACATACGCAGACAATACTGTATCTGTTTGCCGATAATTTCCTGTCCAACAGCTATCTGAACTTATAACATTCACTGACCGTGCCTTATAAATTTTTGTACGTTGAAAACGAATCCGAAAACCGTTTGTCGCCATCACCTACAGTTTGCATTTTAGACAAAAATGCAAATTTTCAAATTTGAACATCTTTTGTGTTCAAACAGTAAACGTTATTCGAATGTTTGTTCCGTAAAATTATTCTATGAACCCTCCCGAATACAATGATATAAGTTATTATGGCATTGTAACGTCCCACGGGGACTCAAACCCAGCGTTACCAACCGTCGATAAAACAGAACTGTAATACATTACCACGAAACTGTCTATGTTACTGCGCAGAATTATTGTACATACTGTTGCGCCGGGGTGTTTCCATCGCAGGCCACCCCGACGCAAAGGAATAGAATGAATAGTTACACGCGAGTGCTTATTGCACAACTCTGCTATATTTCGTTATACAGGTCAGTATGACGTAGGCCGACACGTCCGGCCGCGCTCGCGTATATTCCAAGACTCTTCTCGTCGCCTCCCGATCGTCCTCTCCTCTGGGGCTGGCCCTCCTCTGTCTTCAGCTACGAGCACCAGTAGGCTATGCACGGGCCTATATCCGGTGCTCGCAACACACATTTTATACATAATTTATGATTTAAGCAAATATTAAAGAAATAAAAGTTATAGAGATGTTAGTAATCATTTAATATAAATACTGACGAAAGCGCAAAACAAATTATAATGTAAAAAGCGAGTAAAAAGCGAAATATTAAATAACGACTCACTGCGCATGCGCCAGTCCGCCAATTTCCAATATAAAAGGAGGCGCACGCAGCACAGCGGAGCATTCAAGCTACAGTAAAAAACACGCTCTTTAGTTGATGAATGTTCAGCCCTAGAGGAAGCTTAAGTTTCAACCAGTGAGATTCAGCTCGCTCCGGAGACGATAGCGGCGGATCTCCAGTGTATAACCCCGGGTCTCCACCAAGCAGTGATGCCAGAATGAGGACGGGAGCGCGCGAGAATTTCCCCCACCACGCATGCACACTACGCCGGAGCTGCGTGTCCGTGAGCTCGGCGCTTCGGACAACGTCGGGAAGACGAGAGAGAAAACGAACGTGTGTCTTTCTCTCTCGCTCTTGAAACGCTGCGATCCAAGGTTACGTGCAAGCGACACGCGGCCGTGCGCGATCTTCTTGAGTGCCTCGAGATACACTTTTCACTTTCTGACATATGTATAATACTCCTGTAATGAAAAAAAATTTGGAAAAAATTTTGTTAGGGAAATCACGTTTTAAGACCTCCTGATCACGTTTTGACTATTTAGAAAAGAGCTTTTTTTAAAAATATCTCATGTATTTGTTATCACGATTACGTTTAAACGGCAAAATGGATTTCAATGAAACTTTATATTAAAATTTTATATTCGTGTCTTAAGATCCGATTAGATCACGAAAAATGATAATTACCCGTTATAGTTCTTCGATTTTTCAGATATACGAACTAAATTCTACATAAAAAAAAGTTAAATAAAGTTCTTCTGTAACTTGTTTAACAAAGAAAAATGTACATTCATAATTGAGGCATTTGATGGAAAAAGGGCACATACGCCAAAATGCCATTTCAAGAAAATCGATTTCAAAGTTTTCATTATAGTATAACTTAATAAAAAGTAATGCAATTAAATCAATTTTTTTTAAGGATGTAGTTACCGTGTCGTTCAAGCGTTCTGAATACAGAAGTCATGATTTAAAAATGATATGTGTCTTTATTTATAAGTTTTAAACAAGTGGTTTATGTGCCCTTTTTCCATCAAATGCCTCAATTTCTTGTGTTCGTTTTAAATTTCCGTACTGTTTATTTGAGCTATTTCTATTTTTCAAACCTTAAAATGAATTTTTTTATTAAAAGACGAATATTTTGATACTGTACATTGGTGAACTTTGTTAAAATTAG
The DNA here is from genome assembly GCA_947577245.1 of Andrena bucephala. Taxonomy (NCBI): domain Eukaryota; kingdom Metazoa; phylum Arthropoda; class Insecta; order Hymenoptera; family Andrenidae; genus Andrena; species Andrena bucephala. Next base: position 16,646,566 of record OX387718.1, on the reverse strand, counting down.
AATCCACTCTTGGCCAGTACCATGCACGCTGTAGAAGCCTTCGATAAAAAATATTTTTTCAGAGTATGATCTAAAATCTAAAATCTAAACGTAATCACATCAAACGTAATTATATCAAGTTGCGACAAAGAATCACGCACTATTTACAAATTAATTACGCGCAGCGTGCACGTTACCGCTCGATGGAAACTACGGGAAAGTGGTGGTCTCTTCCATCGGGAGGGAAATGTAAACAATTGGTTATGCACAGCTAACATCGCGATACATGTTGTACACTAAAATGTACAAAAACATTACAAAAATAGAAAAGAAAGGCAGCACGTAAATATATCAATTGGGTTCGATATATTGACGAGATGTAAGACTGAAATAATGCTACAATTGTTTACATTTCCAAAGGATAGAAAGCAAGCAAAGGAATTTACTATAATACATGTTACAGAATTTCGAGATAATTGTTACATATAAAATGAATATAATTAAGAATATACATTTATTTGTACAATTATCTCGAAGTTCTCTCTGTGAATCATATGTACAGCAAGCAAGCGAATTTATTGCAAGGATAGAACAAGAATTGCGTGAGGTAAATCGAACAACTATTTACATATTCGCGATGTCCAAAAATCGAATGAAATAGAAAATGGATGAAATTGATAATATTCTGGACATCACCAATTTGCATTACCCGACGTAGAAGGAAAATCCGCGAGGTCATCAACGGCATGTAAACGTAAACTATTCTTTTGCTTCTTCGCAAAAGTTGCATATAAATTCTCAGATGACATGAGAGATAGATGTTTGTCATCTACCTCCATGCTCTGAGCTGTTTCCCCGTGCGCCTTTAATGCCGATTTCGTTACGCAAATGGCATTGACGATGGTCGAACAAAGTCGGTTTCGTTTCTTGTTCTTTATGTCGGGAAGCATGGAAAACGATCTTTCAGCATCGGCGTTTGAATTTGGAAGACTTCTAATGGAATTTAATAATTCCTGCAAACATGGATATTTATACGAGCCTTGATCGTTTCGCGTTAACAACACCGTTTTCCATACATCATCAAAAGCTAATGTACAAAGCTTGACTGCATCTGCAAAATTCAGGTGCAATGTTGACCATTCTTTTTGCAAACCGTCTTCGTCGAAACCGCCCAATTTCTGAGCAGTAAAGAGAACACTTTTGAAGGAAGTGTCTCTGTCAGTATCTACTAATGCCAAATGAGGCTCAAAAACACGTAACTTGCTCAGAAATTCGTCATCGATTGGCAATCGATTACGAATTTCGTTTGCAGCCGTTATGTAAAACTTAATACAATTTTCTCGAACGGTTTGGACAACATCGGGTTTGCCTTCTGCAACTAATTGACAAAGAAAAGTGTCACAATCCGGACCTAAATGAATACTATCTAATGCGATTTGATTATCGCCTCTTGAAAAATCTATTAATTTTACTGAATCCATGTGCTTCAAAAACTGCGGTTTCAAAAAATGACGTAAAATATCGTACAAAAGAGTTTTGGCAGTATTTTGAAGCAAATGGATCCTTGTTTGTTGCGACTGAAAGAATAAACTAAAGTCATTAAAATACTCTAGAACGTATTTCAAAAACAGAAGATATGCTTTCGCTTCTGGCTTTTGCATGATGATAAGCAGATGATCCCCAGACTTTGTCTTCTCACTTACGACCAATTCTTTCAGAAATTGCAACACACTGTCCCAATTTTCTAAAAGTGTAACTACGGATGAATAACGCGATAACCATCGCGTAGTACAGAATTTTAAAATTTTGCGGTCAGTAAATTGATAACATTGTTGGAAATCGCGAAAAATGGCCGAGCGTTTGGGACTGCTATAAATGAATGTAGTGACTTTCCGTAATAATTCCTCGCAGACCTCGGGAATGGTAGCGCATGCTTTATGCACTACCAATGCAGAGGAGTGACATGGACACGGCATGGTGAAAAAATTTTCACCGCGAATTTCTGCAAGTTTGGTCTTGAATGACGAGTGACACCCTGTCATGACAGAAGCGTTATCACACGACAAAGCAAGAATGTTTCCGAACGGAATTTGCTTTTTCCACATGGAGTTCTTAAAGGAGGTAAATATTTTATCGGCAGTACATTCTCGCGCGTCAAGATTAATTCTACTAATTCCGTTCGAACATCCAAAGTCTCGGGTGCGACATACCGAACAATAAACGACATCCATTTCTCATTGGTAATGTCGGATGTTTCATCAATAAATACTGAAAACTTAGAATTCTGTAAAACCAGACTAAGATGCTCTGTTTCCCGAGGACACAGAACGTTCGATATAATATTAGAACACTTTGTTCGACCACACGTCATACGTTCCAAAACATCAGGATCTTTCCCAACGTCTTGGAAAAGTTGAAGAATCGCCTCTGCGGATTGATGCGAAATATTTTTCTCGGCAACTAATGCAGCAAAACGAATAACCAAAGCATAAACAAAACATAAACAAAGCATACGCGACCACAGATCGCGGATCTGACCGTCAAATGTACTTGACGAAAACCAGACCCGAGCGAACCCTCGAAACGGAAAACGAAAAGAATAGATAGGAAATCGTAAAATAGTAAGAAAAATTCAGAAAGGAGAAAAATCGAAGAAAAGGCTAAAAGAAATAACAGCAAGGTAATGGTGACAGTACCGAACTGCCACAGATGCATTTACCAGTTACCTTTCTCTCCTATTCTTGTACAATAATACCTTTATACCAATTTACACATTTTAGTGTAGAACATGTATCGCGATGTTAGCTTTGCATAACCAATTGTTTACATTTCCCTCTCGATGGAAGAGACCACCACTTTCCCGTAGTTTCCATCGAGCGGTAACGTGCACGCTGCGCGTAATTAATTTGTAAATAGTGCGTGATTCTTTGTCGCAACTTGATATAATTACGTTTGATGTGATTACGTTTAGATTTTAGATTTTAGATCATACTCTGAAAAAATATTTTTTATCGAAGGCTTCTACAGCGTGCATGGTACTGGCCAAGAGTGGATTCTAATTTTAACAAAGTTCACCAATGTACAGTATCAAAATATTCGTCTTTTAATAAAAAAATTCATTTTAAGGTTTGAAAAATAGAAATAGCTCAAATAAACAGTACGGAAATTTAAAACGAACACAAGAAATTGAGGCATTTGATGGAAAAAGGGCACATAAACCACTTGTTTAAAACTTATAAATAAAGACACATATCATTTTTAAATCATGACTTCTGTATTCAGAACGCTTGAACGACACGGTAACTACATCCTTAAAAAAATTTGATTTAATTGCATTACTTTTTATTAAGTTATACTATAATGAAAACTTTGAAATCGATTTTCTTGAAATGGCATTTTAGTGTATGTGCCCTTTTTCCATCAAATGCCTCAATTATGAATGTACATTTTTCTTTGTTAAACAAGTTACAGAAGAACTTTATTTAACTTTTTTTTATGTAGAATTTAGTTCGTATATCTGAAAAATCGAAGAATCATAACGGGTAATTATCATTTTTCGTGATCTAATGGATCTTAAGACACGAATATAAAATTTTAATATAAAGTTTCATTGAAATCCATTTTGCCGTTTAAACGTAATCGTGTTAACAAATACATGAGATATTTAAAAAAAAAGTTCTTTTCTAAATAGTCAAAACGTGATCAGGAGGTCTTAAAACGTGATTTCCCTAACAAAATTTTTTCCAAATTTTTTTTCATTACAGGAGTATTATACATATGTCAGAAAGTGAAAAGTGTATCTCGAGGCACTCAAGAAGATCGCGCACGGCCGCGTGTCGCTTGCACATAACCTTGGATCGCAGCGTTTCAAGAGCGAGAGAGAAAGACACACGTTCGTTTTCTCTCTCGTCTTCCCGACGTTGTCCGAAGCGCCGAGCTCACGGACACGCAGCTCCGGCGTAGTGTGCATGCGTGGTGGGGGAAATTCTCGAGCGCTCCCGTCCTCATTCTGGCATCACTGCCACCAAGGCGAACACGAACAAAAACATTGTTCGCGAACGTTTTCGTCTGTTTCCGTCGTGTCCACACCACCGCGAACACGAACAGAACTCCGCGTACGAACGTTCTCGAGGATGTACGCGACGGTAGGAACGCAGCGAACGAACATTTCTGACGATACCTCTTTCCATTGTGGGACTGCTCGTAAACAGGCGACCCTCTACGACCATCCGCCGGCAGGTACTCCACAGAAATAGTATGCGTAACAAGCTCGAATAAAATTTTTATATTTTTTATTTTAACATAATGAGAATACTTCCAACGTATGGATGAAATATTTTTAATAATAATGAAACCAAACACGACGCAATTCGGACAAATTTGAGTTCCGCTGATAATATATAATGGTTTTATAATAGCAACATTTTTTTATACTAGTCAATAACAGATTTTCTTGAAAAAGAAGATAAAATTTTTGTTAGGTGGTGATTCGTGTTTAAAGCTGTGGGGTATTATTAGAAAATAAGGAGACGGTATTAACGAGTTATATGTGCATTTATAACTATATACTGTATAGATATGCATATACATTGTTCAGTAGCGAAACATCGAAGCTTCGAGCGCTCGCGGGTTAGATTAAGAAGTAGGTTTTACTTAGCGTATAAGATAGTCGGTAAGGATAGCCGTTAAGAATAGTCGTTAAGTTTAAACTAAGGCCACGAGCACTATATATTTAAACCACGGTTGCACAATGTTTTACACGTTTGTCTAATTAAACTAGTAACAATTCAATGCGCTTATTTAGTTTAACGCGAAAGCACGCGCGAAGTAGTGATTGAACTGAGCTGTTCGAATCAAAGTGTTCTGGAACGTTCCAGTAAGACGCAAGCACGCGAGATAAAAGAATACTTGTTGTCGAGTCGACGATTCTTGGAAGAGAGATCGATCGCGGTGATGGATCGGGCCATTTCGCCGAATTCCGTGACGTCAGCACCCCACCTCACAGCTGTTCGCCCTGAGTAAGACGAGGACCGCACCGGCGAACAAAGCCGGTCGCACGGTGAAGCGAGAGAGCTGTCTAATTAGCTGAGGTGCGCGTCAACCGATGGCCCGACCTATCTCATCACCGCGATCGTGCATACCGCGACTTGGTCGCGTTAGCCGTTTCGAACCGCGCGCGGAGTCGGCAGCGAATCCGCGCCGGCTTGGCCTGTGGCCGTTTGGGCCAATCCCAAACATACATACATATATTTACAAACATGTAAATGAATTGTCGATGTCAATTTCGATCGAAAGAAATGATTTTTTTCCCATGTTTCCATCGATTTTACCCGAACTACTGAACCGATTTGAAAATGTTATAACATAGATTTGTTGGTGATTCAATTATCTTTAATTTGAGATAATTTTCTACCACATCGGTCATTAGCAACCCGAGATATTCGCAATAAAGTAGGACCACCTTTTTGAGAGACAGGTAAAAAGTTCACCTGTCGATATCTCGAAAAGGTATCCATAGAATCTTTTTTAGACCTTATTTTCGGAATCAGGGGGCCATTGTACATAAGAAAAAAATAGTGGCATCTGCTGCGCCATTTTTTTTTTTATTTTGTAAACTAGTGTTATCAGCGCGACTCAAATTTGTCCGAATTGCGTCGTGTTTGGTTTCATTTTTATTAGAAATATCTCATCCATACGTTGGAAATATTCTCATTATGTTAAAACAAAAAACATACAAATTTTATTCGTGCTTGTCACGCATACTGTTTCTGTGGAGTACCTGCCGGCGAATGGTCGTAGAGGGTCGCCTGTTTACGAGCAGTCCCACAATGGAAAGGGATAGCAAGACCCAAGTTTCATGGGTTTGAAAAGGGACCAGAACGAGAAAACAGTCGATGTTCGTCACAAATGTTCGAGCCTGGTGGATCACCGAACTTTGTTCGTGAACACCCTCTGTCCACGTTTACTGTGACCATCCGGAAGATTTATTGCCTATTAGTAAGGTCATTTGTTAGCGAACACTGTTATTTGGCGTCCACACCGAGGCGAACGCCGTGTTAGCTAACATGTTCGGGAGAAAATGTTTCTGTTCGTGTTCGCTTTGGTGGAGACCCGGGGTAAAAGATACTGGTGCACCTCCTCTTTGGACTATCCATTCTGAAACTATAAGAACCTTGCTTTCGCAAAGGCACCGAGCTCGCTCCAGAGACGGTAGCGGCCGAGGCACTTGGTAAAAGTGAGGTCTTGTGGAGCATAGGACAAAAACTCTGTCAAAAAGAACGAGCTCGCTCCGGAGACGGTAGCGGCCGTTCTTACTGTAACGAGTTATTGTCGGTAGGACGACGATCTTGCCCCCCACCGCGAGCCCGACCGCGACAACACGCACCGCGCTCTGCCAACGGTCTTGCCCCCCACCACTCGTCCGCGGGTACCGAGAATCAGCGCGAGATGGTTGCGCGACGAATGTCCTTCTCGCTGCCGAAATCCGCGGACGAGGACATATAGGCCGGGGGCATAGGCCTATTTGGCAGAGACCGCCTAGAGCGAGCGTACCTAGCAGTACACCTCTCCCAGAAACCTCCTGTACGATTCCACGTTCTCGTGTAAAACACTCGTTCTTGCGAAAGACAAGCGCCCGTGTTCGCACCAGTTCTCGTGCGTCGACAGACTGAGTCGCTGTGTCTTTTTGAATTCACCCCCTCCCCGGTTCCCAGAAGGACAGCGTGAGCCATCCTCTGGACGCAGGTCGTTACCACTTATCGATCTCCCGAACAGATTCATCTCCGTTCTCGAGAGCGTCCTTACAGTCTCCGATTCACCCACGGGTTGTGCCCACCGGGTGACTGGACTCAAGACTCTCCAACCAGGGTCGAACGGCAGGGCTTGCCCGCCAAGACACCGAACGGTCAAATCGTCTATCCCCTCCCCCTTCGCCGCCTCGTCACCGATTGCGAAACGCGCCGCGCCTCGCGCCGTGGTACACACCGATTCTCGCGCCGCGATACACACCGAACCGTGCGCCGCGATACACACCGGAACCCGCGATAGTTTAAGCCGTACGTACTCTGTGTGCCAGCATAGACCTGGCCGGGATATACTGTATATAGAGTTAAGATTTAATAAACTGTCGTACTCCACTCTACCCAAGCGTCTAATCATTCGATCGGCGGCCCTGGACCACCGTCCTGAGCTGGCGATACGGTACCTCCACCGTCCCACCGGTAACCCCGCGTTATACGGTTACATTACTACAGACGTTGCCAAGAGTATACGAGCTCGCTCCGGAAACGGTAGCGGCCGTACTCTGCAACATATACATATATACTTTGATATATAGCCACGTAGCATTTAGCATAAATTAGCATAAGAATAAAAAACCATAAAAACACGAAAACATAAGAATATATATATATATAATCGTAGTCGTAGGTAATATTATTGTTGTTATTGTTATCATTATTAGATTTAGTGTTGTTAATAAAAGTCATTGATTAGTTTAAACTTTCTACCAACGAACCCCCACCTATCCTATACTCGAGGGGACGCCGCTCTCCTCTCGAGAATCTGCTAGCCTTCAGTTATCTCCGGGTAACCGGATGTTACAGCATTGTGAACATTTAAATATGTTTAAATATCAATCAAAGGGAAAAGGACACCCGAAATGCACCAATTTTTTCAGATATCTTTCAATTTATTAAAAAACCTGAGGGTCCAGCAGACAATATCACTACTCCGCGCGATGCAATAGATATTTTTCCTCCGGAAAACATCAACAAAAATCGTAAGTCACGTTTTGTTTTCAATACAGAAACGAAATAGTTTGGCAAAATGTGCAGTACCGACTGCTAGCTGAGCGCCAGTGGATTCGTCCGCCGCCATTGAGTACCATTGCCTATTTCGGAGCCACCATCTTTTAAGAGATAATGTGTTTCAGAAACATACTTTCCGTACAAAATAACATCGCCACAAGCAACATACTCCTTCGATAGCGGTAAATATGTAGGTAAACAGCAAACCAGCAACTTGCGGATGCGCACCATCTACGAGTTGCTGGTTCAAATCTCCATTTCTGAACACACATTGATACAATAAATTTTTAAACAAAACTAGCCTTTTTGCAAATCTCTCGAAAACTCAAACCGAACGGTGGTTATATGTATATAGGAAAAACATTCTCAGAATCATGATCCTGACAACATATTAAAAAATTAATGAAATTGGTAAGGTGGACCCTCATCTGTAAAATTACCCGTAAATCTGAGTGCTCTAGTGGTCTTTTGCGAGAATTCGGTTTGGATGAGAGGTGGATGGTTGTGGCGATAAATTATAGAGAGGAAGAGGGATAAGAAGTGGAAATATTAAGTGATTATTTGGTTGGTGGAGAGGAGGAGAGTTTCTGAGGGGGAGGAAGGAAGAAAGTTGTGGGATTAAATAAAAAAAAAAAGAAGATAGCTAGGAAAATAGAGGAAGAAGGTTAGGAACGAGCTGGATGGAGGGGAACGCCCCCGAGAGGGGGAAAAGGATAGTAACGAAAATGAAATTGTAAAGAGAAAGGTGAAGGGAGAAAGAAGAGATAGAGCAGATTACGAAAAGATGGAAGTCGATAGTGAGGATGAACAGGAGAGATTAGAGAAGAGAATGAAAGGATTAAAAAATACAAGAGGATGTGTTCAAAAAAACGAAGATAATATGGGGATAGGCTACTACAGCGACATATTGCGGAAAGAAGACCAACTAAAAGATGAGGAAGAGACGGATGGAGAAAGGGAATATACAATACAAAGAACTGAGACGACGGATCAAGTATATGAAGGTAAAAACCAAAATAATAGGAAAAGGAAAACAGAAGATAAGGAACTACGCAAAGGTGTTAACAAAAAAATAAGAGACAAACAGAGAAATAATTATCAAACGGAAGAAGGTGAAGAGAAGACGGTAGAAGAGGAAAGCAAGGTAAGAGAACAGGTTAAAGGAAAGAACACGTGGGACGAGGAACATAAAGAAAATGATTTATATGAATGGGTGTCAAAAAGAGAGGAATATCTGGTAACGATAGCTTTAAGTAAGGAAAGGACAACGTCCACAAAAAAGAACAACTTAATTAGAATATATAAAATTATTTTAGATACGAAGATAAGCTTCCAAGGACTTAAAATGGTTGGGTTCAACAAAGCTAAAATATCTTATAAAAATGCTAAAGACGCAAATGATATGATACTAAAAAGCAGACTGAAACAGGCGGATTATATAGCGGATATTCCTAATAGATGGAGATACAGGAAGGGCGTAATAAACGAATGGAATGAGTCAATAGAGGAGCTGGAAGAACAAATAAAAGAGGGACAAGGAGTGTTTACACACGAAGGTTAAAGAAGAGAATTCTAAGGGACAGAAAGGCGACCTGGGTAGAAGGAAAATCGATACTAATCCGAATGCAGGGGGATTCTCTGCCTACTAAATTATTGATAGGTTGGGGCCATGTGTGGCTAAATGTCACCCCATATGTACAGGCTGTAAAGCAATGCTTCAGATGTCTAAGGTACAGTCATATACAAAAGGCGTGTAGGGCGATAGAACATAACTGCCTGATTTGCACGAATCCTTTTCACGGAAAGTGTACAGAAAATCCGAAATGATAAAACTGCAAAGGGTCACATACAAGTTTGGCTAGAGAATGGCCAATATTCCAAAGAGAATCAGCGATAAAAAAGATAATGGCGTATAAGAATGTCTCATACAAAACCGCGGACCAAATGGTTAAAAGAGAAGAAAGAATAACAATGTATGGATACGAAAACAATTTCGAAAACATTAGGACATACGACTTTCCTACATTGAAAAAAAAAGAAAATAGACTACTGGGAAAAATTACACTACCCAATTGACAGAGAAATAGGAAAACTTAAAAAGTTTGGGAGAGAAAAACGGAACAGAGACTATACAAGAGAGAGGAATCACATAGAAGAGAAGCCATTCCTATAGATAATAGAAGTCCATAGAAGAATAGATGGGGCCGTGGAAGCAAATCAATAATAGACAGTGAGGAATTTAAAAGTAATGAAAAAGCCAAAGAAGAGAAAAGAAATAAAGGATTTCAAAACAGATCAGAGGAAACACAAGATAAAACAAAAATAAGGAAAAAAGAATGGCATATATACCTGATAGAAGAGAAGTAAAAGAAAGTAAAACTGTACACTACATTCCTACAAGAATTCATAATCATGCTAATGAAGAGGACTACACACCAAGAGAGGAAGGGACACCATATATGTATAGCACGGAAAAGGATGTTAAGGCACAAGAAAGGATCAAATGGGGGGTCATTCCACGCGAAGTCGGACACTTTTCGGAGTAACATTTCGGATTTTGGTGCAACTTGGATATGTTGTAGTCTTTAGGGGTATATAAACATATCTCAAAGGATTTTTCGAAATGTCAAAAATTGTAGATGTTACAGCTCTTTGAAATATAGTGTTTACTATTTTTCCAAAAATTATAACTCTGGAACTAATAAACTGATAAAATGACCTTTTGGGTGCTTACAGTGGAGATATAAGAGTACCTAATAAAAATTATTTCACTTAATAAAAACGAATATTTGACCATTTATTTAGCAATTGTTCTTAACAAATGTAATTTTATAGGTGAAGGCAAATTTTTAAAAATTTGGAAAAATATGAGGATAAAGCCCTGTTTTTCCTCTTTACGGACACGTTTCGAAAATCGTGGACGTTTTAAAATTGGCCAAATGAAAATTAATTGAATGTAACGCTGCGTCAAATCACACCGGCTCACTGGCTGAGCCGTGCGGTACTCGCAGCGGCCAAGCGGCTATATCTGCTATTCTTATACAGTGTTCTCTAATATGGTCAGTATTTGTAAAAAACTGAAGAAGGAAAACTTTTACTGTTTTTTATACACAACATAATACGGTATCTTAATTTTTGGTGTTCGCAGTATTTTCCGTGAAACGAGGGTGACCTTCAGTTTTTTAAATGGAACCCTGATAACCATCTGTCTCCAGTCTGACATCAGATTGGTAGCAGGGTGTGGCGCTGGCATGAGAGCGCAGAGTCTGACGTCAGAACCATAGCAGACGGCAGAATCTGCTGTCGATCTGCTGCCGATCTGACATCAGGCATCTGACATCAGAATCTGCACCTCAGAACGCAGCCAAATGCGGACACAGACGACTACGGTTCTGATGTCAGATTCTGCTGCCAGATCTGGTTATCAGGGCACTTTGTGTACTATGAATATCATTCTAAATATAGTATTGTACTAAAATTACATTAATTTAAAATCAATAGTAACCTGCATTATTTTTTAAATTTTGCCGATGCATAGATACTTTTGCATCTATTATTGTTCTTTTATAATTGGTGACTCCATTGGCAACATCCATTTTACATATATTTCGAAAATCATGTTCTCCCATAGTGTATTTAATTGCCTTATCCATAGCATGTATATTCAAGTTTCCTCTTGGAAAAAAATACTTGTATGTTCGAAACTTGCAATTAAATCTTGCTGAAAAATCACTTGTTACTGGACACCATGCAATACATCTTATATTGGAAGGCAGTAATCTATTTAATATCTTGCAATATGGAAGTTCATCCTTTAATTTGCATTGATCTTCAAGTTTCAATCTGCTTCTTACATCCAATGAGATCACTTGTGAAAATGAACTAACACCTTTATCTGTTCTACCGCATCGATGATAATTTGAAGTTTGACGTGATTTTATACAACAACTTTTCATCAATGCTGTAAATATATAGTCCTCTATTGTACTATCAATACTTTCCTGTACAACAAAGCCATCATAATCCCAACCAAGGTAATAAAATTTTAAAAGAATATGTCTTTTATTACATCTAAAATTAAAACAGTTTCTATTGAGACATATATATATATATATATATATAATCATTAAATTATATTATATAATAATATAATTGAGGCATTTGATGGGAAAAGGGCACATACGCCAAAATGCCATTTCAAGAAATTTGATTTCAAAGTTTTCATTATAGTGTATCTTAATAAAAAGTAATGCAATTAAATCCAATTTTTTTAGGGCTGTAGTTATCGTGTCCTTCAAACGTTCTGAAAACAGAAGTCATGATTTGGAAATGATATGTGACTTTATTTATAAGTTTCAAGCAAGTGATAAACACAGCGTAATAAACACGTAATACACACGTAATAAAACAGCATCTAGCCCTTGATATATTATACTAGCTTTATTACTCGACTTCGCCCGAAATTTAGATTCTGATTTTATAAAAAAAATTTGTTTACTTATTTTTTTGAGTGAAAATAGTCACATTCATCTGGATTAGCTAAACATAATAAGATGGGACACATTTCGTGACCCCAGAGTTTACCGTTCAAAAGTTTTTAGGTGACAGACAAACACGCAAACACTTTCTACATTATACATTAAGATATATTAAGGTATATATTAAGATATATTAAGGTATTATAATATATTAAGGTATATAACATACACCTGATTCGATTTAAACGATTTAAGCCAATGTGCCCTTTTTCCATCAAATGCCTCAATTATAATATTTTTTCCTTCAAGTAAATACAATAATTTTCCATACCCTTGAAAATCAAATGATTTTTGTGTTTTGGGGGCAATATCTCTTTTTCTCAATTTTTTATTTATTCTACTAACTATTGCCTCCAGCTCTTTATTATTTTCTTCCAACTGTATAATTTTCTTTATCAATTCCTATCAGAAACAAAGATATTATTTAAATTATTCACGATTAATTTTTTACTTTTTGGAATTAATTACTTAATTATTAATTTATTAATTATAATTAAGTGTTTAAAAGATTTAAAAACTATAAGAAAATATTATCAAATAGCATAATTTGTAGTTATCTTCATTTTATTAAGAACTTACAGTTTTATCAAGTAACTCCAGTTCCTCTGTATGTGAGGTTATTGCATCCTTGTTCTCTTTATGAATAATTGACATCTTCTAACACTACTCAGTATAATGCGTAACTTTCACAACTGCAAACTTCGTATTTAATTAATTTATTATTATCGTTGTGTTGTTATTAACATGCTAGAATGTATTTGAATATGATTAAGCGCTATAATATTATTCACAATCCTTTTAACCTGTTACGCTATCGCTTGAACGTAGCCACAGAATTGTATATTGTTGCGGTTTCCGCTGGTTAAATTGCGTGAAGTTAGCTATAAGACATAGAGATATCGAGGTTAGATGTTGTTACGCTATCGCTTGAATATGGCCGCGGAAATGTATATAATCGATATATATAGAGTACGTAGGAGCGAGATTTGAAACGGAGGACGAAGAAGAGTGTTTATTAGAGAGCGCGTCATGCTTTTCGGGGGGGTTTTTCCCTGCTATTTTAAACGTGTCCTTACAATGGAACATCTGATGCCTGAACTCAGAAGGCGTACGAAAACCTGGGATTGTATTCAATAGCTTTTAAGTTACCGTTAGACTAGGCGAGGGTAATAAATAGCTTAGCTTTTTCCTTTGCACATCTGCGTGCCAAATTTCGTCGAGCGGGCAGCGGCTCGTCTCGTAAAAGCATTTAAAACTCTGTCCTCCCTTTCTATAATTGCCGATGTTCTGTTAGGATAAAACTCTGACCGGAAGAGGCCGGAGTCATAAAGTCATAAACTTTTCCGAGCGACGTCGTCTTGACCCTGAGGGTTGCGCGTACTTACCTGCGAGATATGTATGTACTGTACGTAGCCTATGTACTACCCCCATGTCATCGGGAAGCGTGCCTCGATCACCAGACGAGAGTGGGAGGAAGCATGAAGGAAGGGCGAAGGACAGCCCACTAACGAAGCTTGAGGGATGTCATCATGCTGATTGGACTACAAGGATCTAAGGGAGGATCAGGAAGATCTCGACATCGACTTCGTCGACGAGCTCGGAGCGCTTGCTTCAACACCGCATTCATTCTGTCGCTAACCAGCTTACTGAGCAGATAAAATACACTTCGAAGTTTATATTGAAAATAGTTTCTGTGTACTTTGTTTCATTTAAAATCCCGCGCACTCCAACGAGCAGAGCGGTTTAGCGCTCCACGGGCACCAATCCACGTCCAGTTCCCAATATCCCCGCTGAAATACGTAACAATGTAGAGCGTTGTTGGCACAGCGAGTAAATAATACTAAACTGCTAAACGAAGAAGTTCAATATATTTAAGAGTTCTATAAATTCAAACGTCCGTCACGTACAACGTTCGATTTGTTACAGTTCGTTAGCAACATACATGATAAGAACATCAATTACATAATTACATTCATAGTAACATTCAGAGCATAGTGTTGCGACTCCCGTCTAGCGGCGCGTAGTTTAAACTCCAGAAGCGCGAAGTTCGAGGCGGATCACACGAATGTAATAGGAAAGGGAGACAAGGTGAAGTTCGCACAAGCCGAGGGGTTTGAAAATAGTTAGAGATCTTCTAATGAGAAGACTTCAGGATTATAAATTAATCGATACCCACTTGGCAACGGGTGTTTGAATAAATGAACTTCTCCTTCCTTCCTTCTCCTAGGTGTGTAATTCCAGCGCCAGGTAGTTAAACGCTTGTTGTTGTGTCAAATCGACGAATAGGAATTCAGCTCGTTAATTAAAAAATTAGCGATTGGCTCTTAGAACGCTAGACATTTTGTAATTAACAAAAGGTGTGCAAAAAAACCAATGGACCTTTGGGAGCGTCACTTGAGCCTGAAAAGCCTTCGCGAGCAGTCGTGCAAATAAAAGTTCTGTGTAGATTGGAATTGTATTCAAATCGTTTACTTTACGTTCATTAAAGTTACAAGTTTATTGTTCAAATTGTTTAATTCTGTTCATATTATTATTTTCACTATATTTATCCCTTAAATAATCCGCGTCCAAGGAGCAGAGTGCCTTAGCACTCCACGGGCATCGTCCCGCGCCTGAATTCCCTGGAGAAGACCTCTTTCCCCAGACGGCCACGCAACAATAGCAAGAACATCAATTACATTTATAGTGATATTCAGTACACAGCTGACTTCACTTCGCTCGCTAAACTTTAATACCCCAACAAGCGTAATTCAAAATCCTTTTGTACTGAAAGATAGATCGAACACTGATTCCTCTGTCACTTTTTATACTTGACATTCCTTTATTGGCCACAAATCAATTCAGTGCTCAGATTTTCAGCTTCGGTTTTAAGGAATTAGCGGGCGTTGTTTTAGAAAAAACATATGAAGTCGACTTAAGGGGTTAGGACACATTAACGAGCCAAGAAAGCAGACGATTTTTAGACGACGATCAGAAGAAAAGTAAACAATCGATTAATATAAGGTTTTTTGTTTTAGTTCACTATATTATGAACTATAAGAAAGGCATATAATATTTACAAAATAGCATTTGTACGCCGTGCAATGTCTCCATTAAAAATGTCCATTTTTTTTTCGGATGGCCAACTAGTGGGCCGGATTCCGGCAAATCGGATGAACTGTAACAAAAACCCCAAAAATGTCATAGGCCGGTATTCATAGTCGCTACTTATTCTTAAGCAAATGCTCCCAGATAGCACAAAGACGTTTTAAAAACGTTTTTACAACGTCCAGGGGGGACGTTCGGGACGTTTTAAAAACGTCCAGAAAAGGTCCTAAAAACGTCCATTTTCACAAACCAGAACGTTTTCTGGAGGTTTTAAAAACGTTTTTAGGACGTTTTCTGGACGTTTTTAAAACGTTTTCAGGACGTTTTCTGGACGTTTTTGAAACGTTTTCTGGACGTTTTTAAAACGTTTTCAGGACCTTTTCTGGACGTTTTTAAAACGTTTTCAGTACCTTTTCTGGACGTTTTTAAAACGTTTTGGTTAGGTCTGAAATAGTAGTTTTTAGGACGTTCGTCGGTACTGGTTCGATTGAATAAAAATTTAAGGAAATGGTTTTCAAAATAATATCACACTCGATAATAATGTATTTCGTTGACTTCAGGGTATAGCCGGTTAAGGTGGTCAAATGTGCCCTTGAACCGAATTCGACTCACGATGAGTCATTCGAAAGCTTATAAAAAAAGAAACATTTGTGGCAAGTTTCAACTTTGTATCTCGACCCGGAGGGTAGTAAAGGGCAAAAATAGAAAAACAGGTTTTTGCCGAATTTCTCCTATACTAGGGGATGAAAAATCTTGAAAAAAATCAGAGCCATTTCTGTTATCGGGGCACATATTAGAGAATTGTTTCAGATTTTTAAATTAAAAAACCAAGCTGTGAAAAATAAAAAACGCCAAAAAATGCTGAAAAATGCCGGTTGTGTATCGAAGCAGTCTTGGCACTATAATTATATTTTTACTGTAAGTACGTATCATTGATACTATTGTCCTGAATTTTTTTCAGATTTTTCAATTTGGTGCGCCGCAGTTAAAAAAATTAAAAACCGATTTTTTCGTCGTTTTTTCCGTGTCAGAGTAACTTATAGGTGGAATTTTCGTACATACTTTATGAAATAAATCATTTATGGGATCTGAAATGTTTATACGTACAGCAAAACATCATAGGAATTAAAGAAACTGAAAAAACCGAATCATTTGAAACTATGTTATGCGCCTTACATTGTAAAGTATCTACCGTATTTTCCAGCGGCGTCGGTGGCGCAGCGGTAAAGCGTCGAGCTGCTATACCGCTGCTAACTTTTTAAACGTAGGTTCGAGCCTCGGACTTCCAAGTCCCTTAGGCTAAGTTTTTTTTTTTTTCGGTAATTATATATATTTCCTAACTTTACGACACAATGATCAATATTTATTTTCAAATGTTTTAAGAATATTTAAAAAACATATTAACCTGAAATATACGTAAATATGAATTTGGACTGCTTGTTATGCCGCCGTTTCTCTTGTCAAGTATCCTGTCAATTATATTAATATGTGAAATTGGTTTTCAAATCTCTTACCTTTAACAATTATGGATGGATAGCAACAAAAATCGTGTCTGATGTATTCAATCGTCATCGCTGTCTTCATTAATTACTGGTGTCACTGTTCACTGTTGAATATTTTGCTGAGAATTTCTGCAGGTCTTACAATTTTTGAAAGGTACCGAGCATGCGATAAGTAATAAATTATTGCAGCTATGTGTGAACAGCACCCGACGGTGCGGTTACCATTTGCACATTCACAACAATAGCGCTTTATTCCGGAATAGCCTATTGAGTTTGGTGCATAATCAATATAACATCTGTAAGTTTTGCTGTTAATATGTCGTGATCTTACTTCGAATTTAATAATATTCTTTCTCTCTTTAACACAACGAAGATTAATGTTGTTCTCTTCATCCATTACTTCTGCTAAATATGATATCGCTTGAGATAATTGATACGAACCAGTAAAAAGAATTTTGAGGTCTTTCTCTGTCATTTCCGGAAAATCAAGAAGCTCGTTAGCTGATAGCTGATTAAATGGAATCTTTCGCCTGTTCCAATGTTGATTTTCAACTTCTACTGATAGTGAATTTTCAGCGCTGTTTTGAGACGACATTCGTTCTACTATCTCATCACAAAGACCTACGTCCGAATTTAAGTGTTTTCCGAACATATTATTTAAAAAGCACGCTTTTTAATTAACGAAAAAAAAAAAAAACAGCTTAAGGGACTTGGAAGTCCGAGGCTCGAACCTACGTTTAAAAAGTTAGCAGCGGTATAGCAGCTCGACGCTTTACCGCTGCGCCACCGACGCCGCTGGAAAATACGGTAGATACTTTACAATGTAAGGCGCATAACATAGTTTCAAATGATTCGGTTTTTTCAGTTTCTTTAATTCCTATGATGTTTTGCTGTACGTATAAACATTTCAGATCCCATAAATGATTTATTTCATAAAGTATGTACGAAAATTCCACCTATAAGTTACTCTGACACGGAAAAAACGACGAAAAAATCGGTTTTTAATTTTTTTAACTGCGGCGCACCAAATTGAAAAATCTGAAAAAAATTCAGGACAATAGTATCAATGATACGTACTTACAGTAAAAATATAATTATAGTGCCAAGACTGCTTCGATACACAACCGGCATTTTTCAGCATTTTTTGGCGTTTTTTATTTTTCACAGCTTGGTTTTTTAATTTAAAAATCTGAAACAATTCTCTAATATGTGCCCCGATAACAGAAATGGCTCTGATTTTTTTCAAGATTTTTCATCCCCTAGTATAGGAGAAATTCGGCAAAAACCTGTTTTTCTATTTTTGCCCTTTACTACCCTCCGGGTCGAGATACAAAGTTGAAACTTGCCACAAATGTTTCTTTTTTTATAAGCTTTCGAATGACTCATCGTGAGTCGAATTCGGTTCAAGGGCACATTTGATCACCTTAACCGGCTATACCCTTTCAATTAAATTTATTTTCAGTATTATTATGTATACAGGATATAGGTATGCAGAAAATATATGCAGTTACAATAGATGCATGAAAATGTAAGTACAAGGGCGATTGTACAGAATATACCACTTAAAATAGATATGAAATATGTAGAACATGTAGGTAGTACACATAGATTATACAAATTATACAAAATATAGGTACAGAGTATGCAAAATATCTGCACTTACAATAGATGTTTATAATATTGTTGAAAGATCTCAAAATATTGAGGAAAATGTTTTCGCTGCATTATTCACAATTGAAAATGCTATTGATTTACAATACACTAAAAGACTAGCACAAAGCAAAATCACAATTTTGTTATATGTAATAAAGAGTAATATTTCGAGCATAAATGTGTGTTGTTATTGCTTCTTGTTAGAGTTATGCAGGTCGGGTGAGGAGAGAAGTACGCGGTTTAGCTTTGAATGCGTATAGAATGGTATAACAGTGTAATACAAGAGGTAAAACGTTGGAGCGCACAGTACGCGCGTGTCGCGACAGTCTGGTAGCAGACCGAACGAGAGGGCGCTGTCGGTCGACAGCAAGGCAGCGTTTCCACGACTGCCGATAGGACCGCAATGCATGTTGCTCTGTCTCCAACACTTCTCGTACATCCCTCACAATCATGGCTTGGGGGAAGCGTTTCCTCCACTCATCTTCCTTCGGACGGCATTGCTTATACTGCGGGCATCCATCTAAGGAGATGCTTCAAAGTATCCAGCCGTTCCATTTGCGCGATTATTCTACGAACAATTAAATAAAGACATGTATAAAGACGTATATATACACTTATATAAAGACTCCCTGTAATGTGTTACTTACATTTGTAGGAATAGGTGTAGTAATTCCTACGTGTTCCGGAGCCTCGGAAAAAGAGAGTGTCACAGGGCGTCGGGGATCGAACCAGAGCCGCCCGCGTGCTGACCAATCGCGTTTGACACCACGGCTACGCCGACTCTCCTTGGTCTCTTACAAGGGAACATCCCGAACCCGGAAATTCAAAAAATTCTGAAACTTTGTGAATATGTAGGGAATTTCCTCCTGATTACAACGCAATTTTTGTATGCTGCCCAAATTCACTCTAAGGGTGTGTAATTGGCCCCTGATTATTCGCATATTTTCCGATTTTATGTTATAACTCGTGAACTGTAAAATAATTTTGACGTAGAACTACGCCTTTCCCCGTACTATATAGGTATGCAGCGGCTATGGGGGCCCAAATTGTGTTAAGCGTTGTATTTAAAGTAAATACGAATTTTGTTATAGCGTTTGATAACAGTTCGTGTGATAATTTGCAAAATGACAACAAAAAAAACGTAGTTCTACGTGAAATATGCAGCATAATACATTTATGCTTGAGAGATTCTTTACCAAATGATAGATCTAATTAAAAGAAGTAACTTTTGTCTTGAAACTTTTCTTCTATCTCTTACAGTTCGCGAATTGTAACACAAAATCGGAAAATAGCCGAATTTTCAGGGGTTAATTTCACCAGCTTCCAGTGAATTTGAGCAGCAAACAAAAATTGCGTTGTAGTCAGGAGGAAATCCCCTAGATATTTATAAAGTTTCAGAATTTTTTGAATTATAGGATTCGGGATCCTTGATTCCACATACTTAAAATTTCTTTGACCCTTTCCGGTCCCCAGCTCTTCTTAGCCACCCTTGTATCGACAGCTCAGTTTCCTTGTCATTTCCAGCCATTTTCCCCTGCTTTGCTGCACCTTAAAAAAGAATTTCGAGGGAACATTACATTGAATTTTACTGTAATCAATATTAGGAACAGTAAAATAAGGGCGATAGTTACATATTACAAGCCTTGCAATGTTCAAGCGGTGAAACTCTGCTTTCCCCTTTCGGCCCAGCCAACTGAAAAGGATGGCAACTTCGTTGCTCACCAACGCTGTAAGCACCCGGCTTCACAAAATTGTAGTTGTCCGCTCCCCCGTATTCAGCCAACTCTTTGACCTAAAATTTGAAAATTATTCAACATTAACAAGTTAAGTATAATTTTGTTTCGAAGAATTACCGCCAACAATTTTTTTCTCAGAAATCGAAACTACATCTCTGGTGGGCGGGTAATCGAGTAGGGTAGACCGGGGAAGGTAGTAATATGGGGGGGGGGGGGCGCGAATGTAACACGCTAAATATTGACTGATACTATTGGAACCATAAGCAAAGGACAGTAATGTAGAAAATGTTAGTGTACTTATCCCGTTTTTACCAAAATTCGACTTATATCCGTCTGCCCGTCCACCAAAAACATATTTTCTACATACAGAATACAGATATTAAAAATGACGGTATTATACTTACTGCGTCTTTAAATTCACACTCCGTATTTAAAATTTGATTAAATTCGTTCAAAGCCTCTATTGTGCTTAAAGGGAATTGAATTTTATGTTTTGTAAACATTGAGGCGGCTTGGTCTTCTGCCGCTCGGCCAGTTATTACGTCCTTCCGCAAACTTTTGACTTCCTGCAGAGTGTCCGCCATAAGGGCCCGAAGTAAAAATATTTGGGTTGTCAGGGATTCTAGCTTTTTATTATTTTCCCTGCAGCCGCTGCAGCTGGGCACTGCTACATTTTCTGCAAATTATTTATTACATTTCATATTTTTTCACTGCAACTGTTGACGTTAAAAAATATTTCCGTGTGCAATATCTGTAGAAAAAAAATGAATTTACCGATAGGGGTACTGTGGAATGAGGAACTGTTCGTTGGATGCATTTCTTCTAAGTGTTCTTCGATTTCTTCATCTAAATGTTCCTCCTGATAGTCTAGGTCCTCCTCTTGATCATTTATTTGCTCCTCTAAATATTCTTCGACGACCAAGGAGGACTGAATATTCTCTGCTGATTTGTCTGAAAATAATATTTACTTGAAAGGACTACTTCGTACAAGAAAAAGAATTAAGCGGCTTCAGATATTATAATTTTGTACAGCATATTTCCCCTTTGTATTAACACACCTGAACGTTGAACTTCGTTGTCGGAGTCTTCGCTGCTCCAGAATGCTTTCGGAATAATGCGCCTACGCTTGCTCGGTGGCTCATCGGACTGCAGGTCGCTTGTATCCTCAGCCAGCTTCGCTTTCTCCCTCGCTTTGAGGTGAGTATCTGGAAGTACATATTAGTAATTACTTGATATAATAATTCGAAATTAATTAGTATAATAATTTCAACCTACCAAAAGTGAGTCGTGTAAGCAATTTCACTGGATGCTTTGGCCAACTCGTTGATGCTGGCTCGCATTTCTTTATCACAGCGGTGACCATTTTTGCCGCAATCGGTGGCCAGGAGCAGACTTCGCCGTCAAGCCATAATGACGGCACAGCTTCGGGGCATCCGTCCTCCAAAAATTTGATGACCGACCACGAACGGCTCATACTAGAAATTAAGTAGTAATTTTTTTACAACGCCTAGACACATTAAGTGCATATATTTAAGAGGAAATGAATCTATCATGTGAATTCTCGGTATTTTTTTTAAAAATTGATACGCCTGTGTAATGAGTGTGTTTTAGCTTGGATCTAGAATCACGGTCTGTTCGTAAACGGATTATGCGAATTATATACGAAAAATATATCCTGTTATCTGTGCAATTTTCTTCAGTAGAACATTTACTACAGGAATCATACACATTGTCACCTTTAATGTATTTAAATCTAAAAGATTTTATTTTTACACGATACAACTGCCCATCAATTGAGATTGTATTATTAATCGACACACACACACACAGTGGGAGAAAATCGGTAGGTGCCGCAGCGGCCAAAAATCTATAACTTTTGAACGGATTAACATAAAGTAATAATTCTTTTTTCTTTAATGAAGTTGATGTGTCCCTCATCAGTTAGATAATATTAGGTTACTTATGTTAACCCTCGGTTGTCACACTGACCAAATTTTGACTTTAAGGTAGTATAATATATTTGTGGCATCGTTGAAAATGATACTACTGGTGCCATGTAATAGTAATTTCGTGTATCCTCTACAGGCAGAGACGCTACCCCAGTGATTTTTTTAGCAATAAAATTTTCTGAACTTTTTTCAAAATTTTTTTAAACACGAGGATGTTTTAAATATTAGTTTTCAACGGTGGGCATATATTCTATGTTCAAACTTTATCTCAAAACTTTTGCGACTTAATTTAACAGATGGTTTTTAAACAGCAGCTGATTGAATATCGAATCGACCCAGTGTAACAACAATGTTCGAAAAAGTAGGTGAGATAACCGAGGGTTACGTAATACTTGATTACGTTAGCTAATACGATAATGTTACTTGCATTATTACTATTTAATATTCGAAAATATCCCTAATCACTTCTGGCCACTCTTCTTGAATATCCTTCCGTTTTCGTTGCAACCTTGACGATGATATTAAAGAATCCGATGATGAAAGTAACATAATACAGAAGAGATCTTGATTAATTCTCTGTCTTGATATTTTGCAAGTGTTGCTAAGTCTTAACCTTCGATATTCTTTGTAAAATCACACCTTATCAATTACCAAAGCTGTATACTTTTCTTTAAACTTCTAGATTATGTGTAAACGTTTAGAGACGGATATCATTCTTTGTACACTGGTCAGGGACACATGGTAGAATAATACTACAGTACCATTCCAACTGTGAAACGTTGTGATTCTTTTGTTTCAAACAATGTAAGTAACTCGAAGACATTATAGGTGATTGCTTGCAGTTAAAATTAAATGTTGCTGTCTATACTTGGTCCATTCTATCCTAAAACACTCAGAGTTTAATTATTTAAAAAAAAAGAAAACAAAAAATGTCAAAATATCAAGAGAAAGAGTTAATCAACATCTCTTCTGTGTTATGTTACTTTCATCGGACCCATTAATATCATTTTTAAGGCTGCAACAAAAGGGGAAGGATATTCAAAAAGAGTGGCCAGAATAGATATTTTTGAACTTTAAATAGTAATAATGCAAGTAACGTTTTCGAATTAGTTAATGTAATTAAGTATTAGTTAATATAAGTAACGTAATGCTATCTAACTATATAATGAAGGACTCTTCAACTTCATTAAAGAAAAAAGAATTATTACTTTATCTTCATTCGTTCGGAAGTTATAGATTTTTGGCCGATGACGCACCGATTTTGTCCCACTGTGCGACGTGTGTTACGAAAAGTAAGTAGCACGTTTCAGTTTTCTTACGAAAAATAGCACGTTTGTCTTCGATGTTACGAAAACTATTACGTTTCGGTTTTCGCTGCGATAACTACTTAGCATGTTTGAGCGGTTTGGCACGAAAAGTAGCATGTTCCGACTGTAGCTATAGCGTATACGAAAAGCAGCATATTTGGATGGTTCACTACGAAACATCGAGAGCGCGTCAACTTAAATACCTTCCGACGCGATTTTTATTTAACTTAAATGTACTTGAATTATGCAGATTAAAATTTTCATACGTGTTTCCTTTTGGAGATTAGATGGAGTTATATTATTTATTAAATAATATTCTCAAAAGTTGAATTCGCCGAGGCAAAATGCACTTCAACAATTTAAATTAACCACGCGCGGAAATGTGATAATTTCTGCAGTAGAACCCAAAACGTGTAATTTTTCGTGGCGAAACAGGATAATGTGCTAGTTCTCGCCGCAAAGTACGGAATGTGATATTTTTTAATCCAAAATGATGATAATTATCTGTTTTGATATGTTTAATTAGGGGAGAGTCCGGGCATACAGGGGATACAGTACCGGGCAGCATACAGTACCGGCCAAAGCTATATCTCGCTTTTAATGTTAGTTAACTGTACTATCGATGGAGAAATAAATAAATACTAGAGTCCGTAGCAACATATTCCGGCGACATTCTTTTTCTATCAGTATTACCAGAGTTCTAAGCATTTATCGTTTACGCTAGTGTTTCGGACGACAAAAGTTATTTTTGTTCGCTGCGAATTACAACTTTTTTAATTCAGCGAATTATTAATCTTTATGATAAAATTCAATAAAAACAATTTATCCTCTTTTATTAAGCACAATTTGTACTGCAAATTACTTTTTTGAAATTTGATTTTTACCAACAACAGCCCAAGTTATAGTACAAAAAACTTAGAGTGGCCGGTACTGGATGACAATTTTGCGTTGGCTGCGAATTACAACTTTTTTTTTCCTGCGAATTATTAATCTTTACGATAAAATTTGTGAAAAACGATTCGTCTCCTCTTATTAAGCACTATTTGCAGTACAAATTACTTCTTTGAAACTTGATTTTTACCAACAGTAGCCCAAGTTACAGTCCAAAAACTGAAAACGGCCGGTACTGTATGACTCTCCCCTATACGTTTCTTGCTGTTTTTAAAAGCCTTCCGACATGTAACGTGCTGGAAACTGATCTTTTTTAAATCTGGAGTAAATCATTTATTGCTCGATATGAAATTTTATGTGTTACAGCCCACTCTGCTAATGAAGAAGCTGAATTAGGACTATTCAATTCAGTTGCTAATTCTTCAGGAGTCGGTGAATTTTCGAAGGAGGTAAAATTCTGAATTTCTTCTAAATTCGGAGAAAGTTCTACATTACTTTCGGTAATATTGGAGGAAGTTTGCGAACTTGTGCGAGGTGAAACATATATAAGTAGAGGAAGTGCAGTATATTTGGAATACCAGTTTGTTTAAGACGAATAAAAAATGACGACAGAGGATGGGAACAAATTAAACTACATAATATCATAGGGAAACTAATAAACTTTCATATTTCTTAGTGTCAGTAAAAATAAAAAACAAAAAGTAACTGAAATTTTGGTTTGAATGAAAAATGACAAGAAGTATCGATTTCGTTAAGGTGCAGGTAATTTGGAATACCGATATTCCACAATTTACCTTCACTTTATAAACTTAAACAAAACATGTTGTTTGGGATTGGCCCAAACGGCCACAGGCCAAGACAGCGCGGATTCGCTGCCGAAACCGCGCGCATTACAAACGTCTAAACGTGACCTGATCGCGGTATGTATGATCGCGGTGATGAGATCGGTCGGGCCATCTGTCGACGCGCACCTCACCTAATTAGACAGCTCTCTCTCTCTACCGTGCGACCGGCTTTGTGTCGCCGGTACAGTCCTCGTCTCGCTCGAGCCGAACAGCTGTTGGGTGGGGTGCTGACGTCACAGAATTCGGCAACACGGGCCGGTCCATCACCGCGATCGCTCTCTTCTGTTCGAAACGCCGACTAGACTATAGGTACCCTCTTAAAGGCGGGATCTCCTACCCGCGATTGGTCGCTGCGATTGATCGCAGCGACTGGTCGCAGTATACTCCTGCAATGGGAAAGCATGTATCTGTTCTCCTACAAGCGACTGCGATCCTCGGGTATGCGCCAGACATAGGAGCCTGACGCGAGTCTGTTTGAGTACCAGCCTAGGCTACTCGAGAGGCAACACAATGCGAGGAGGGTCTGTTTCCCATTATACCTAGTCGCAGGCTGGCATTGCGACCACCGGTCGCTAGACTCCTCCTGGAGGGAGTCTAGCGACCAGTCGCACTGCGACCCATTGCCACAGTATGACAGAATCCCAAGAAATAAGGAAAGAAGTCAGAATTCAAAAGATATGTATTTTTATGTTACCTGTAGACTACTAATATGAGCACCTAAAAACGGTAAAAATATCATGACGCCTACTTCTGATCTGTGTGCAAACACGTGTTTATGATTGTATGTATTTTTCGTGCAGAATTTTAAATCGAGTCTTTTAATTTTTGGTGATATAAAAGAAAACAATTTTTGGAGTCCCAAATGAGTAGTGTCTATTCTGTTAAGTAATAGCAAATAATTAGTTATATACATTTTTTTCCATAAGAAACCAATTGAAAAATTGTCAGCAATCATCCCTTTTTAGTTCCACTTCCGGAAACTTCTGAACAAATTTTTTGTTTGTTTTCTAATCAACATAATCTAGACCTTGCTACTGCGGAAAAAGCATTCGCGAATATTTGGCAGTTATGGATTAAATACGTGTATTCTATGTCGCACAGTGGGGGCAAATCCCCAAAAATGGGAAAAAATGCAACATCCTGTATTTTGCAATTTAAAAATGCCGAATATTATTAAGGAAATTGATACTAAAAGTGTTAATATATAAGTTTGACGTTATTTAAGAAAATAACGTCAATTCGTCATGATTTAGCGTCAATAGTTCCAATAAAACTACTAGAATTTGAGAAATATGCCGTGGAAAGTGCAATGTTCCTATCGACACACGCGCGAAGTTCCATGATGTAGCGTGATGAGTGATGCCCTAAACGGATTGTTAGCGAGCCACGGTTTACTACAGCTTTATGACACTAGACCTTTGGCCCCCTACACGATATACAGTAATTAGGAAACATCTGCCAAGTAACTTCCAGAACAGCGGAACAATTTTTAGGATTAATCCCCAATTGCTACAAGCTAATTCCTCTACGTTCGGCAGGCAATAAACCGTGTTTCGCTCCAGTATAAAAGAATAATAAGTATGGTTGGAACGTTGACCGTGACGAAAATTAATTTTAAGGTCCGCACAATTACCAAAAGAAGAAGATGTTCTTATGTTAGATCGAAGAATGTTTCCTTGGCAATGGTGTAGGAAACGAAATTATTCTGCAGAAAGACCAGTGCGCCTCGCGGAGAGCCGCAGGAAGAAAAGGGGGGGTCCGCTGACTGCGCGTGATACCTAATCTCTCGAATATAAACACGCGTTGGAATATCAAAATAAAAGCACGCGCTGACGTATTCGGTGCAAGAGAACGTGTGCCATAGGGAGGAGATATTACGGTGCAGTGGTGGAAAGTTGCCGTTTCAAAGGAATGCAGGACCGACTGGACATAATATAATCTCCTCCCTATACCTTGCGTGTTTATTCTCGAGAAATAAGAGATCGGTCTTGAATTTGTCGGGAGGATCAAGCAGGCGGCATCCCGCACAGTCAGCGGACTACCTCTCTTCTACCCCTTCGCGTGGCGTATTGATGTTGGATAATACTTTTTAATTGCTATATTGGTATCATCTTTGTCACATCTTGCATATGTAGATATTATAACAAGTGCCTAGCACGGTGAAATAGGGTTCAACCAGACGACCACCGTTTGTCGTTTATGTACCTGACTTCTTGGAGGCCTCGATATGTAATTTACAACCTCATGCGACATTAAATGACCTTATGTTCGAACTTCTTTCCTTCGTCTCAACAAATGATATCGTATTATGAATATAAATGCATGCCAATGAAAGAATACCCATCCATAACCAGGTATAACGATAATGAGAATTCGTACAGTACCTACAAGGTTTCTGCTTTCAACTAATTTATATTTTTCACTTCATTGTATAAAGAAGAGAAAATGACATGAAAGTAATTGTTGTTTTGATATAATTATGAAACTAACATTTTGGGAACATCGTTCTTCGAGAAGGGGAGACCCTCTCTCTCTGTTGACGAAGTGAGGGAAGAAAATATCTACCACATTTGGTTCCAAAATACATATGTACTATCCACTGAAAGAGCAATATACGGATTAACTCAGGCTGTAGAATGCCTAAAGTTCTTAAAGACCCACCACGTGCTTGATTGCCATTTAGAAATGTGGCAAACGGATATTGTAGAAACGTTCTTGGGAAAATATGAATATTACTGCTCGTAAACAACGAATGAATTTTCACCTCGCTGTGAAAAATTCATCAGGGTGATCGGTCAGAGCGTCTCGCCAGGGTCGCGGTTTATGACCGTATGGTCCCGCGAGCCGGTGGTAGACAACGGTACGTGCCGGTCCCAAGTCCCTGTGTAGCACCCGGTGACAGAGCAATCAACGGATTAACTCAGTGCGAAGAAAGTTCAAACCCCTGCAAAGAAACGGCACGGTGTCGATTGTCCCTGTTCGACATCAGGTACACAAATACTTCCCGACGAACGCTTCGAAAACAAGCAATTATTGCCTACTGTAAACGAATGAAGAAATTTCGCTTCGAAAAATTCTAAATTACCGGCTGTAAAAGATAATTGGAATTTCCGCCTCGCTCTGAGCCCACTTTTGTCCCACAAGGCAAAACATGCAGAAATATTTTTAAACCTGTATCCATGTTATCCTATATAACCAAACACTGTTTACAAAGTGTTGATACATTCCTGCGAAAATATAAAATATTTTGGCAACCTTGCAATCGGCCAATTAGGTGGAGAGACCCAAGATGAAGTCAGAAATAAAGATTTTAAAAATTATAGAACAAATTGTAGGTCAAAAGATTCCCACTGGAATACAGATGAAGGTGTTTTAAACTTTTTATGCATTTCTGTAGATCCAGTAATAGTTTTCTATCTTTGCCGAAAGAAAATCAAACACCTTTTTTTATGAAGTAGCTTAATATGATTCGGCATTTCGATTGCGAAAAATGGCATGTTGAATAATTTCTCTATTTCTTAAGATTCCGGTCCACTGTGCGTTGGGATAAAAGCGGGCTCAAAGTGAAGCGTGAAGTCATTCATTGCTTTCGACCGGTAATTTCATATTGCCCCAAGAATGTTTCGACAACATCGGTTTGCCAGTATCTCTAAAGGGCAATCAAGAACGTTGTGCTGTCTTTGATAATTTTAGGCATTCTTCAGTCTGAGTTAATCCGTATATTACTCTGTCGGTGGGTAGTGCGTACGATGACTTCGTGACGCTTCTTATTATATCTTCTCTGAGCGGGCAATTTGATTTCAAGTCGGCTCGGCAAAACTCGGACGCGATCGGCTCGAAAGCCAGCTATTACGAGAGGACCGAGACGAAAAGAATTATGTATATAATTTATATCAATACCAGAGTGATAAGTTTTTACCTTTCTGTCTCCTGTTGAATCATAATTTGTATCTTATTATTTATTTACATATATATGTATTTTCATTCCTACCAAATAGTCTGTGAATACTGAACATGTCCATGTACGTACTTAAATAAATACCATGTTCAGAACTTGGGAAGAAGACTATTTTTATATCGACAATATTTTAAAATTTTAATAAAATATACTTCATACTTAGTACTTTATGTAAAGGGGATATATAGGGTATTATCTTTTTCGGGATAGGTTCAGATTTAAAATAGAAAACGTACGAACAACTATAAGCATACAGAAAGGAATATTTCCTGGATGTTTCATAGTAACAACAATATACAGGAAGGCGAATATTTTATTATTTCAAATTAACGTGTAAGAAACATAATTTTTCTATGTTCTCGGGTAATAATTTTGATCTATTACTGGTAACGATATCGTCCGATCGCGTCCGAGTTTTGCCGAGCCGACCTGAAATCAAATTGCCCGCTCATGGTGGCTATGCTTGTAGCCCGAATCGAGTCTCGGGACCCCGCTCGATCCCGCCCGAAAGTTTCCGGCCCGTCCCGAGCACACCTCTGGTCGCAGGCAAGGAGATTCAGCCTAGGGCCAGTCGCTGGGTCAAATCGCTGCGACTAATCGCAGCGACCAATCGCGGGTAGGAGATCCCGCCTTTACCTAGCGCACTTGCGCCTATCTGGAACGTTCCAGGACTTTATACTCGAACTGCTTAGTTCTTACTGTTACTCGCGCGTGCTTGCGCGTTTCGCTCTTAAGTGCTACATAATAAGCTATTGTTAATTAATTCGTCTCATTGTAATTTGTTGTGTATTAGTGTTGTAAATACAAAGTGCCCGTGATCTCGTTAAACCTATAGATTATACTTACTGACTATTTTAAACGCTATCTTAAGACTAACTTTTAACCTAAATCGCGAACGCTCGAAGCTTCGACGTTTCGCTCTTAAACACATGTAGATAATAAAATTAGTTTATTTTATGACGTAATCAGGCTAAGAAATCACAATTAAGGAACAATTTTATGTAGATATCTATAAGACAATATTTACACAAATGCTAAAAAAGGTTATATAGGTGACAGACGAAACTGACGCGGTGGTAGTCATTACGCGTGAAACAAAAGCATCGGTAGGCTTTGGAATATTCCAAACTACCTTCACCTTCGGTATTCCGAATTAGCAACATGGCATTGAAACCTAAAATTTCATGTCACACTTTGTATTCTCGAAATTATCGCAAAACTGGCACGGAACCATAGAAGGAACATGCAAATGAGTCGATTAAGTGTTTAACACTAATGTTTTGACATATTTTAACCATGATTGGAACGATTGAATACGCGCTGAAAAAGTTTTGCAGATTGACGTTTGCTTCCTCTGCAGATTAAGTCGAAAATGTAAAAATTGCGGTTCATCTACAAATGTCATTAGTGAACAGGTCATTAGCCCCTATAATCTATGGTGTTACAAATTAAATAGCGTTAGTAGTTTATTAGATACTTCGGTATTCCAAATTACCAACAGTATTCCAAATATGCTGCACTTCCTCTATATTGGTAATGACAAGCTACAGACAAGATCTTGAATATAAAAATGATTGTGAACTAGTTCGAGATTAAACATCATTTGGGGGGTACTAACAAAGTGGATTGCAGATGTTAAATGTGAAGAACTAGCATCTAATGATGTTCTGGGTTTCTGAACGGAACGATTAAGTGATCCTGTTAGCACGCATATAGTACTTATTCAATTTCAATTTGCCAGTCATTATTAA
Source organism: Andrena bucephala (assembly GCA_947577245.1). Taxonomy (NCBI): domain Eukaryota; kingdom Metazoa; phylum Arthropoda; class Insecta; order Hymenoptera; family Andrenidae; genus Andrena; species Andrena bucephala. Next base: position 16,615,562 of record OX387718.1, on the reverse strand, counting down.
AGTAATGAAGAAAATAGAAATAAACTGACTGCAATGTAGAAAAAACAAAATGCAACACTGGTGTCAGAAATATAGATATCTAGAACTCACCTGGAGAATATACGGATGTGGTCCAAAACCAAACACCAAAGTTACACACTAAAGACTACTAACTTCTAACACGTTGACTAATACTTGAAAAAAAAACAAAAAAAACCCACAATACAAATACTATAAAAACACGATAAAAAACACTAAAAATACGATAAAAACACAATGAATGACACTATAAAAATACGATAAAGATACAATACAAATAAGATAAAAACACGAAAAATGACACTATAAAAATACGATAAAAACACGATACAAATAAGATAAAAACACGATAAATAACACTATAAATATACGATAAAACACACTGTAAAAATAATATAAGATTACTAAAACTAACTATGTAAAGTAGTAAGAAAAAAAATAGGAATAAACTACAGACTAACAATAAAATGAAACAAATATTTGAAAAACGTAAGAAAAATAGCGGAAATTAGCGTGCGTCCCCTGCGATGGTTCTGCGATAACTGCTGCAGTTTCCTTGCTACCTGTAGGCACAACCCCCATCCTGCCGACGGATATTCCTCTGAAGACTTGCCACAAAAGCTCTTTAAAGCAGAAAAGCAGAAAAGCAGAAAAAATTTAACCAAAGGTTTTTTAATCCTTTAGATTAGAGTGTCGCTACCGCCACTACAAAAATCAGGTCATTATTTTCTAAACATCAATTTTTTTTGGGCACCTAAAAGTTACAAAAACTGCAGGAGAAAACGTATTTTATCTTTAACCGTCTGCCATTCTGTAGATTTTTTTCTTCAAATTTCTGGTCGTGGTAAGGGCGATAGCGACACTCGTAAGAATTAGAAAAACGTTTGATTCTCTTTTTTCTGCCCAATGGAAAAGCCGCTAGCCTTGGGACAAGTGAACAAGGATGTGTTCGGTTAACGACGCTTATAATTCTGAAAGTTGTAAAGATTTTAAATCATCCTTCATGATTTTAAACAGCCGAAAGATGAATAAAAGTGTAGGTATACGAGGCACCAATCTCGTGTCTTTTTTTCCTTTTTTAAACCCGGAGAAAAACGCTAATAAAAAGCAATGATCTCGAGTACAGTAGTGGTCAAAGAAGAGGGTGCCGTTAATAAAAAGAGCAGAATTACTACTGCATCTTTATTCGTATCCTGATCTAATTCCTGCAATTTATTTATTAAGATTTTATAAACAGATTTTTTTATTTTTGTCCAAATCGTTAGATTTAATTTTCCAAATGCATTGATTTGCTTTGTACGATTCAATAAATCCTCTCAGCAAATTACACGTGTCAATACTTTTTAAATCTGTCTGCCGGTGGCCCACACTTCCCGTTAATTTTGATGTGCGGCAAATCGGAACCCGGATAAATCAACCTCGCGGTGATTGCGTTCATGCCAGACAATTGACACGCGCGCTCCGTGTTGCATTACAACTTTTGACTGTATATGCAAGTCTGTAAATCGAACAGGCAAGAAGGAGTGTGTATGGGGGCCTTTAGAGTGCCTAATGCCACGCCAAATTGATCACTTCTTACCTCGATGTCTGGGATTCTGTTCAAAATCGAATATGACGTTGTTCACGTGAAATTAAGTGTAGTTTGTGTTTCAGGGGGTTGACTCTTAAAACTTTCACCTCGCAGTGACCGACCGTGTTTGCCGCAAATCTGCGTTGCACGTGTTGGCAACGACCTGAGTCACAGGGGGGTGACAATAAGCGGAGACAAGAAATCGTGAGGGTCGTCGGCGGCGCGAGCCCGCTAATATTGGAAAAATCACAGGTCAGGTCTAGGCGTCTTCGCGTGCGGTGCACAGTGGGCTGAAAACCCGTTTTTTTTGTGGGAAAAAGTTTAAACTGTCCAGGGAATATCACACCTCGTTTAGCATCCAAATACACTATGGACTGTATCGCGGATATAATTGTTAATTATATACCTAATATAGCGTATCGTTGGTTGTTCTGGCTTTGTTACTCGCGACAGCAAGCCCAACCTTTGCAAAACTTCATTACATTTGTTTGAAGTTCCATTGCATCATTGTTCCAACGTGAATATAACGTCTACTTTTGCAAAAGTACAGTTACAAGCCCTACTCGGCCCTACCGTGTCGAACGCTTGTTAAATGTACAAAAAGACGTAGTTTATATAAGAAAACAGTGAAAGGAATGTTAATTACTTCAATTTATCAAGTAACACGCTTCCTGAATGAAATTAAGACCAAAAGAATCTTATAGAAGGTATTGGTGAATTAATGCCAAGTGTTGGTGGACTTTTGTCCCACCGTGCGCCAATCCATTTCATTTCTTTATACATACATATTAGTATGTACAAACTGTTCCAGTCAACGTGATTTTTAATAGGTATAAGTATAGTCAAGGGCGGATGGACCCATGCTGTTCTACCTTCAAGGGTTTTACGGTTGAGACTTACGCTGTATCTGGCTTTGAAGGAGGGGGGGGGGGGGGGGGGCGCGCGTAAGCTAAACAGTTCTGGCGGGGCAGGCGATTTACAGCTGGAAATTTGGTATATTTGAAGGGAAATTTCTTCGTTTCTTTGCGACTAGGCAATCGCTTGTTCTCGAAGCGTTCGGCGGGAATTTCGACTTTCGTCGCTATCGTGCCTCCGTTCTCAGGTAAACGGACTTTATGATTTTCGGCATACTCTCGGGTTTTTCCCCCGAGGTACTGGGTGAGTCGGGCTATAGCCAAGCTACACATCTGGCAACCAGACACCCACAGGTAAGTATTTTTCGCGCGTGGATACGGTTAGTTTTTTGTTTCCGTTCTGCGCGTTTTCAGCGTCGCTTGGTCCTAATGTAATCTGCTCTCTAACTAATCGGACTTGTATTCGTCTCAAACGGCTACTCTCTGGAAGAGGCTCTCTTCACAGCAAACATCTCCTCCTCAAGGTCCACCTTCTCTCGAACGGAATACGTCAACGCGTGCTTTTGTTTTGAAATTCGAGCGTGTGTTTAGGGTAAAAGACCCAAATACTGCCACCTTAAGCTATTTTACTTAAAATAACGAATAAATAAACGTTGTAAAGTCATACACAAAAAGAATTATGTAATTCAACCTATAATCTATACTATAGAATGTATACTATAGTTTATTTATTCGTTATTTGAAGTAAACTAGCTTAAGGTGACAGTAATTGGTTAGGTGTCAGCAATTGAGTCTTTTACTCTATACTCGAGTGATAAGGGAGCTGTAGAAGGGGGGACCACGCGCAGGCCGAGGACTACCCCTTTTGTCCCTGTGTCTCACCGCGAGGCGTACTGGTACTTGTTCAGAGTTATTTCGTTTCCTACCCCATTACCGGGAAAACATTCTTTGATCTAACATAAGAACATCTTCTTCTTTTGGTCATCGTGCGGACCATAAGATTAATTTTACGTCATGGTCAGTACTGTAGCAGAGCACGGTTTATTGCCTTGCCGAACGTAGAGGGATTGGCTAGTAGAGGAGGAAAATACCATATCTGGTTCCCAAAAATTAATCAGGCTGATCGGCCAGTACGTTTCATCAGGGTCGCGGTTTATGACCGTATTGTCCCGCGAGTTGGCGGTGAACGACGGTACAGGTAGACGTTCTTCTACTTCGACTCGAAAGAAATACGAAGGCACTCATCCGTGTCCGTCCGCATGTTTTTCGAATCGAATTAAAACAACGCCGACCGACGGCCAGACTCCCTCGCACGCACGGTTTACATGACATTTTGTATAATTTTAATCGGGAGAACACAAGGAATCTATTGGTGTCCATATTTCTCCGCCATTTGATTTTTACTCTTGGAGTTGCGAGACACTTTTCAGCAAGTAGAAATCGCTGCATAGGGCGCACACGAACGCTTTCGACGCGCCCCTAGTCGTAAAAATCGACCCCTTCCAGTGCTGCAAGCTGCTCGAAAAACCGAGAAACTCGTAAATCGAATAGGGTAAATCCGGGAGACGCGGTCGGGCCGGAGAGTCGGTCGAGTCGTTATATTTCAGACCCAAGACGCAAGAGCGCGTTAAGGTCCAGAACAAATGCTTTTCTAGGAGTCAAACAGTTGACTGAATAGCGTCACCACGCATCTTTCTGTGTTTTCCGTGATTTACAGGTTACAAAAGGTAAGTGAACGCTACATTTAACCTCTTTTATCAAACAGTGGTGTACAGGATCGTATTTTAAATATACTTCTAAGCTAATTTTCGTTTAATGTTTTAGGCAATAAGATAGTAGAGGTATTGAGGGACAATACAGCAAAAGTATTTAGTCATATTAATCTTTCCTTGCGAAGCTAACACGAAGACTACCTCTCCCTGCAGAAAGGTGAGACGGTCGAGTTATAATTGGGATAGATAGCTGATTTTCAAATTAAAGATGAGAAACAGGGCCGTTCCTAGCGGGGGTGCAGAAGGTGCCCCTGCAACAACCCAGGAACGGCCCTGATGAGAGATGACTCACTTTCTAGATTTTTATTCTATCAGTTAAGGGGGAATACCACTGTGATGGCCATAAATTTTAATATATTAATTAATCTTCTGGACACCTCACGCACGCTAGTAGGATATGTAACTATGGAACAGCAGGTCCGAAATCAAATTTAATTTTTTTTATAATCTATATAAGTGTAGTTTCCGTTGCACGTAACGATTTTTTAAACAAATTATTTTTGTAAAAATGATGCACTTTAGAAGAAAAAGTTTCGAAAATCCGCGAATCAGATCGACAGTTTTTCGATCATATTTCATATAATTTGTTTTCAATCAAAACATCCGTACGTGCAATGGAAACTACACTCATATAGTTTATAAAAAAAAAAGGAATTTGATTTTGGAGCTGCTGTTCCATAGTTACACATTTTGCTAGCGCGCGTGAGGGGTCTAGAAAATTAATTAATATATTAAACTTTATGCATGTTTTTCTACTGATTATATATAAAATAAATTGAATTCATAATGAACATGCTAGAAGCATTAAATTATTAACTTTAGAGACCTAATCTATTCCTTTAAATATTATTCCTATATTAATTGTTTTCAATTTCTTGTTTCACAAGATGCCAACCATATACGTCCGAAAATCAGGATCAGTTAGAGGACAATGGACAATACAAAATTTAACGGAAGCCGTTAGAAGAATTGAAAACGGAGAACTTCGACCAAGTGAAGCTTCTCGACATTATGGGATACCTCCCACAAGTCTCCGGCGAAGGAGACTATCAAATAATTTTGATAAGGTATCGCTTGGTCCCCAAGGAATTCTGGGACGTAACAACGAAAAAAGACTAGTTGCACACATTCAGCGTCTTCAGCAAACTGGTTTTGCTCCTGATAGGACAACAGTCAGGCGTACAGCATTTGAATTCGCTGAAACATTAGGGATCCAGCATAAATTCAATAGGGAATCTCAATTAGCAGGCTATGATTGGCTTACTTCCTTTTTGAATAGGAATAAGGAACTATCCATCAGACAGGCCGAAGGCTTGTCACTAGCTCGAGCTACGGGCATGAATAAAAAAGAAGTAGGAGATTTTTTCAAATTGCTCACTAAAATATATGATGAGCATAATTTTTACACGAAACCAGGAAACATATTCAATGTCGACGAAACCGGTTGCCAATTAAACAACAATCCTGGAGAAGTAATAGCTATTAAAGGGTCAAAAGATGTACATTGTTTGACTTCGGGTGAAAGAGGGGAAAACGTCTCAGTCATAGCATGTTGCAATGCTGAGGGCGTTTTCCTTCCCCCTTCACTCATAATAAAAGGGGTTAGAGAAGTTTCTGGAATAGAGATTGGGCTTCCTACAGGTTCAAAAGTATACATGAATCGAAAGTCATCCTACATCTCGTCAGAAATATTTTACCAGTGGTTGGTAGAGCATTTCACACCACGGAAACCATCTGGCAAAGTACTTCTTATAATGGATGGGCATTCTTCTCATCAAAGTTGCATAGAAATGCTCGATTTTGCTGCTGCCAATGATATCATTTTAGTGTGCTTACCTAGTCATACGACACAAGCTCTTCAGCCTCTGGATAGATCCTTTTTCAAGCCATTTAAGACTTTTTATAAAAAACAAACACAAGCGTGGATGAATACGCATCAAAAACAAATTAAAAAAGTACATGCTGGCTCTCTCATCGGAAATGCATGGGCAAAAAGTGCTACATTGGACAATGCTGTCAATGGCTTCAAAGCAACAGGAATATTCCCTCTAAATGAAACTGTGATTCCAGAGCATTTCTTTAACATATCAAATACCTCTTCACTTACTATTGATGCCACAGATACCAGCAGAACAGTAAATTTATCTAATCTTGTCCCGCAGATTGCCCAGTCATCTGCAGTTACAGCTTCTTCTCAACCAGAAGCAGTAAATGTAACAGCAAGCCCGCCACTTATACAACAAATAGCTAGCATTGAAATTCCTTCATGCAGCAAAAATTTTGTAAGTTCTGAAAAGACATCTCATAATACGAGCCCCTCAAGACATCTGCACAAAATCAGCCCAGTACCAAAATTGGAACAACAAGGGGAAAATCGACGAAAGCAATCTGCTAGGATTCTTGATAAAGAATTTATACAAAAGAAAAAACAAGCAATTAAAAGAAAATCGATCAAGGGTGAAAATAAAATTGAAGCCACAAAAAAATCAACGAGGAAGAAGCAGAAAATACAAATAAAAGTTGAAAATCCAGTAGATGATCTTCGAGGGAATCCTCTTGAATCCTCATTACAAAACGAAGAAGATTATTGCCTAGAATGTTTTGAAAATTATTTCAAAACAACTAAAAAGGTTGACTGGTTAAGATGCATTATCTGCAATAATTGGATGCACGAAACATGTACAATGTATGGTGATAGATGTAATAGTTGCGGTCGAATAGAAAAATTTAATGCCCACAATAAAGGGAAAAAATAAGTGTTTGTCTATTTTTTGTACAATTATTAAAATAAAGTTTTTGTTCATTTATTTTATTTGTTCACTTTTGTATTCGTTTGCTTTGCTAATCGCCAGTAAGTAGTTCACTTTTTGTTTGATGTGTTCTTTCAATAAAAAAATATGTAAAATAACTTTTTACGTTAAACAATTTTGTGTAACGTGCAAAAACACCATCGAAATTGTAATACAAGAAAATAATTATTTTTTTAGTTTTTAATGCATTTTAAATAAATTCGTTTAACTTAAAAAAATTTTTTATATATTTTTTTATTTATTACTTTTTAGTGTTTTTGTTTTACTATTCGTACGTGTCTGATCTTTTCTCGACTGGCGACCTGAACGTAGCGACTTTTTGTCGTTTTGGAGAAGATCGCGAGTAGCTCATTTCAAGTGATTTGGATTTGTGGTTATAGGTTATATTTATTGATGATTGGGTAATTTTTTAAACGCCTCGAGGGTTTTTTTTTCCATAATTTTGTGCTGTCATCCAAACTATGTACGCCTGCAAAGTTTCAAGTCTATTGGATAGTTGGAAGTGGGTTAAAATTGAGTTACAGGATTTGAACCACCTGTCCTAACAACGAAGACCATTTCTCCCGGCACCTCGGGAGAGGTGGTCAGATGCTATGACTTCAGTTTTCAACCCGTTTTTCAGCAAATATTGTTTTAAAGCAAATATCGATCAGTTTTTCTGAATCAGCATAAAATTCTGAACATATTAGGTTTATTCAGATAAAATAAATATTATCAGGATTAGTTTAATAGCCATTTCAAATTAGGTCGACCGCGTGTCCCGGATTTACCCTAACCCTGAATTGTCTTTTTTGCTAGCACTGTAGGCTTTGCAACATAATGTTCCTCATTGTACGACTAAACATTTGTTGCATATTTTAAAACAATTTAAAGGCCATTGCGATAGGTGCGGGAGAGAGGGATGAGGTAGCACGAAGATCGAAATGCTTATTTCTATCGCGATGTAAGAAATATAGACTTATAGTTAGAACTGTTCGAGTACTTGAATATTCGGGTAGCTTGAAATCCGAACCAATCCGGGACTCGGTTTACAAGCCGAACCAGGTACCCGAATGAACCGAGCGGCTCGGATAGAACCAAGTACTTGATTTTTTTCAAGCTGCCCGAAAGAACCGGGCGGATTGGAAAGAAGCGAGTGGGCCGAATGAAGTTGCAGCAGATCAAAAACTATTTGTCCGATTTATTTGAAACTTGGTACACATATTCTTAATGGTATCTAAAATGTAGCACATCATTTTATTTTATAATTCGTATATAATAAATATTTTAAGTTTGCCTAGCTAGGTAAAAAATTAATAGTGATATTCACCTTGCTCTCATTTGTACAATAATTTTTTTTCTTCTCAAATCCATATGCTACATTGTAGATACTTTACTAATGAACACTAGAATCATGTCAGATAAACCTGGGACCGTAAAATTATTAGCCCGTTAAAAGAAACGCGTTTCGGGTATTGGGAGAAAGGAAGTGGCAGCAATATTACGAGACAAAGACGTAATTAATATTAAACGTAAATAGCTCACGCCGAGGGTGAATGAACGATCTGCGTGAAAACGGAGCAAGTAGATACGGCAAAATTCATTTAATTGAATTCGTCTCATTTCATATAGTGGCAATTACGACGAAAATACGCGTCTCGTTGTTTGAAATTCTTTTTCCAACGGAAGGTCCTGTTTAATAACTTTGACGAAAAAAATAAACAATTAAAGAAATAAACTTCACAAGTCATTATACTTTGCTACGGTCGGTACGAAACGTTTTATTATTTTATTGGTAGTAGTATATATCCGCATAGGTCCTACGCCGTAGGGTCGAAAGGCCGTTTCGCCTGTACCTGCAGCCAAATCTGCGCGGACAAGGTGACGCGGAAAGGAACAAGACAATTAGCCTACGGATTTGAGAAGAAAAAAAATTATTGTAGAAATGAGAGCAAGGTGAATATCGCTATTAATTTTTTACCTAACAAGGCAAAGTTAAAACATTTAACAACAGGTTACCGCATAAAATAAAATGATATGCTAAATTTTAGATAATACCATTAAGAATATGTGTATCAAGTTTTAAATAAATCGGACAAATAGTTTTCGATCAGCTCGAAGTTCATTCGGCCCGCTCGCTTCTTTCCAATCCGCCCGGTTCTTTCGGGCCGCTTGAAAAAAATACTTGAACAGCTCTACTTGTAGTACGAATTTCGCGGGTTTGCCTCAGTGACGCGTGAGGAGCGAGCGAGCGAGAGAGAGAGAGAGAGAGAGAGAGAGAGAGAGAGAGAGAGAGAGAGAGAGAGAGAGAGAGAGAGCCGATGTACGTAACGGCCGGAAGGAGAATCGACAGAAAGCGGTTAGCGATCAGACCGAGCCGACTGAAATTATCTTTATACACATATATTGACTTACCAATTTGAATGTCGTCTAATGAGCAACTCCCCTGGCTTCCATAGCTGGTGCTGGGGGATGCAGTTTCGTCTAAAAACCAAAATTATTTTTGTTCAAGAATTACACTTGGCGGAGGGACACAGGAACGAAAGGGGTAGTCATTTGACTGCACGCGGCCCTCAAAGTTGGGAGTGAAGAAGACTCGTCTGCCGCGATATCTCGGAAAGTAGGCACCATGGGGAAAATCTTTGAGGCGGCGATTTGTTGCCCGGTCTACACTGACGCACCTTAAAGGTGCTACCCGTGGCGCAAACAAGACATTGAAAATCAGTAGATTTGCAAGCGCAATATCTCGAAAACCAGATGAAATAAACTGTATACAATTACAGGTTATTAAATCTGTCTTGAATCGCACTGTCAAGTGATTTCTAAAAAAGTATAACGTTCTATTTAAAAATCTAACTGCTGGGCTAATAAATTTTGCCCCATCGAACCATTGAAATTCCATATATGTAGGAGAGACCGAGGATGGTTGTCACACGGGTAGGTTGTCGCAACCGCTACAACAAAGAAACTATAAGCAATAGGAATGTACTAATAATCCATGGCCATGCGTAAACATATCGCCGCCTCCCCCCGCATCACACAAGTCGTTGCGGAGTGGTGGCAAGTGAGAGAAATTCTACGGAATCGTACGATGCCACCAATGCGCTGCCACCAATTTCATGCGCTCAATGCATGAATCGGAACGCACCCTCGATCGAATCGGCAAACCTTCCTTTTGAAAATAACATTCAGGTTGTGGTGTTGCGGAGGTCACTCCTTGCTTAGATGCAGTGAGTTAAAGAGAAAATGGATTTTTTTTCTTATCTTCAACCATTTACAAGTTGTTGTTTAATTTTAACTGTAGGGGGTTGTGCCAACCCTTGAACTTGAATTACCAGAGCCAAACGAATTACTGATCTATTAAATTTGGCTGTTCTCCGAATGTACACAGTTTCATGAAAATCGGTGTCGAACCGTTAGCTACCCTTTGCCTTTGTCAGGAGCGTCTCCGTCGCACAGTGGTCGGAATGGGGGTAACAGGGGGGCATTCATGTATAATTTTTAAACTGTATAAAAGATATCGGTATGAAATTTGCGCCAAAAACACGAAAAAATTATCCCTTTCTAATGATGTATAATTTAATAATTTTTTCATTTATTTATTTTTCAATTTTTATAACTAATTTTTAATAAAAAAAATTTAATTGTGTTTATTTGGTATCTCATTTAATGAAAATCACCTTCATTATTTAAAATCTCCTCAAATTGCTCGGTATCCTCCAAACTGTTTAGAGGAAATTTCATTGTATATTTACGAAAAATTGATGCATTCTTTTCATCTCTTTCTGCCCGGCCGCTCTGCATTTCATTCATAGCCTGCAACTATATATTAGGGCCACGATGATATTTTACTTCCTGCATCTTGGAAATTATTTTCGTTTTGCAAAATTTCTTCTAGCTCCTACACCTTTTCTACGGAGTTGATTGGGAATTGCAAATTCGTGAGATTTGAGAAGAAACGATTGTTTTTCATCAACCACTGGTGCTGCTGGTTTATTCTCCAGGGTTTTCTCCCGCTCAATCGTTTCTATTAATAAAGTTTTTTGAAGATTGTTCTGTGATATTATTGCATGGTTCTGTGACAGTACTGCACGGTTCTGTGATATTATAGTTTTTAAGTACCCATCAGTACTATCAGTAACGTCGCTGCTGCCACTTCACACTTTCTAATAGCGTTGGCCACTTTATTTTCGCTTAATATTCGGATAGGCGATGAATGTGTAGCGATTTGGGGAGGCGTCGGCAAAAGGGGGTCATTCAGTGACTCGTCGCTGCTCGAAAATATTTTTGAAATGCGTCTTCACTTTTTACAAGACTCGCTTTCCGGCGGCAGGTCGCTCATTTCTTCGGCCAGCTTGGCCGCCTTCCTGGCTTGTGTATAGTCATCTGGAAGGACGTATTAGTAATTAATTGAATTGCGTATTTATTCTCGATTGTAATTTGAACGTAGCAAATATACCATTTCTAAAGGTGATTACATTCTATATTGGCCAACTTTTTAGAAATTCAATTTTTTCTGTCCGAAGCTGTGTTTAGCCACACTTGAATTGCTTCGTCTGTTTGTTTCCTTGACTGGGACGGGTGTGTCTTTTCTGCAGCACCTTAAATAACAAGAATTCCAATGAAACATTATTACATTGAATTCTACAATAATCAATATTGGCAACAGTAAAATAAGGATGATGATTACACATTACAAGCCTGGCTATATTTAAATTGTGGAATTCTTTCTTGCCTTTTCTGCCTAGCCAGGAAAATTGCAAGGCGGTATCGTTACTTATTAAAGACGTTAACGTGCGTTTGACAAAATTGTAAATCCCCGGGCTCCCAAAAGGGTATAGCCGGTTAAGATGGTCAAATGTGCCCCTGAACCGAATTCAAATCACGATGAGTCATTCGAAAGCTTATAAAAAAAGAATGATTTCTGTCAAGTTTCAACTTCGTATCTCGACCCGGGGGGTAGTAAAGGGTAAAAATAGAAAATCAGGTTTTTGCCGAATTTCTCCTATACCAGCGGATGAAAAATTTTGAAAAAATTCAGAGACATGTCTGTCATCGGTGCACATATTAGGGAATCGCGTCAGATTTTTAAATTGAAAAACCAAGCTGTGAAAAATAAAAAACGCCAAAAAATGCTGAAAAATGCCGGTTTTGTATCGAAGCAGTCTTGATACTATAATTATATTTTTAGTGTAAGTCCGCATCGTTGTTACTATTGTCTTGAATTTTTTTCAGATTTTTCAATTTGGTGCGCCGCAGTTAAAAAAATTAAAAACCGATTTTTTCGCCGTTTTTTCCGTGTCAGAGTAACTAATAGGTCGAACTTTCGTACATACTTTATGGAATAAGCCTTTTATGCAATCTTCAACGTCTTCACATGCAGCAAAACAGCGTAGAAATTAAACGAACTAAACATGCTGTGCCATTACAGTCTAAAATGTCTATCATATTTTCAACGGCGTCAATGGCGCAGCGGTAAAGTGTCCGACTGTTGAATCGCTGCGAACTTTTTGAACGTAGGTTCAAGCCTCGGAATTTCTATGTCCCACAGGGTCATTTTTTTCACATTAATTATGTATTTTTTCGATTTCTAGCTATATGACAATGATCGATATTTATATACAAATGTTTTAAAAACATATTAAAATTATTTCAATAGTTGAAAACTATTGTTAGGTATCATGCCAATTATAGCATTGTTTAACTTTTGAATTTTGGAAACCAGAATGAGTTGTATGATCTATAAGAAGAGGCGAAATAATTACAAAACAACACACAATTGTTGCTGTAATCCATCCACAATTGTTAAAGGTAAGAGATTGGAAAATCAATTTCATATAATATTAATTTAGTGCAGGGAATGTTACAACAATACTGTAATTGACGGGATACTTGATCAGAGAAACGGTGGCATCAAAATCTTCTCAAGTTATGTTTATGTATATTTCAATTATTAAAATATTTTTAATGTTTTTAAAACATTTGTATATAAATATCGATCATTGTCATATAGCTAGAAATCGAAAAAATACATAATTAATGTGAAAAAAAAATGACCCTGTGGGACATAGAAATTCCGAGGCTTGAACCTACGTTCAAAAAGTTCGCAGCGATTCAACAGTCGGACACTTTACTGCTGCGCCATTGACGCCGTTGAAAATATGATAGACATTTTAGACTGTAATGGCACAGCATGTTTAGTTCGTTTAATTTCTACGCTGTTTTGCTGCATGTGAAGACGTTGAAGATTGCATAAAAGGCTTATTCCATAAAGTATGTACGAAAGTTCGACCTATTAGTTACTCTGACACGGAAAAAACGGCGAAAAAATCGGTTTTTAATTTTTTTAACTGCGGCGCACCAAATTGAAAAATCTGAAAAAAATTCAAGACAATAGTAACAACGATGCGGACTTACAGTAAAAATATAATTATAGTATCAAGACTGCTTCGATACAAAACCGGCATTTTTCAGCATTTTTTGGCGTTTTTTATTTTTCACAGCTTGGTTTTTCAATTTAAAAATCTGACGCGATTCCCTAATATGTGCACCGATGACAGACATGTCTCTGAATTTTTTCAAAATTTTTCATCCGCTGGTATAGGAGAAATTCGGCAAAAACCTGATTTTCTATTTTTACCCTTTACTACCCCCCGGGTCGAGATACGAAGTTGAAACTTGACAGAAATCATTCTTTTTTTATAAGCTTTCGAATGACTCATCGTGATTTGAATTCGGTTCAGGGGCACATTTGACCATCTTAACCGGCTATACCCTTTGCTAATTCATTAACCTGAAATATAAAAATTATTTAACATTAACAAATTAAGTATACTTACGTTTCGAAGATGTAAACAAAAGGATTTTGGAAAAGTTGAAACTGTACATATTTTATACATAGGGGAAGGTGGGGTAAAACGGAACGCTTAACTTTGGAGGGTGATAACTTAAAATCGGGAGGAGAAAAAGACACGAGACCTCGACAGGAGTCTTCAGTGGACCTTAGACTATAAGAAAATCAAGGTCATTGTTAAGAAAAATCTTTGGGAACGACGGAAAATGAAATTTACCGGAGTTATTGAAATCTTCGCCTCGCTCAAATGGTGGGGTAAAACGGAACACCCACTCGAAGACCGTGTAAACGTACAAAAACTTTATTTCTATGATTTAAAATGTATTAATTTATGTTAAAATCTATAAATATATGTTTTAGGTATAACTATTGCAAATAAAATATAACAAAAATATATATTATACATATAAGAGAAAATATTTTATTAGATAACATGAAAATTACGGAAAATAATCAAATATAAATATAATATCGTAAAAGATTGATAGATTAATACAGTTTGTTTATTATTGTATGAACAATAAGCGGGCCGGAATCACCCGCTGGTTGGAATTAATCCCCATAAAAAACTTCAAAAAAGTAAAAAGAATTACGCCAAGTACATGAAAAAGTCAAGGACGGAAAAGAGTATTATAAAATGAATCACAAAAATAGAAGATAATAATAATTACAATATAAAAAAAGATGTGAAATCAAAATGAGCTGCAAGTACATAAAGGTGCATTGTAATAATCACGGACATTTTAATAATGTGAAGATAAAATGTAACATCTACAGGGTGATTCTGGAGCTACGCCCGACAATGGATGCGACGACCTGGTACCCCGTGGCGAGGACAAGCCCCCGCAGTGCCTCACCAAATTTTATGGTTTTCGACCCTCGAAGGGGTTTGAATACCATTAAAAAGTGAGAAATTTCTAGGATTTCCCAATTTCTCATCAGATCTTTGCGAAAACGACTTACGTTTCACCGATGAAACTAACACCAAGAAGGACGTAATTCGGACCATAATGAAAAAAATTCCATGAAAAATCGAATTACCTATATCACTTGAAGCTGACTTAGTTAAAAATAGGTAGTCCGATTTACATCACATTTGGTATGATTTTAATCGGGAGAACGAACGTCAGGAATCCATTGGCGTCACTTTCCTTTCGATACGATGAAGAAAAAATTTCTTAATACGCTGAAATGAATATTTTACATTTTCACCCTCAACTCCAGGGGTTCAACCTTTATTCTTTATCGTATCGATATGGAAGTTTTTCCGGTTGTTGTAAGATTGAGAGGAGGGTGGGAGGGGGGAGAGACGTATTACTCTAAAGCAGGCCTGCCCCATCGGGTGCAAATACCTCCTGAATTTCTGGGACCCGGGTAACAGCCGAGCGCGGGACTGTTCCATTGCTACCCGTTGCGAAATTTGTGAGAGAACTGCATGAGTGTGCGTCCATGTAGAAGAGGTCTTCGGATCCAAGCAATAGACTCGTGGTACGAGCCTACATGGACAGCCGCACACTCATGCAGTTCTCCCGCAACCCATGGTGTGGTTAGCAACGTAACCAGTCCCGCGCTCGGCTGTTGCCCGGGTCCCAGAAATTCAGGAGGTATTTGCACCCGATGGGGCAGGCCTGCTCTAAAGGATCTCTAGGGAATAGGGAAGGGACTCTGGGGCAGTGATGCCAGATTCGGGACGGGAGCGCTCGAGAATTTCCCCCACCTCGCATGCAACTAGGCCGGAGCTGCGTGTGTGGATGCGCCGAGCTCGCGGCACGCAGCTCCGGCGTAGTGTACATGCGAGATGGGGGAAATTCTCGAGCGCTCCCGTCCCGAATCTGGCATCACTGCTCTGGGGCCTCCTTTATGTAACTGGCCACGGAGTGGGGTTAGCAAGGACGGCAATTACTTCAGAACCGCAGAGGAAAACGTAGTTCAAAGCTCTTAAGGGGGTAGACACGGGTAATGCAGCGCGCTGTAATACCCACATAATGTGCCCGAAACATGGGTTTGGGGGGATACGTTTTTCGTCCTTATATGAGCAGATTTTGGGCTGGGTGAGGTCTCAATCGAAAGAGGAAGGTTCGATGCAGCCCGCTCTGGTCATGGTTCGACAAGATTGTGTTGATATCTAATAATATGAGTGTTCAAAGTAGAGCAAAAGTCGACAAAATACACCCGCAGGAATCCAAGTATTTTTAGGTCACTAAAAGAGTTTTGTGGCTCAAACGATGACCAGAGCGGGCTGTCTCGAACCTTCCTCTTTCGAATGAGACCTCTCCCAGCCTAAAATCTGTTCATATAAGGACGAAAAACGTATCCCCGTGATTGCATTCCCAAATACGAGTTCCGCCATATTGGCGATAATACAGAGCAAGTCACGTGACAAATTTAGTTGAGCTAGTGGACACGAGATGGCGCCTACTCGGGAGGACTGCCAACGTGGAATCATAGCAAAACTGAAGCGTTAGCTGGATACACAAGCCACAGTAAAAGCGTGATGCAGTCAATGCATGCATTTTCGGACGACTTTAGGTTAGGTTATATGCATTTTAGGTATACATTGACTAGGAACTGCTGGGAATTGTCTACATTTACTAAATTCACGCTTTTACTGTAACACATACATCACCGCTGCCGAATATATGTTATAATTATATGGCCACATTATTTCAAATAAAAAAAGAGATTGGAATTTTTTAATAACACTGGAAGTAGTGATTTACTGATATCATATTTTCAGAAAATATAATTATTGCATTTATTATTATTCTTCCGACTATTGTATATAACATATAACAAGGAAAAGTCTCCAAACCGGTCAACAGTTGACTCCTTGATTTTTTTCGTAATTCTTTACGCTCCTATGCAGAGATGGGCATTATTTAATTAAAAGAATATACTTCCGAATGGTCCCAGTGGTCGATCGACACGAGGTTTGGGGGAGGGTGTGTGTACCCTAAATCTAAAATTCTATTTAGCTTCGGGTATTTATTAGTTTCCTTTGTTTATTCGAAGGCCTTTCATCTTTGGCTTCGAATAATTTTTCATCTTTCATTATATCTTTATCCTAAGGTCGTATTCAAATATATTGGCCGGTCGATTCGTTTTCGCGAACAGCGATCGAGGAGAAATCAGCTATCACCATCTGACGATCGTGGATTTGTCAGTTGGAGTTCCCTAGCCACCGAAGGGTATGGTGGGGTAACGGGAATGCTGCTCGGCCCCGTCTGAACGTAGACGTGTGGCTGTTATTTATTCTTATTGTCAGCGTAGTACATATGTAGTTGTGTGCGTCACGAAGTAATGCGTAGACCAATACGAGATGAAGCTATCGAAAAAGAATCAATGTTCTGACCAATAAAGCTCCTGAATTTTTTCAGAGCTAAGGCCTAAGGCACACCTATTCTGATGCGTGTATTTCTACGCTTCAGCTCGGTTTGGCCTATACATGACAGAAGCTTGGCGCTATCCCCACCACTTCTGGCTCACTCGTGTTCTGTGATGACGAGAGAATACGCGTTACGAATAGGAGTGTGCGGATCGTCCCGCGGCTCGGATTCTCGGCCCTCGGGACGGGTCGGAAAATTTCGGGCGGGATCGGGCGGGGTCCCGATACTTTCGTATTGCTCGAGATCCCGACGGTTTCGGGATCCCGAGACTCGATTCGGGCTACAAGCATGACCGCCATGAGCGGGCAATTTGATTTCAGGTCGGTTTGGCAAAACTCGGATACGATCGGCTCGAAAGCCAGCTATTACGAGCGGACCGAGACGGAAAGAATTATGTATATCATTTATATCGATACCAGAGTGATAAGTTTTTACCTTTCTGTCTCCTGTTGAATCATAATTTGTATCTTATTATTTATTTACATATATATGTATATTCATTGCTACCAAATAGTCTGTGAATACTGAATACGTCCATATACGTACTTAAATAAATACCATGTTCAGAACTTGGGAAGAAGACTATTTTTATATCGACAATATTTTAAAATCTGAATAAAATATACTTCATACTTAGTACTTTATGTAAAGGGAATATATAGGGTATTATCTTTTTCCGGATAGGTTCAGATTTAAAATAGAAAACGTACGAACTATAAGCATACAAAAAGGAATATTTCCTGGATGTTTCATAATAACAACAATATACAGGAGGCGAATATTTTAATATTTCAAATTAACGTGTAAGAAACATAATTTTTCTATGTTCTCAGGTAATAATTTTAATCTATTACTGGTAACGATATCGTCCGATCGCGTCCGAGTTTTGCCGAGCCGACCTGAAATCAAATTGTCCGCTCATGGCGGCTATGCTTGTAGCCCGAATCGAGTCTCGGGGTCCCGAAACTGTCGGGATCTCGAGCAATACGAAAGTATCGGGACCCCGCCCGATCCCGCCCGAAAGTTGCCGGCCCGTCCCGAGCCCGAAACATCGGGTAACCGCACACCCCTAGTTACGAAACTCACCGGCCAATAAATCTGAATACGATCTTAGAAGTTCGAATAACCGACGAGAACCTTTGTGTCCCGAGCCGCGCGAGATCGTCGTGCTCGTCGATGTGTCATCGATTATAAAGAAACAGAATTTGTTTATTTTTCATCGTATCAATATGAAAGTGACACCATTGGATTCTTGGCATTCTCCCGGTTATATTGGCAGAAAATAATTTAAATCGGACTATTTTTAACAAAACGGGCTTTCACTTCTACAAACAAATTTTTCACGTAATTTCCTTAATTTTGGTCCGAATTATATCATTTTTGGGGCCAATTTGATCGAGAAAACATGAGGAATCGACTGACGTCACTTTCGCAAAGATCTGATTAGAAATGCAGAACTGCAGATTTGTCACTGCTTAGCGCGCAACATTGTATGGCCCCGCTGGTTTCGAGCGTCGAAGCCCACGAAACTCAGCAAGTCGCATGATTGCCAGCGAGAAGGCCAAGAGGGGACTTTCCATGGCGAAGGAAAATCAGCCTTCTACAGAACTCAAATCGAGAAAGACTTTGCTAACAAACTTTATATTCACGTCAAATAAATACTTGTAAAATTTAGACGACGAACTATTGTTGAATATCGCCAGTTCTTACATATGCCCCACTGGGTTCGGAATTCCTGATCCCAGAGTTTCATGCATTTACCTATTGAAATGTTGCTTCAAGTCATCGGGCAATTGCATTGTTTCTTCTCGTACATATGTATATCTGTTCGCGAGTAGGTGTCATGAATGACGCGACTTTTATTTCCCAAATAAATTCACCCCTATCAGGGCCCTCGCTCGAACCGCTTGACAAGGAGACCGCACGATGTGAACCGAGTGCGAGTGAAATAGCGCACCAGCGGTACACCCTCGGTCGACGGCGACTTGAGTCATCCAGTACTGAATACGAAATGTTGAAAATTTCTCATTACACCTTGATGAGAGTGTTACCATTCATGGATTGTTGGTGAGTCAAGACACGAAGCAATTCAGTCTATTTTTTCTTATGAATACATGATTAGAACACACTCTACGTTGAATAAAAATTGATCGAATTGCTCCATGTTTGATATAATTTTCATCGGGAAATCCTAAAAAATTCATCGGTAATACTTTCATCAATACTTATCAAAAACACGAACATTTTATTTTTCTGTACTGGGTATTTTATCTAGCTCGTCGGTTTTATTGTTCTCGGCTGTCAACGGGCGGTCTACTAGGACCCGAAGGTCCACGCTCGCAACGAGAAAGCAAAACAGTGGGGTGGGTAGGTCTTTCCCGATAAACTGAGCCCAAAGGCTTCTCAACAATTGAAACATTGGAAGACTGTACATATTCTTTCTGATGCTTTCGGCGATATGCGCAACCATTTGTATGCCCGGTTTCATGTCTAACAAGTCAGGCGATTTTGTTTGTGAGAGCCATATATAAAGACAGTCCTGTAACGTTCACTACATCTTCAATGTTTCGTCGGCTTCGACGCTTGAAACCAGCGGGGCCATACAATGTTGCGCACTAAGCACTGATGAATCTGAAGTTTTCCAATTTCTAATCAGATCTTTGCGATCGTGGCGTCAATCGATTCCTTATACTTTCTCAATCAAATTGGCCCCAAAAATGATACAACTCAAACCATAATTAAGGAAATTACGTGAAAAATTTGTTTGCAGAATTGAAAGCCCGTTTCGTTAAAAATAGTCCGATTTAAATAATTTTTCATAAAAAAAATGCGTAGGCTGGATGCGCGTGATTATTACATGGCCCCCTCCATAGACATATATAGACGGATCAGAAGATGGGACTATCGGCGTGGGGAAGGAAGGCTTGGAGGGGTAAAGGCATAGGTTCAGATACAGGCGCGTCGGTTAGCTTCGGATGCATTCGGCATGCATAACCACAGCGTTATCCGATTTACTCGTATCGCTCCCCTTACCGCGAACCTTGCCACCCCCCTCAGCTTACGCTCCACCGTCTATATATGTCTATGGTCCCCTCCTCGAAGTGACAGAAAATATAACCTATGTATACGCTATATGACAATAAATGTTGAGCGGCTATTTCGTTCTTTTGCGCTACATTTGTGAACATTTTATCATCCTTCCGAAACATTATTATTACGTCGCAACAGTATCTTTAGGAAATCGGGTCTAGCATATAGGATATATTTTCTGTCACTTCGAGGACAGAAAATCCGGTCCTCCAAGTGACAGAGAATATAACCTACAGTTACTCACAAAATTGAGCGTACACTTATGTTGGTAGTGAAAATTGGCGGGAGAATGAATAAAAACGAACATATTTGAGTGTAAGAAACGCAATATATATTTATTTATATCGTTTAGCGAACGATTAGTACATTTTTAAAAAAAAAACATTAAGTATTTGTGTATATTTAATTGAAAACATAAAAATATAGGTATTTTACTGACACAAAATTGAGCGTACATATTGATATTTAGGGATTATAATATATGAATAAATAGATATTAATATTTTGTTGCATAACCTTTCGCTTCAATAACAGCCTGCAACCGCCGTGGCATGGATTCGATGAGTTTTTGAATGTAGGAAGGCGAAATATTGTCCCATTCTTCGCGTAATTTTAGTTTTAACTCTTCTTTATTTGTACAATTGTGATTTAACAATTTCGATTTCAGTTCTCCACAGACATGTTCGATCGGGTTAAGATCGGGTGACTGGGGAGGGGTTTTTAATAATTTTGGCACATTATATAATAACCACTCTTGCACCAAATACGATGCGTGCTTCGGATCGTTGTCCTGCTGAAAGTGGTATACACGCGGCATTTGCAACTTTTGTGCCGATTGTTTTAAATTTTTTTAAAAAATATTTAAATATTTCATTTTGTCCATTATACCTTCAATGAATTCTACATTTCCGGTACCATTGGTGCCTATACACCCCCATACCATAACCGAGCCTCCTCCGTGTTTTACTGTTGGACATGTGTTGCGAACATGATGTTCTGTATTGGGCTTCCTCCACACAATTTGCTTTCTCCCATCACGCCCAAATAAATTTATTTTGGTTTCATCGGAAAATATGACACCTTTCCAAAAACTGTCATCACAATTTATATAGGTTTTAGCGAACTGTAAACGTTTTTCTCTATTGACTTTAGAGATGTAAGGTTTCTTTCTGGCCACTCTACCGTGATGCCCTTCTTTACGTAAAGTTCTTCGGACTGTTTCTACCGATATATTTTTTTTAATACGTGTTGAAACCTCCGTTGTTAAATTTTTCATATTAATTCCTGGATTTATTTTAATTTGTCTGCAAATAAATCTATTATCGATGTCCGATAATATCTTCTTTCTTCCTCGTCCAGGTTTATTACGAACTGTTCCTTCGTACTTATAATGATTTACAATTTTCTGAATTGTGGAATGGGTTTTACTCACAATTTTACCCACTTCGCGCAAAGATTTCCCTTGGCAATATAATTTTATAATTAATTGACGAGTAGAAATGTCTGTTTCTTTCCTCCTGCTAGCCATTTCGCTAATACTCAATAAACAGATAACAAGTAGTCATTTGTTTTTAGTTTCTTAGCAACCATATCGAGAACCATTTCACGGGACTTTCCCTTTCAATAATACCATCCTTCAACCTATGCAGACCGCGTAATTTGTAAAATTAGTTATGTGTACGCTCAATTTTGTGTCAGTAAAATACCTGTATTTTTACGTTTTCAATTAAATATACACAAATACTTGATGTTTTTTAAAAACAAAATCCATCAATCGTTCGCTAAACAATACGAATAAATATATATTGCGTTTTCACACTCAAATATGTACGTTTTTATTCATTCTCCCGCCAATTTTCACTACCAACATAAGTGTACGCTCAATTTTGTGAGTAACTGTATATGCTATACCCGATTTCCTAAAGATACTGTTGCGGCGTAATAATAATGTTTCGGAAGGATGATGAAAAGTTCACAAATGTAGCGTAATACAACGAAATAGCCGCTAAATATTTATTGTGTTATAGCATATACATAGGTTATATTTTCTGTCACTTCGAGGAGGGACCACATAATAATCACGCGTTGGATTCAACATCAAACACAATTTTATATATGTTTGTTCATAACTGCTTTCTGCATAGGATGTGTATTTCATGTTCTGTTTCAGTGTTTTGCTAATTAAAAAATGTCTATCCTAACAAACTTCATTTTCTGGGGACATGCCCTCATCTATTTTTCCTTTTCACTTATAATTCCTTACTGCCAACGTAGAATATTGTAGCATAAGCACATTTCAAGTAATTAAAATGTACAATGAATTTTCTACGTTTGCAGTACCAGCCGACTTTCCGTTTAAATTTTTATAAGTACAACGCAACAGCTGAGAATTTATTTCCTTATTCAGAATAGAATACGGAAATAGCAAACAGCTCCCTCTCGCGTTTACCGGGCAATCGTCGATCTATCGGTATTACCATTTCTGTGCAGAAAAAACCTGCTGTAATACCGACCTGCCGAATCGGCCAGACCACGTGACGTGTCTACCCCCTTAAAGGCAGGGGGGCCAAGCTTCCCTCTTACGAAAGTTGAAGCAGAGTTTGTAGCGCCTCCTACCTATTAGGTGCGTACTAAACTGTGAATGTGTGAATCGGGACGTATGTGTATGTGTATACGTGTAATGCACCGCTTACTTTATAACCTGTCCACGGATCGTCGCGCCAGCGACACGTATGCAGCAGATAGAAGGATAAACATTGAAATTGAATATTTCTTCTTTTCTTAGGAAAAGAAAATATATTCAATTTCTTTGTATATCCTTCTATTTGCTGCATACGCGTCACTGACGCGACGATCCATGGTCAGACGGCCTTAGAAAAGGTAAACCAGGGAAAGTGAGGACGCCATTTGAAGGAATGACGACGGTCGTCATGGTAACATTTCACCAACGTCGAAAGGTTATGTGTCGTGCTCACTGATACACCTAGGTATGTGTGTGTGATGTACCTAGCGCCTCCTACCTATTTGGTGCTAACTAAACGGGAACTTCGGCCAAACAATGACGGCTTGGCCCCCCTGCTCAAAGGATCGGAAAGACCACATTTCGTATTGAAGGGCGTACATATATTTTCTTTTCCATCGTGGCATATATTTTACAGTTTTATTTTTAATTTCAGTGTAGATTATTACAGTGTAATTTCAGTGTACATTGTGTTTTAGTCTAGTTTCTATTTCCATCTATATAGTACATATTTTCTACAGGTAAGTGGATTCTACATTGATAATTAACTTCATACATCTTGTTTCCTTTTTTAAAAATGACTGGAAAACTTAAATTACATAAATATTATAAGCGTGCTAGTAAATCCGCACGTATGTTTGTGTCTGAAAATTATGTGCATCAAGATGCCTCGACATCATCAGGTGTTAGGTTTTCAGAGAGTAATGATATCAGTTCCCATTCTTGTTTCAATATCAGTGAAAACAATATAGAACCTTCCACTCATCTAGAAGAACTTGAAGATACCCTTTATGTAGAAAATTTTAACGTTACACACAATTATCCAGATGAACATAATTCCACTATTAATAATGTCACTGAAGACTTTGCAGATCAAACGAATCATCCAGATTTGTCTTTCTTGCTGGCACAGTGGGCTTTGAAACATAATATTACACATTCCGCAATTAATGATTTGATCCCTATTTTCAAGGAAACAGTTCCGAATAATAACTTACCATCAGATGCCAGAACCCTTTTGAAAACAGTTAGAAAAGTCGAATGTAGAATCGTTGAACCAGGTCGTTATTTCCATTTTGGATTAAAAAATAGCATTGTGAAGCTCGTTAAATCTGTAGATATGTTCCTTTTTAAAAATAACAAAATTTCAATTAGTATAAATGTTGATGGTTTACCACTAGCTAACAGTAGCGGTAGTCAAGTTTATCCCATATTATGTAGTCTAGCAGAGTTTCAAGATGTTGAAATGGTTGGCATCTACCATGGTTATCAGAAACCGAAAGATGCCAACTGTTTCTTGCATGATTTTGCAAAGGAGGCAGTAGACATTATCAATAATGGAATTTTAATTAACGGGCAGTTATATTATGTAGAAGTAAAATCTTTTATATGCGATGTACCTGCAAAGGCATACATCAAATACACGAAAGGACACGCAGGATATTCTTCCTGTACAAAATGCTATATCCGAGGAGAGTCTAGGAACGGTACAACGTGTTTTCCTGATATTGATATCTGTTTACAGACAGATTCTGAATTCAGGCGCAAAAAGGTAGACGATCATCATAATGGCACATCAATTTTAGAGACTATTCCTGGTGTTAATATGATTGACTCCTTCCCACTTGATTATATGCATTTAATTTGTCTCGGGGTAGTAAAGAAATTGGTTCACAATCTGTGGTGTTGTGGGAGACCGTGGACTAAAGTAACACCTCAGCAACACTCACGCATATCTCAGTCATTGAAACATCTGGCAAGATGTATTCCAGTCGAGTTCAACAGAAAGCCCCGAAGTCTAGATGTGATACAAGCAGATGGAAAGCAACGGAATATCGACAATTCTTATTCTACACTGGTCCAGTAGCTTTGTTAAATAATATAAGCGACGATAGATATTTGAATTTTATGGCGTTACATGTAGCTTCAGTTATTTTATCAAATTCTAGACATTTTGGTCATATTGATGACGCATCAACATTGTTAGAAAAATTTATTTACACATTTAAAATCTTGTATGGTTCAGGAAAGGTATCGCAAAATATTCACAATCTGTTACATATCCCACAGGATGTTAGAAATCATGGGCCACTTGATAATTTCAGCTGCTTTCCTTTTGAAAATTTTTTACAAAGCATTTTACAGTCTGTCAGGAAGAATGACAAACCGTTACAGCAAATAGTAAAACGACACAGTGAGAAATCCAATTTTGTTACCAATAATAAGCGTCCTAATGTTGTATTTCCTTATTTTAAAACTGAACATTTCCAAGGTCCACTCATGAGGGATACTATTGCAGCTTCTAAGCAGTTCAGATCTATTGTTTTTAAAAATTTTATCTTGAAAATTGGTGATCCTGATAACTGTTGTTGTCTTCATAATGGCAGTATTATCGTCGTAAAAAATTTAGTATTGCATGCTAATGAACAGAAAGTAGTTTGTAAAAAATTTACGGTTGTCACAGATTTTTATAAGAAACCATTCAAATCATCTAAAATAGGAATTTTTCAAGTACAAACATGTCATTTAAGTTCTTTTCAAACTTTTGACGTTAAAGACATTGCCTACAAATGTGTAAAATTAGAAATTGACCAAAAAATTATTATTTTTCCATTACTTCGCTGCACTAACTTTTCAGAAATATAATAAATCTTTCTATATTATTAAGGCTTTCTATATTATATACAACATTTTTGTACTGTAACGGCAAGTCGTAACTCCATTTACTTCTCGCAAACCAACAATGTCAGTACCTAATCTCACTCATTTTCCAGAATTTACGGTGAAACACAACACTGCACACACACACATACAGGGTGGTCCCTATGGCTTTGCATACCACATAAAATATCTCTGCTGCTTTTTACATGTGACCAGCCTCTTCTCCCACCATGTATCCTCCGACGCCTAACAATAACTTTGATGCTTGTTTTATTTTTCCTTACATAAATTTTTACTAGTATGAAATAATATATTTGCATATAATCATCCTATCCATGTTATCCTTCTTGACACATCCTTATCCTCTCCTGATGTCTACCACCTTCCTGTGGTTTCCACTGAGCAATGACACTTATTCCATGTAAGTGGAAACTATAAGTAATCATAATCAAAATAAGTAAAACAAACTGACATTTATAAATTTGATTATTATACAAAAAGTGTTATTGGCCAAGAGTAGACTGTTCCTAATGAAATGTACAAAGCGAGCAATTATTTAGTTATCTCAAACAGAACGCATCGCTATCCTTAACATCTCATTGCGATGTTAATTTTAAGATAATCTTGTTACATGAAGTGAGATATTCTGAGAATATTAATTACTTAGGTTTCGAGTTTTGCTGGTTGTAATGTAGAATATATTGTTTCATAAATACTTGGGTATTACTTTTCAATTTGCTCATCTTCTCTTCGTAATCTCACCGCTTTTTGATACAGTTATAGTTTACAGTTTTAGCTCATCGTACATACTAACTTTGCGACCCGCAGTTCTGCACCACACGTTTCTGCCAAAGGGCGGCCCACAATTTTATTCGGCAAACTTCTCGCTGATCGTCTTTTCCTGTAGCTTCCTTTTCTGCATGCTACGCTAATACGTGTAATTGATTCCAGATGACTATATGCGGAAGCTATGAGAAAATAAAAGAAGCGATTTACAATCCGAAACAGAGTTTTCCAATAAGCGCAAAAGGATAGGGAAAACATTTTCAAGCAACCAGGTACCAATCGCTAGACGAATTTTCTTTGCCCACGCCTCTGAAAATTAGAAGTTACCACGAGTCACTCAACATTAGGTAAAAATTATAACATCTGGAGCTATTTAATTATTTTTATTATATTCATTTTTTTACAGAAATTATTATTTTTTCAGACAACATTTAGTACATTCCAGCGAGACCTAACCCGGAAGAATTACAAACAACCAGTAACAGCGAACAAAACAGCCAGCAGGGCAGGGGGATACAAGTTTAAGGAATGAAGACATTGTTATTGGTAAATTAATATTATTTGTATAAAGATATAGTATGCGTATTGTGTTAAAGTAACAAAATATGAAATGTAATAAATATTTTGCAGAAAATGTAGACGCACAACTGTCTATAATTGTAGCGAGTATCGGCGAAAAGAAAAATATTTTGAAATCCTTGTGACACAAGCCCATTTCAATAATAGCTCTCGCAGTGGAAACTCAACAAGAAGTCAAAAATTTAAACAACCACGGTGGCGCACAAATTATACAAATATTCGAGGCCATTTTACAAAATGCAGCGGAATTTTAAGATTGAGTAAGTCAAATACCATCTTTGTTTATATTATATATATATATATATATATATACACACATTTCCTGTATGCAAAACATATGTAAAGTTTCAAACATTTTTCAAAATTCGTTTTCGGTAGTTCTTACAAACGAAATTATAGTTTATTTGGTAATGTTAAATAATTTTTATATTTCAGGTTTGCGAGTTGGGATTTTTGGTGGGTCCAGCCACAGCCGTCTTTAATACTAGCCGTGCTGAACAACGTGGCAACACCGGTCATGTAAGAATCGGGAGTCCAACCGAGTCCGACTCTTGAATCTTGGGAGTCTGGCAAGTCTTGCGGCAGACTTTGTTGATACACGTTGATTAACGGTTTTTTAGAAAAATTTATACAAATATACGACATTTTTTATAATTACATACCAAATAATATATAAATACTACAATTTTCTGTGGTTCGGTAAATTTCCTCATCACCTCAGGGGTATTACTATGGCGCGTTACCGTTTGAATTATAAAGTGGGTGGTTCGCCAATAGCCCTATCATCCCACATAATAAAATAAAAAAAAAACTTAACAAAAATAAATGATTAAAATATACATTTCCTACAGTGTTTCCTTTATCCTCTACATTTCACACACTTTAGAGTAGTTCATAAGTTAGACGCTGTTGATGAGTAGAGGACGCTAAAGTCAGTCCTCAAATTACAGGTCGGTAACACAGTTTCGCTGAAGACACAAACCTCCATAAACCCTAACCTAGAACTACACACTTTTCACCGCAAATACTGAAACAAATATACGAAAACTGTACAAGAACATTATGAAAGCTATGTAAAAACTGTATGAAAACAATATAAAAACTGTATAAAACCTGTTTGCAAACATTCGGTCACAAACATTTAAACAAATGCATCTGTTTTGTGTTTTCCATTGTTCTAGGAGCATTCATAAACATTTGTATGTATGTAGATCTAATTAGGCTTTATCTGTTCGATCTATCCATACTTCGTGGATGGTTTGCGTTATTCAGGGTTATTTAGACAGCGGTTACAATCCCTGGTTTCCTTTAACTAATCTCCAAAATAACACACAGATGTCTTAAAAACATATTTTAAACGCTTCTACCAGACCTAACCAAAACGTTTTTAAAAATGTCTTACAATCCCCTTTTTCTTGACGTAACCAAAGCGTATTCTGGACGTTTTTAAAACGTCTGCACAATACGTTTTTAAAACGTCTGCAAAGTACGTTTTTAAAACGTCTGCAAAGTACGTTTTTAAAACGTCCGGAAAGGGACGTTTTTAAAACGTCCGTAAAGTACGTTTTTAAAACGTTTTCTGGACGTTTTAAAAACGTACATAAAACGTCCAGAAAAGGTCCAGAAAACGTTTTAAGAACGTCCATTTTCACAAATCAAGCCGTGGACGTTCAGATATAAAATGGACGTAAAATGGACGTTTTTAAAACGTCCCGTGCTATCTGGGCTTAAGCATTCGGCATCCTTTACTAGCTACTAGGTTAGTAGAGGAGGCCGCATGCTTAAGCATTTGCTTAAGAATAAGTAGCGACTATGAATACCGGCCATAAACTATAATATATTTCCTAGGCATCGACGATCCAACATTTAAAATTTTTTAATTATAGTACAAAATATAAACAAAAAGATCACACACTTTTGTCGAAATTTGATCATTATTTTTCAAACATCGGCCATTTTGTCAATTTTCGCAAAAATTGAAATGTTGGATCGTCAATGCCTAGGAAATATATTATAGTTTATGACATTTTTGGGGTTTTTGTTACAGTTCATCCGATTTCCCGGAATCCGGCCCACCAGTTGGCCATCGGGGAAAAAAAGGACATTTTAAATGGAGACATTACACGGCGTACAATTGCTATTTTGTAAATATTATATGCTTTTCTTATAGTTCATAATATAGTGAACTATAACACAAAACCTTATATTAATCCATTATTTACTTTTCTTATTATCGTCGTTTAAAAATCGTCTGCTTTCTTGGGCCGTTACCGTGTCCTAACCCCTTAAAACAAAATGTTTTGTATTCTCCGCATCTCTCTTACAGCGTATGCGGATGGTCGGACTTGTGCGCACTGGATGCGAATTTTCGACAATTGGAAGCGAAAAAGTTCGCATTCAGTGCGCACTAGTGCAGGTTGCCAAATGTGCTATTAATCAATTACCGACTTTGATTCGTTTAAATTAGTTTCAAATTAGAGACTTAAAATCAAGTTTTTATTATCCTCCATCGTAAAATGATCTTCATACGACGTTTTTAACAGAAGATATCCCTCTTGTAAAAGTTTTTGTGTCAACTGCAAACCTCTCGCCCGCTAATTCCTTAAAACCGAAGCTGAAAATCTGAGCACTGAATTGATTTGTGGCCAATAAAGGAATGTCAAGTATAAAAAGTGACAGAGGAATCAGTGTTCGAGCGGAGAACGAGAATACAACTGGAATTAGCAAAGTTGATTTCACAATTTTTGCAGGTGAACGTTTTTCGTGAATTAAAGGGAATTAGCTTCTTTCATACATGAGTCATGTTTATGGGGGGGGGGGGGATTTCATCACTTTTTTCATAATTTCGCATATAGCACTCGACGTCTATGAGCCGTCTTTAAGACGTCTGTTTCAGACTTTCAAAACGTCTTAAAGACGTCTGCTATTTTCTGAAAGACGTCTTAAAGACGTCTATAGACATTTTTGAATGTCCTGAGTCAGGAAACCGTACGTCTTCCCAGATAGCACACAGGCGTCTGCGCGACATCCTTCGGACGTCTGCGCCAGACGTTCCCATCGTCTGTGAGACGTCTTGAATGTCGCAGCTAGGCCCGGGTTTGGTCTTCTGCACCGCTGTTGTTACACATTTGACACCTTCAAGACGTCTTTAAAGTCGTTTCAAAGACGTTGAATGGACGTCTTCGAGACATTTTTAAAGCCGTTTCAAAGATGTTTATAAGACCCCTTCAAGACGTCTTTAAAGTCGTTTCAAAGACGTTGAATGGACGCCTTCAAGACTTTTTTAAAGCCATTTCGAAGACGTTTAAAAGACCCCTTCAAGACGTTATTAAAGCCGTTTCGAAGACGTTTAAATGACGCCTTCAAGACGTCTTTAAAGCCGTTTCAAGGATGTTTAAAGGACGCCATTAAGACGGTTGAAAAAGCGTTTAAAAGACGTTACTGAGACATATTTATTAGGCTTTTATTGGGTCAGATACAGCTCTCAAAAAGACAATATTAGGACGTACTTGAGACGTCATTATCAGGTTTAACTTAATTAGGTCAAATGCAGGTATTTAGATTATGAAATATCTAAATGAGAAATGATTAGAAAACGTATGTAAAGCGTTTGTGGATATAGGAATTAGATTTAATACAAATCTAACGGAGGAAATGGTTTTGAAAATAAAATAAAGTTTAATAAAATATATATTTAACAGTTACTTTTATTCGTATTATTATTACATATCATGTTTAGTAAACGATCATCTACCGCATTATTATGTATGTTTACGCAAGTATTAACGTGGAACTAATAACTATATATACGTATACAATACTTAAAACTACAAATAAAGTATTACAAATGCTGACATGGATGGCTACGGTTTTGCCCCGTCAGACTCTGCTCCCCAGATTTGACTAGCAGGGTATAATGTTGTATCGACTACATTTTGTATTTTACATATTATGATGTGGAAGCGGGTGGTTCTCGAATATTCGTATATACGGAGTACACAGTCAGTTTTTGTATGCAATAATAATAAACTATATTAAACATAATAAATAGTACAAAAATATAATGCCATATCACACAACATCACAGTAGCCTATTCTGTTTAATGTTACATATGTAATTCAAAACGGAAGTGAAGAAGCGCAACGCCATTCGCTAATACATATTTACATTCAGAATACAAGCATGCGAACAACACGCATAAAACAAACTAAATAGTAAACGTTTTTCATTGTACCTTAACATGTATATATATTTCTTATCAGATTATTAATGCTTATGTAAGAATTATGATTACAGGATATATGTGCACTTTGAATAAATAGTACACGTTAGAATACACATACTATATACAAAGTATATAAACAGAGAATATACATAATATATGTACAGCTTATCCCATGGATTTTGTGAGTTTATAATTACAAGTGTTTCGTCAACAATTTTGTTGCGTCGCGTACTACCGTTACGAAAAACCACAGGTGTTCTTGAGTAGAGTAGGGTGGGGTGGGGCTAAAAGTCCCGTTTTTTTGTATAAACCTATGTAAAATTGAGTACTAACATTCTAAAGGTATCTGGCGTTTTGTATAAACTATAACTATTATGCTTTACGTTCACGAAGTTCGTTTGTTGATACTGTTATTTTCTGTTGAGTTATACCAAAAAATTTTTGTCAATGCAAAATGGACTTCTTGCCCCACGCACGGAACAAAAAGTCCATTGTATAGGGTAGAAAGTCTCTAATGTCTTTTCGTGTAATATTAAACTAAATAAGTAAAAGACACTTTTCAAATCAACAAATATTTATTAAACCAATTCATTTAGGTATACAATATTCAAAGGAAAGCATGACTTCTTTAACAAAAAATAAAAATACAAGTCAGAGACTCACTTTGAACTAAACACTAAATAAATTGGTCAACTAGAACAAAAACATTATTTAAAGGCTTTGGCATCATTAATGATAGGTCGGATGCATTAAGGGGACTAGCGCTCGAAAATGGGCAAAATTATTGTCCAAACGCTAAGAAAGATTGGAAAATTAAATGTTGTTAAACTGCATTTTAAAAAATATCTATCTATATCTATCTATCTATCTATATATCTATACTTCTATATCTATTAATCTACAGGGTGTCCCAAAAATGTCGGAGTTCCTTGAAGGGGGTGATTCAGGGGGTGATTGCAAACAACTTTTTCCTTTGCGAAAATTCTCTCCGAGGTTTCGTTAACGAGATAATAACAAAAAGCACCGACCAATCAGATTGTTTCTTTTCCTGTGTCTCTCCGCGAGACGTATTGATGCTGGATAATACTCTGTAATTTCTAGTTCTCCAAAATGAATCAGGCTCATCAGCCAGAGCATTTAGCCAGGGTCGCGGTTTATGACCATATTGTCCCGCAAGTCGGCGGTAGAGAACGGTTTCCTACAGTTTCGGATAATTTATGACTTAATTGGTTCCGCCTCGTAGCAGACGTGAACTCAGGGTGTCAGAAAGGGGAAACAGGAATGGTATGCATTTTCTTCTTTATAGCAACTCAAAGACTTTCTGCGTCTCTTCCCTTCGGACCCTTTCGAACCGATACACGTGGTGTCTGTTTTCTATCTCGAAGCAATGGGTACATTGGCAGTGGAAGGACGGAGCGCGGGCTTTTGTGAAAGTTTTCGTTGCACTTCTGCAAAACACGTGTGTTCCGAAAATGTGCTGGCTTCTTTTTACCTAAAGCCTCTTGTCCTGGTGGGAGTAAACTCATAATGGAATGAGAGAAACTACTTGGGGGTAGAGGAAGTTACTTGGGAAAAAATCCTGTCAGTCAGCCAGTAATCTCGGCCCAGAAATGTACTCCGCCGAAGAGTATTACGCTATGTTCTGGGTGTACGCGCGGAACGACGGGAACGCGAGTGCTACCGTGCGAGCGTTGGCAGTGGAGTACCCGCGCATCGAAACCCCGAGCGAGGAAACGATCAGACGTTTGGCGTCTCGATTATACTCGGCGGAGGCGTGCATAGACGCTGGGGGTGCCCACATTGAGCAACTGTTCAATTAACAGTAATCGGCCCCTTTCGGGGCCACCAATTTTTATAACGTAGGAACAACACGTTCCGTAGAAAATAAATTAAGTGATCAGTGTTAGTATCAGTGCAGTGAAGTGAATATTCGGTACATTAACCCGGACGCACTTGACGTTGCGACCCTTACCTTCGGGTGGTGTCCTGCGAATACCTGCGATCAGCTGAGCACTGGGCGCTACCCTCCCATAAATCTTTTCTTCCACCGATGACCAGGATCGGTACAGTGACCCAGTGACACAAAAAATGGTTTCCGAAAAAGAAGGAAAGGAATGTCCGAATGGGTGAGTTTTATTTAATTTATTGGTGATTATTAGGTGTAGAAATAAATTCTTTCCGATTTTAGGGTACAATAACAGTTCGATTTAAAAAATATGAAAAATACCACCGCGATAGAAATTCAGTAGCTTTGTACTGATTATGTAAATCCAGTCGGAAAGAATTTATTCATACACCTAATATTATTGTTTAAATTTAGTTGAGTTGGCCGTTATTAAACTACGGATTTTTACCTCAATAACGAATTACGATCACATGTCGTACATTTTCTGCTACATTACCTTTTCGTTTATGCGTTATTTGAAAACGAAATGTACGTATTTCTTGTCCTCTCGCTTCAAATAATTATTATTTAACATTCTGCTTTAAAAAAAAAACTGTGTAACGCGGTTTCCTTCGATGCATGTCGACTTGCTTGTTCGTACGTCCGTAGTACAAGCGTAGCCAACGCTACCGCGGGAGCTCGGGCGGAAGGCGCGCGCTCTGATTGGTCGGTGCTTTTGGTTATTATCTCGTTAACGAAACCTCGGAGAGAATTTTCGCAAAGGAAAAAGTTGTTTGCAATCACCCCCTGAATCACCCCCCTCAAGGAACTCCGACATTTTTGGGACACCCTGTATATCTATACTATTATATAAAGAGCGAGCCGATTTTTATGTTCGCGCAAAACTCAAGACCTATTGAACCGATCTTCCTCAAATTTTTACACGTTATTCCTGCATACTCTAGGACGGACATAGGCTATGTAGCATGTCTCAGAAACGCGTTATTAAAATGTAATTTATATGTAAACATTTCATGTGTACGGCTTTTTGCAGACACGTGACCCGTGTGTACGACAGTCTGTGGCGACTTCGCCACCACGCCGCCAGGGTGCACCACCGGCTGAGCACGGGCAAGCCTCGAAGCCAGGGCACCGGAAGCAGCGCCTTGAGGCGAGACAATGCGTTGAGTCAGTGGCATTCAGACTATGGAATGCGACAGTCGATATAGAACACTTATATCTCCGAACGGTACTATCTCGCACCACGTGCACTGCGTTGCGATCTTTGTAGCCACATAAGTGGAACAATAAACACAATCTCCGCAAAGGTGCGATCTCAGTGTGTTTCATTCTGGTAGAGCCTATCTAGCAACTTCCGGATAGCGCGATCCGAATAAGTCTACTTCGCGCGCATGCACATATTCGGCCCGCGCGATACCTCGCCCGTAACAGTACCGCGATGTCACCACCAAGTGGCGAAGGTTCTCGAGCGCTTTCTCGCGAGAGCAGGGACGAAACTAGGTTGTAAGCGCCCCGGAGCAAGGACCACACTTTACATATAAAAGGCATAATAAATGTGTTCATTAACTGGTTTCAAACATATTGCAGGTACCCTAACTTGTTTGCTGTTTGATAACAAATCAATAAATTTTAAATAGATAAATTTTAATTACTGTTTCATAAAATGTGTATCTCCTTCATTCCCAATGGAATAACGTAATAAATAAATTTGAATAAAGCCATTGATGTAGCTTTACCAAAACTATGTCTTTTCTCTATAAATATTTCTCATTTGGCGCCCCCCGCAAATCGGCGCCCGGGGCAGAACACCTGCTGCCTCCCCCTCCCCCCCGGTTTCGTCACTGCGCGAGAGAACTGAATTACCGCGGATATATATATCAGAACGATCGTCAGGTTACAAATTGCTTTTGCAAATTTATCTGTAGTTTCTTTGGATGTTACAATGCCACGAGTGCGACCAAATTTATCGATATACTTATATAATCGTTGTGTCACTGATTCATTACAATCATTACCATTCAAACCGCTGACTCTAGAACAGGCGTGCACTGCTGAATGCCCGCCGGGCAAAACTTTTCGGCCGTGTGTGGAAAGAGCATCGTAAACCGCTAGGCCACGCCTTTATGAGAAACAGTGCCGTGGTGGGGAGTGTTCGTGAGTGAACAACCACCACGGCCCCACCTTACAGTTTACACGCATACTACTTCAGCTAGTAGCCACAGAGTGGGGGAACAGCTCGCGGCGTCGCTCTTCGCTTTGCTCGCGAGCAATCGAGAGCGCTCTTGCCCGTCACAGCCTTGCTGTGCAGGCCTGCTCTAGAAAGATGAAATTCGGAGGGTATATTACTTTTGCGATGTAGGTGCTCGATAAGAAGGGATTTTTTTAAATTCCAATCCGAAGGGGGTAAAAAGGGGTGAAATATGTTTGCTCGGACTCACTATTTCTTAGGACCGATTAGATATCAACATGGTCTTTACTTCAAAAAGTTACCGACATAAATGTCTAAGATGCACGAGATGGGCGAGGGGGTGAGGCGGGGAGGCGGGGAGGGGGTACCGAGTTCGTATGTGAGGGGGATGACGTCACAGGGGAGGGGGATTCCAAAATGGCGTCGAACGAGTTCGTGGGTGAGGGGGATGACGTCACAGGGGAAGGGGGATTTCAAAATTTTCAAAATGGCGTCGCGCGCGCAGGTCGAGTTCGTGGGTGAGGGGGCTGACGTCACAGGGGAGGGGGAGGATTTTCAAAATTTCAAAATGGCGTTGCGCGCATTTCGTATTGGCGCCACCTATTGGATGTTTAAGGTACTTTGGGTCCGCGGCGGTATTTGGACCCGCCTTGATAAATTTTCCAGATTTTTCATACATTTCGTATTGGCGCCACCTGTAGGATGTTTAAGGTACTTTGGGCACGCGTCGCCGCCGCGCAATCTCCGTACGCGTGCGGGGATCGGTGCGCAGGCGCGTCCGCAACCGATTCGTGGAAATTCAAATCGCGTCTTCGATTATGATTTCTGAGAAAGAGGGTGGACCAGGAGAAAAGATTTTTCTGAGAAAAGATAAGGAATCATGGCGCGCGACAGGATTGAACGCGTTATGACACCTACGTGCACGCGCTTCATGCCGTGTGTTTATATTTGAATCGTGGGATCGGTACAGCGCACGTGCAATGATGTAAACATAGAGCGATAATTATTGCAAATCAATCATCGCGAAAGCCCATGGAATAAACATTGCATCGCGCTATGCCGTGTGTTTATATCCGAGCAGGATTGAACGCGGTTTTGGTCGATACTGATGACTATTCGAGATTAATTAGCCTAAATAGCGCAACCGCCTCAAGATCACCGTGAAAGAATGCAACGTAGCGCTCGTATAAACATCCGCCGACGAAAATGTAATTTGACGCGCTACCGCGATAGCTATTCGAGATTAATTAACTTAAATAGCGCAACCGCCTCACGAAAGAATGTAACGTCACGTATAAATATCTGTCAACGAAAATGCTTTCACGCTCTTTCACACGCCCTTTTCTCTCCCATAATCGCGATACATGCAAATACTTGATATGTTATTTCACAGGGACGGTGGAAGATAGGTAAGTAAACCTGACATATTAATATTAAGATTTTTAAGATGTAGTAATTTATTCAACTTAATTATCCCACTCGACAACATCGTCAGCACATAGGGCGATATCTTCGTCGGTAATAATGGTATTGTCAACGATTTCATTAAATAGATCCTCATCAGTATAAAATGAATCACCCGCAACTTGCTCGGGGACAGTCTGAACTGCAATATCGCAAGCCTGAAGCCCCGATACTGCATTCGCAAAAACAGCGTTAAAGTCAATCAGTTTCGCATTATAACATTTCCGCCAAACCACACTTTTTGGATCCATGAAACTATTCGGTTGATATATATTACTATAGTATTCATCATCCTCATCATCACTAACATCTAAAAAGAATGTTTTTTGCCGCGCATGCCTATTTAACCAATATTGTTCGTTCGCGTAGTGGTTAACTGGCGCCTCGCCATTAGCATGGTAAAACACCTTTAAAAAGATGTCGCCATCGTGAACAACTTCCGCCTCATGAAGTTCGTCACCACGAATTTCTTCGGTTTGAACCGCAACATTCCGACACGCAACATATATTTTGTGGTTGGAGTCATGTATAGGCTGCACTGGGGAGTCGGAGATTGCAGCGGCAGCTGGGTGATTCAATTGCACGGACAATGACATAATCTGAAACGAATTTTTTCGTATAATTCTCAAAGTTGCTGACACAACGATTCACTAAAATATGGTAATGGAAACTTACGGTATTAATCGATTATATTTCCGTGCGTTGAACGGTGGATGATATCCTTCTAAATGATCACGATTACAAAAAGAATAACAACAACTACAACAACACTATGATGCGACAGTCTTCGATGCAACTGCAATCGACTCAGACACAATACATTTTTGAAACGTTTCTTGTAGTAACGTATGACCGGACTGATGCAGTAGCATGATGGAACTGATTTTAACGCGATCGTTCCATGATTACACATACGAAACCATAGAGCAATAATTATTCGACGTTGCATTCGTGTAAGCAACCATCGTAAACATACAACGATAATGATTCGGGGTAGAGTTCCGAGTATTTTCACGATCGAAGAGGCTGTAAGTCAATCGTCGCGGTAGTCCATGGAATAAACATGACGTTGCACTGCACGATTCAGTATGTTTATATCTGAGTGTTGGTGGGAGTATTATAGCGACCGTGTAAGGGTGAAAAGAGTTCGATATAGATCCATGGGCATCTGATTTACAGTATACCTATGTCAGTACCCCACGATGCTCGCGTCATCGTCTTCCGATGACAATAACGATGGTAACGCGAGCCCTTCATCCGCGATGTCGCAGTTGAACGACCGAACGCTTACGATCGAGAAACATAAGATCCGCGACGCGTTAAGCCCACCGTCATTATCCGAGACGTCGTGGGGCAGTATCGTTCAAAACGGATTTATGCAATTGTCGCATCACCATCGTCAATTGCTACGTCATATCGCTCGATACAGTACTGCGAGCAAATGCACATTGTATTGCATTGTTGGTGATAAGGACGTGCATCGCAAGCAAGTGAAAAGTACTTTACCGCGGTCGTGTGTACGCCGTTAACGCTTCTGCAGGACATTGAGAACGGTACGGTTGAAGTGTATAAAATGTTGTACCCTCGAACATTGACTATTACCGTGGACTCGTTTTTGTGTTGTGAATTAGCAAGATTTGTGGATGAGCACCCGACACCGATTGTGCGACGGCATTCGAAACGCGTCATTTTGCCTTTGGGTTTCCGATATTCAAACACGGACCATATCACCTGGAAGAGCCGTATCACCCATTCGGCACTATTCGTGCGTGTCTGGTAGACAAAAGTATTTGTGAATAAGTGAACATGGAGGTGTTCATGGACACGTACAGGGTTTTATCCCGGATGTCCACGCTTTTACGCTCTGTTGGCCGAAAGGAGGGTTTCGATGGCTGGACGACGCGACAGTGGCTGCGCTCAACGTGTCATCCCTGCCCGACCACGACGAGGACTCCGAGGAATCCGAGGGGTACCTGTTGGAGGTGGACATCGAATATCCCAAGGAGATCCACGAGGCGCACGCCGACCTTCCATTCTGCCCGGTGCGCGAGCACGCGCCAGAAGGAAAACAAAACCAAGCTGCTTGCCACGCTCGACGATAAGGAGCGATACGTCATCCACTATCGCTACCTAAAACAGTGCGTGCGACACGGTTTACGCGTGACGCGAATTCATCGGGTGTTGCGATTCGATCAGTCGCATTGGTTACGCACTACATCCGATTGAATACCGATTTGAGGACGCGCGCTACTAGTGAATTTGAAAAGACTCTATACAAATTAATGAATAACGCGGTGTACGGGAAGACAATGGAGAATGCGCGGAATCGCGTAGACGTGCGACTGGTGACGCGGTGGGACGGTCGTTACGGCGCGGAAGCGCTGATCGCGAAACCGAACTTTCACAGTCGTACGATTTTCCCCGAGGAGTTGGTGGCCATCGAAATGCGCAAACTAAAAGTGAAGTTCGACAAACCGATATACGTGGGTATGAGTGTGCTCGACGTATCGAAGGAATGTTTGTATGAATTTCACTACGCATATGCGCGCGGAGATCGATGATCGGTGTAAGGTTCTGTACACCGACACCGACAGTTTAATGTATAGTGTGGAATGCGAGGATGTGTATGAAAGGATGAAGCGTGACATCGACCGATTCGACACGAGCGATTACGCGGTGGACAATCCGTACGGTATGCCCCGCGTAAACAAGAACGTTCCGGGACTCATGAAACATGAGAACAGCGGCGCCTTGATGACTGAGTTCGTCGGACTACGGTCTAAGATGTACGCGACTAGAAAATTTAACGCTACAGTGGGGTCTACGAGTGAGACTAAGAAAGTGAAGGGCGTGCGGAGACACGTGGTCGCGAACGATATACAATTCGACGATTACATTCGTTGTCTCCGCAATCTCACGGAGAAAGTGATTCGACAGAACAATATTCGATCCAGCCAGCAAGATGTGTATTCCGTGAGTGGGGAAAAGAACGCTCTCAGTCCATTCGACGACAAGCGGTGTATTTTAGCCGATCGGGTCAGCACCCTTCCGTGGGGGCATTATCGAATCCCCGAGCTCGAACCCATCGAGACTCACGAGCGCCTCGAACTTGAGCCTGACGAGTCCCTCGAGAATCCCATTGTATAGTGTGTTTGCATGTTTGTATGTATATACGTTTCATTCTTTCTTTTGTTCATGTTATTTACGAATATCTAATATATGTATAGCGTAGAATAGTTAAAATTGTATATAGCATAGAATAGTCAAAATTGTATATAGCGTAGAATAGCCAAAATTGTATAGCATAGCATAGCCAAAATTATATGTATGTATGTATATATTTTTTCCTTACTTTATTATGATTAATTGTACGCATATACGAGATGAAGAAGGAGAATATGAATACTTGAATAAACGGACAATGTATATATTTATATGTATTTATTTTGATTTATTTCAGTAACATATAATGCGTTTATAATCGGGAATCATAGAATATCCTTGCTGCTTATCCACGAGTTCCGTGACGAATCGAATCCGAGCCACTCAACGTACACCTGGTTTCCCTTGCGACGAATAATCTTCTCGACCAGAGAGAGACGGTCGGATTCGCGACCGAATGTAGTTCGTACTCGTAGAATCCACCCGAGATCGGCTCTCCCGCGGAATCGCGCAGAATGTACGTCACCGGGTACGTTCGTTGTACGGTTACGATTTCGAACACTTCGGTCGACCAGTTCGGAGTGTATCCCTTCTCGAAGAGGGTCTTGAACTTGCTCGCGCGTACCTTGTCACCGACTTTGAATTTCGCGCGCCCCTCTGTTATTATCCCGTTCATTCACTGATCATTGGTACATTTTTTTTTATTTAATCCTCTGCCAAAATTTTAATGAAAGTTATGACCATCAAACATTGCTAGAATAATGTTCCGGGATGTCTTACTTTAGTAATAAATCAGCTCGCTTATAGCAATAACATTCAGGGGATTAATTAACGACTTTTGAATACTAATTTTAACAGACATGTAGCTTAAGTGTTCATTCACTGGACAGGTCACCCTATGTATGTACGATTCACGTTACATTCCACGATGTTTGAACTACCCTATTTTCTGCACGTTTTCTAGTGCACACATATCATTGCATTTTCCATGGAAAGGACAGCGTACGGTGTTCATCGCAGACATTGCTTTTAGGGAAGGAACAGCTGCGGCAGGTACGATTCCACAATAATCGTTAACGACATCGTATCCACCGTCGTCATCGACGTCGCTAACGTTGTTGCTATTATTGTTGTTGTAGTCATCAGCGTTGTTCACGTTCTTTTTCTTGTTGTACCTACAATTCGGTAATATCCTCGATGCAAATGTTCGTTTACAGGAGATGTTGTGACAGACTTCTTTTCCAATCTCTTCACATACACTACATCAATGTTAGCGAGCTGTCGGGCAAGCATTTCCGGAAGTTTATGATACGGAATCCATCCGTCAGACCAGAGAAGCCCGTGGTATCGCGTTGTAAGCCAGGTTACCTGTTTTTTTCTCGAACGACGTCAGAGTAGTGAACGATACGGACCACACGTACTTGTTGAACATACCGATAATCGCGGGTTGATGTTGATGTTGTTGTTGTTGTTGATGTTGATGTTGGCGTTGGCATTGGCGTTCATGTTGGCGTTATCGATGTTGTTGTTGTTAGTTCTGAAAAATTTTTGACGATGGGCTAGGTCTGGAAATTTTGTATAACCTAGCCCACCGTCAAAAATTTTTCAGAACTAACCCACTACCAAATTTTGTATTATTTTTTTTTTCGGAACTAACCCAAAATTGTGTACCTGTATTCCTCCTAACACCACCAACAACAACATCGACAACAACAACACCAACAAGAACAAAATCGACAACAACAACATCGACAACAACATCAACAACAACAACAACATCGATAACGCCAACATGAACGCCAATGCCAACGCCAACATCAACATCAACAACAACAACAACATCAACATCAACCCGCGATTATCGGTATGTTCAACAAGTACGTGTGGTCCGTATCGTTCACTACTCTGACGTCGTTCGAGAAAAAAACAGGTAACCTGGCTTACAACGCGATACCACGGGCTTCTCTGGTCTGACGGATGGATTCCGTACCATAAACTTCCGGAAATGCTTGCCCGACAGCTCGCTAACATTGATGTAGTGTATGTGAAGAGATTGGAAAAGAAGTCTGTCACAACATCTCCTGTAAACGAACATTTGCATCGAGGATATTACCGAATTGTAGGTACAACAAGAAAAAGAACGTGAACAACGCTGATGACTACAACAACAATAATAGCAACAACGTTAGCGACGTCGATGACGACGGTGGATACGATGTCGTTAACGATTATTGTGGAATCGTACCTGCCGCAGCTGTTCCTTCCCTAAAAGCAATGTCTGCGATGAACACCGTACGCTGTCCTTTCCATGGAAAATGCAATGATATGTGTGCACTAGAAAACGTGCAGAAAATAGGGTAGTTCAAACATCGTGGAATGTAACGTGAATCGTACATACATAGGGTGACCTGTCCAGTGAATGAACACTTAAGCTACATGTCTGTT
The DNA here is from genome assembly GCA_947577245.1 of Andrena bucephala. NCBI lineage: Eukaryota > Metazoa > Arthropoda > Insecta > Hymenoptera > Andrenidae > Andrena > Andrena bucephala. Next base: position 16,573,073 of record OX387718.1, on the reverse strand, counting down.
AAAATTAGTATTCAAAAGTCGTTAATTAATCCCCTGAATGTTATTGCTATAAGCGAGCTGATTTATTACTAAAGTAAGACATCCCGGAACATTATTCTAGCAATGTTTGATGGTCATAACTTTCATTAAAATTTTGGCAGAGGATTAAATAAAAAAAAATGTACCAATGATCAGTGAATGAACGGGATAATAACAGAGGGGCGCGCGAAATTCAAAGTCGGTGACAAGGTACGCGCGAGCAAGTTCAAGACCCTCTTCGAGAAGGGATACACTCCGAACTGGTCGACCGAAGTGTTCGAAATCGTAACCGTACAACGAACGTACCCGGTGACGTACATTCTGCGCGATTCCGCGGGAGAGCCGATCTCGGGTGGATTCTACGAGTACGAACTACATTCGGTCGCGAATCCGACCGTCTCTCTCTGGTCGAGAAGATTATTCGTCGCAAGGGAAACCAGGTGTACGTTGAGTGGCTCGGATTCGATTCGTCACGGAACTCGTGGATAAGCAGCAAGGATATTCTATGATTCCCGATTATAAACGCATTATATGTTACTGAAATAAATCAAAATAAATACATATAAATATATACATTGTCCGTTTATTCAAGTATTCATATTCTCCTTCTTCATCTCGTATATGCGTACAATTAATCATAATAAAGTAAGGAAAAAATATATACATACATACATATAATTTTGGCTATGCTATGCTATACAATTTTGGCTATTCTACGCTATATACAATTTTGACTATTCTATGCTATATACAATTTTAACTATTCTACGCTATACATATATTAGATATTCGTAAATAACATGAACAAAAGAAAGAATGAAACGTATATACATACAAACATGCAAACACACTATACAATGGGATTCTCGAGGGACTCGTCAGGCTCAAGTTCGAGGCGCTCGTGAGTCTCGATGGGTTCGAGCTCGGGGATTCGATAATGCCCCCACGGAAGGGTGCTGACCCGATCGGCTAAAATACACCGCTTGTCGTCGAATGGACTGAGAGCGTTCTTTTCCCCACTCACGGAATACACATCTTGCTGGCTGGATCGAATATTGTTCTGTCGAATCACTTTCTCCGTGAGATTGCGGAGACAACGAATGTAATCGTCGAATTGTATATCGTTCGCGACCACGTGTCTCCGCACGCCCTTCACTTTCTTAGTCTCACTCGTAGACCCCACTGTAGCGTTAAATTTTCTAGTCGCGTACATCTTAGACCGTAGTCCGACGAACTCAGTCATCAAGGCGCCGCTGTTCTCATGTTTCATGAGTCCCGGAACGTTCTTGTTTACGCGGGGCATACCGTACGGATTGTCCACCGCGTAATCGCTCGTGTCGAATCGGTCGATGTCACGCTTCATCCTTTCATACACATCCTCGCATTCCACACTATACATTAAACTGTCGGTGTCGGTGTACAGAACCTTACACCAATCATCGATCTCCGCGCGCATATGCGTAGTGAAATTCATACAAACATTCCTTCGATACGTCGAGCACACTCATACCCACGTATATCGGTTTGTCGAACTTCACTTTTAGTTTGCGCATTTCGATGGCCACCAACTCCTCGGGGAAAATCGTACGACTGTGAAAGTTCGGTTTCGCGATCAGCGCTTCCGCGCCGTAACGACCGTCCCACCGCGTCACCAGTCGCACGTCTACGCGATTCCGCGCATTCTCCATTGTCTTCCCGTACACCGCGTTATTCATTAATTTGTATAGAGTCTTTTCAAATTCACTAGTAGCGCGCGTCCTCAAATCGGTATTCAATCGGATGTAGTGCGTAACCAATGCGACTGATCGAATCGCAACACCCGATGAATTCGCGTCACGCGTAAACCGTGTCGCACGCACTGTTTTAGGTAGCGATAGTGGATGACGTATCGCTCCTTATCGTCGAGCGTGGCAAGCAGCTTGGTTTTGTTTTCCTTCTGGCGCGTGCTCGCGCACCGGGCAGAATGGAAGGTCGGCGTGCGCCTCGTGGATCTCCTTGGGATATTCGATGTCCACCTCCAACAGGTACCCCTCGGATTCCTCGGAGTCCTCGTCGTGGTCGGGCAGGGATGACACGTTGAGCGCAGCCACTGTCGCGTCGTCCAGCCATCGAAACCCTCCTTTCGGCCAACAGAGCGTAAAAGCGTGGACATCCGGGATAAAACCCTGTACGTGTCCATGAACACCTCCATGTTCACTTATTCACAAATACTTTTGTCTACCAGACACGCACGAATAGTGCCGAATGGGTGATACGGCTCTTCCAGGTGATATGGTCCGTGTTTGAATATCGGAAACCCAAAGGCAAAATGACGCGTTTCGAATGCCGTCGCACAATCGGTGTCGGGTGCTCATCCACAAATCTTGCTAATTCACAACACAAAAACGAGTCCACGGTAATAGTCAATGTTCGAGGGTACAACATTTTATACACTTCAACCGTACCGTTCTCAATGTCCTGCAGAAGCGTTAACGGCGTACACACGACCGCGGTAAAGTACTTTTCACTTGCTTGCGATGCACGTCCTTATCACCAACAATGCAATACAATGTGCATTTGCTCGCAGTACTGTATCGAGCGATATGACGTAGCAATTGACGATGGTGATGCGACAATTGCATAAATCCGTTTTGAACGATACTGCCCCACGACGTCTCGGATAATGACGGTGGGCTTAACGCGTCGCGGATCTTATGTTTCTCGATCGTAAGCGTTCGGTCGTTCAACTGCGACATCGCGGATGAAGGGCTCGCGTTACCATCGTTATTGTCATCGGAAGACGATGACGCGAGCATCGTGGGGTACTGACATAGGTATACTGTAAATCAGATGCCCATGGATCTATATCGAACTCTTTTCACCCTTACACGGTCGCTATAATACTCCCACCAACACTCAGATATAAACATACTGAATCGTGCAGTGCAACGTCATGTTTATTCCATGGACTACCGCGACGATTGACTTACAGCCTCTTCGATCGTGAAAATACTCGGAACTCTACCCCGAATCATTATCGTTGTATGTTTACGATGGTTGCTTACACGAATGCAACGTCGAATAATTATTGCTCTATGGTTTCGTATGTGTAATCATGGAACGATCGCGTTAAAATCAGTTCCATCATGCTACTGCATCAGTCCGGTCATACGTTACTACAAGAAACGTTTCAAAAATGTATTGTGTCTGAGTCGATTGCAGTTGCATCGAAGACTGTCGCATCATAGTGTTGTTGTAGTTGTTGTTATTCTTTTTGTAATCGTGATCATTTAGAAGGATATCATCCACCGTTCAACGCACGGAAATATAATCGATTAATACCGTAAGTTTCCATTACCATATTTTAGTGAATCGTTGTGTCAGCAACTTTGAGAATTATACGAAAAAATTCGTTTCAGATTATGTCATTGTCCGTGCAATTGAATCACCCAGCTGCCGCTGCAATCTCCGACTCCCCAGTGCAGCCTATACATGACTCCAACCACAAAATATATGTTGCGTGTCGGAATGTTGCGGTTCAAACCGAAGAAATTCGTGGTGACGAACTTCATGAGGCGGAAGTTGTTCACGATGGCGACATCTTTTTAAAGGTGTTTTACCATGCTAATGGCGAGGCGCCAGTTAACCACTACGCGAACGAACAATATTGGTTAAATAGGCATGCGCGGCAAAAAACATTCTTTTTAGATGTTAGTGATGATGAGGATGATGAATACTATAGTAATATATATCAACCGAATAGTTTCATGGATCCAAAAAGTGTGGTTTGGCGGTGTTACGTACGCAGACTTATCTTTGACTTTCTAACCCTTTCGGGTGTCCGGAATGCACGTGACCCGGCGGGGTCACCGTTTCCTGCAGTGGTGTGATGCAACCGAGTTTTCCCCGAAAACTAATATTCAATGAAGGCACTCATGTCCCCACTACTTTCTAACCGAATTTCACCGTATAAAAGGGCCATGAATCTACACTCGGGGGCTCATTTCAAATCTAGTACGCATAGACGAAAGAGGCTTATTTACTTCAACTTAAACCAGACAGTACGTAGAGTTGCTGATAGGTGTTGTTACTATTAAACTCTTTGAGACCCCCGCATTTCTCAGTGCGTCAAAACCGAGAGGTGGACTTAGGTACCGCGACAATTAAACACTAAAAACATTTGTAAAAGACTGAACTTATAGAATATAATTAGTTATTTCTAACCCAGAGTTCTTTTATTTAAATTAACCATTATCTGAATTTCCACTTCGAGATAAACCCACATAGATACTCCTTTACCGCTCAAGGTGTATCACTTTATAAAGTTACGAGGCTAAATTAACATTTCCTAGTGGCTCCCGGGGATACCAGACCCCGGTTCGTCCACGACAACCAACCTCCTAGTGGCTCCCGGGGATACCAGACCCCGGTTCGTCCGTGAAAGCTTACCTTCCTAGTGGCTCCCGGGAATACCAGACCCCGGTTCGTCCACGACAACCAACCTCCTTATAGCGGCTCCCGGGGATACCAGACCCCGGTTCGTCCGCTACTAACAAACTCCAAAAAACAAACTCAATCCTCGGCCTCGCAGCCGCCATTCACATTGCCCTCAGCCTCGGCTCGTAACAGGCGGAAATGTTATAATGCGAAACTGATTGACTTTAACGCTGTTTTTGCGAATGCAGTATCGGGGCTTCAGGCTTGCGATATTGCAGTTCAGACTGTCCCCGAGCAAGTTGCGGGTGATTCATTTTATACTGATGAGGATCTATTTAATGAAATCGTTGACAATACCATTATTACCGACGAAGATATCGCCCTATGTGCTGACGATGTTGTCGAGTGGGATAATTAAGTTGAATAAATTACTACATCTTAAAAATCTTAATATTAATATGTCAGGTTTACTTACCTATCTTCCACCGTCCCTGTGAAATAACATATCAAGTATTTGCATGTATCGCGATTATGGGAGAGAAAAGGGCGTGTGAAAGAGCGTGAAAGCATTTTCGTTGACAGATATTTATACGTGACGTTACATTCTTTCGTGAGGCGGTTGCGCTATTTAAGTTAATTAATCTCGAATAGCTATCGCGGTAGCGCGTCAAATTACATTTTCGTCGGCGGATGTTTATACGAGCGCTACGTTGCATTCTTTCACGGTGATCTTGAGGCGGTTGCGCTATTTAGGCTAATTAATCTCGAATAGTCATCAGTATCGACCAAAACCGCGTTCAATCCTGCTCGGATATAAACACACGGCATAGCGCGATGCAATGTTTATTCCATGGGCTTTCGCGATGATTGATTTGCAATAATTATCGCTCTATGTTTACATCATTGCACGTGCGCTGTACCGATCCCACGATTCAAATATAAACACACGGCATGAAGCGCGTGCACGTAGGTGTCATAACGCGTTCAATCCTGTCGCGCGCCATGATTCCTTATCTTTTCTCAGAAAAATCTTTTCTCCTGGTCCACCCTCTTTCTCAGAAATCATAATCGAAGACGCGATTTGAATTTCCACGAATCGGTTGCGGACGCGCCTGCGCACCGATCCCCGCACGCGTACGGAGATTGCGCGGCGGCGACGCGTGCCCAAAGTACCTTAAACATCCTACAGGTGGCGCCAATACGAAATGTATGAAAAATCTGGAAAATTTATCAAGGCGGGTCCAAATACCGCCGCGGACCCAAAGTACCTTAAACATCCAATAGGTGGCGCCAATACGAAATGCGCGCAACGCCATTTTGAAATTTTGAAAATCCTCCCCCTCCCCTGTGACGTCAGCCCCCTCACCCACGAACTCGACCTGCGCGCGCGACGCCATTTTGAAAATTTTGAAATCCCCCTTCCCCTGTGACGTCATCCCCCTCACCCACGAACTCGTTCGACGCCATTTTGGAATCCCCCTCCCCTGTGACGTCATCCCCCTCACATACGAACTCGGTACCCCCTCCCCGCCTCCCCGCCTCACCCCCTCGCCCATCTCGTGCAAGAGCGCGGTATCCCCCGCCCCGCCTCACCCCCTCGCCCTAGGGGCCAGAATCGGCATAGCCTAACTATTGTCTTAATTTCCCAAATGGGACATTTAAACTTCTCATCTGTTATATCTATTATTTCTTTGACACTTCAGACAGCATCACTTCACACGACATCACTTCACACGGCATCACTTCACACGGCATCACTTCGCACCGCAGCACCTCGACCGGGAGAACGTTGCAGAGGACCACCTCGCACAGCATCATCCCTGAAGGCATTACTTCGCACCGGAGCACCTCGATCGGGAGAACGCTGCAGAGGACTACCATGCACGGTATCACCTCACACGGGGATACACAAACAAGCCTCCGATAGAAAACTTTCCTGTATGTTTCCTCCTTTTATGCTATTTGATATCTTGTTTTGCTAAATAGTAAGAGTTCCTCCAGAATTGCTTACAGTCGAGTAGTTATCTTACATTTACTCTTTATTCTTATTTTGTCTTTTCATTAGTTATAACTAGGAGCAGCTCGCACAGCATCATCTGCCTCGGCATCCTCTCGCACGGGAGATCCTCGCACGGCATCAGCCCTGAAGGCATCACTTTGCACCGGAGCACCTCGATCGAAAGGACGTTGCAGGGGAGCACTTCGCACGACATCAGCTCGCACGGGAGAAAATCGCACGGCATCACCTCGCGCGGGAGAAAATCTCACGGCATCACCTCGCACGGGGCAGCTTCGCGTGGGGGAACCTTGCATGGAAACACATCACCCGGGAGCAGGCGCGCATGGGTCTTTTCGACCGACGATACAATGTTGTAAAATATGATCCAAAATCATCCACTGTTTCCGTTTTCCGCAGAGCTATTCTCATCTTAGACGTGTCTCGACTTGTTTTGTATACTGCGGTTTAACACGAGTGTTTATAGTTTGCGTGCGAATTTCTCACTTGTGGAATGTATGAAGTGTAAGATTGTAATGTTCCTTTAGTAATGTGTGCATGATATTGTTTATTGCTGAATGACAATATTTTCTAACGTATATATCGCAGAAACTATAGAGGTACACTCGGCTCAAACGATTGTGGCCGATCGAGATTCGATTGCATTCGAGCTCACTAGGGCTGGCTTTTTTGCATTACTACCATTCTACAGTATTTTATGAATATGGTGAGGGCACTGCCAAGCCACAGGTTCCCGTCTAGAACAGTTCTAATTCATGATGAAACACCACTGTGTCGGCATCTGCCTATGCTTGTCATAATTATATAAATCTGCGCGATCGGCTCTGTTCACGATGCTGTAGCGTAAATGACGCCAAAAATAAATGTCAAATGACTTTTATTACGATGAACCTCAAAAAAAAATCATAATAATTTTGAGACTGTAAACGATAAATTTGTAATGTCCAAAATAAATAAATCAATGGATTTATAATGGAAGACACAAATAAATAGAGCGGGATGGTGGGGTAATAAAGAATAGAATGGAAACGAATGTTATATATTTCGTAGAGATGGCAAGGGTTAGGAAACCAGAATACTGAGATGTGTAAAGTCTTGTGGTATTTTATTCCTAGCAGTCCTCATAGATTAAAATCTAAGACGCTCATTATTAGTGGAAATGTGTAGATCAAAGAAATACGCATTTACTTCAAAATCTACCATCCGTTATTTTATGTTAATAACGGGAAAATAAACATAACCGAAGCAATGTAAATTAACTTTTGTGACGGGACTGCGCGAACGTGTCTTATATTAGATGGCGTCACAGTGATGTTTCCTCACGAAATAGAAGTGTTCTAGACGGGAACCTGTGGCTTGGCAGTGCCCGCACCATATTCATGAAATTCTGTAGAATGTTAGCGAAGCAAAAAAGCCAGCCCTAGTAAGCTCGAATGCAATCGAATCTCGATCGGCCACAATCGTTTGAGCCGAGTGTACCATTGGGTCAAAAAGTCCCTCTGACTGAAAATATATATTTGATTTTTTGGTTTCATAATAAGATGGCCAAAGTATAAAGAAATGAGGGTTCCGATGCAATAAGGGGACTAGCGCTCGAAAATGGGAAAAATTCAAACGTTAAGTAAGATTGCAAAATAAAATGTTGTTAAACTACATTTTCAAAAATATAGTGTTTAAAGCTCGTCACGCCACACATTCATTCTATTTACAGTTTGTTTATCCAATCATTACTATTCGAGCTAAAAATTGTAAACAAACAATTGTCCATCGTCCAAAATCATTATTTTTTTAAACATTAATTCCGATAATTTGAGCAAATATTAGCGGATCATTATGAGACTTAATACATAACTTCAGAAAACTCTAGCGAAGCCGTAAAATGTATGCACAATACCCTTATGTTAAAAAATGTAATAATATTTTATTAAAATGTAATCCTGGATATAACCCATGTTTTTCAACGTTCACCGTTAAAAAGTATCGAGGCAATTTTTAGGTACATACAACTTGTAGCGACAAAGTTTTCCCTTGATATATAAGGAAGATTTACACCGGTTTTCACGCTGATTAATAAATAATTGTAGAAGATACGGCGATATGTATAAATCCCGCGCGGCACCAACAGTCAACGCGAGTGCTAAAACTGCTAAATAGCGCATTACACGCGGCTACCGGCTGTTGGTGGCGCGCGAGATTTATATACAGGGTGTCCCACCTAAGACTGGACAGCCGGTTTTCTCCTAAACTATTGAAGATAAAAATAAAAAAAAAAAAGGGAATTGCATGGTTCGAGGAGGCCAATTAATTAGCGCGAACGAATTTTTTTATCAATTATTATTTTAAAAGATACGATGGTTAAGTTCGATTTTTCAAATAGAACTATTTTTTTTTAACACCTGAGTTGATAGTGCGTTCCAAGACAAATTCAATAAGCTTTAATGTATGTACTTTATTTTCACTGGTTTTTAAGATATTGCGCTTGCAAATTTACTGATTTTCACTGGAAGAAAACTGTCTGGTATAGCACGGACCGGGGACGGTCTTACTGGATCCACGGGTGGCACTGCCTTTTGAAATAGATACCTACCTGCCAAAGGTCTACGCCAGGCCCAAAGGCTGGACAATTTTTTTCCGTCAGAAATGCTACTTAGGTAGGTACATCTGCGGTATCGAGAAGCGCACCGTTACTTTTATTTCGCACTTGCTTCTACGCTCGGATGGCCGGTTCTTTTGGGAGGGATGCAAGTTCGATTGGTTGGGTTAGGAGGAGTGAAAGTTGCTAGACTAAATTTCAATCATAGGGAGCAGATTGTATCAGAACCATTCGGATTTGCATTCCTCACAAACGGCTGCTCTCTTGAAGAGGCCCTCTTCACAGCAATGCCCACCTTCTCTCGCACGGAATACGTTAACGCTTGCTTTTGTTCTGATATTGAAGCTCGTGTTTATACTCGAGAGGACCACGCGTCGACAGCGGGCTACCCCTTTTCTTCCTGTGTCTCTCCACGAGCCGTGTTGACGGTGGATTGTAGGAACGTAGATATCTGGATGCCAGTTATTGAATTCAGCAGACGATAGAAACATTTTATTACAAAACACACATGTACTATAATTAAAGTAAATCGTATTCCTCTCGGGCAGGAGTACTGATAATGATCGAACTTGCGCCCCACTTCGCGCAGACCAATTACATGGAGGGTTGTCGGGTCACACACTGCCCAAATGATACAGGGTAATTCTGGAGCAACGCCCGTCAAGGAGATGCGCTGGCACCCCGTGGCGAGGACAGACCTTCGCTGTGCCTCACCCGATTTTTATGGTTTTTTTTCCGGAAAAAGGTACGAATCCTGGGCCGAACGTAGCAAATTGAAGTCGACCCTCCGCAGTCGAGGGTGAATTATCCATTACAGCGTATTAAGAGACCCTTTTCTTCAACGTATCGAAAGGGAAGTGACGCCAATGGATTCCTTATGTTTTTCTGACGAAAATCATACCAAATGTCATGCAAATCGGACTACTTTGACACAAGCTATTTGTATTCCCTATGTAAAAGTTGTCCGATTTACACGACATTTGTAATGATTTTCATCGGAAAACCCCAAGGAGTCCATCGGCGACACTTCCATATCCATACGATAAGGAATAAAGAATTATTTTATTTCCTAACCAGATACAGGGTAATTAAGGAGCTGCGCCCGTCAAGGAGATGCGGCGGCCTGGTACCCCGTGGCGAGGACAACCCCTCGCAGTGCCTGACCGAATTTTATGGCTTTCCACCCGCGAAGGGGTTCGAGTGCCTAATAAGAAGTGACAAATCTTCGACTTACGCATTTCTCATCAGATCTTTGCAAAACCGACACGTATCGATTCCTTATGTTTCGCCGATGAAGCTGACACTAAGAACGACGTAATTCGGACCTTAATGAAGGAAATTCCATGGAATATCGATTTATATCATTTCAAGCTGACTTGACTTGGTTAAAAATAGTCCGATTTACATGAAATTTGGTATGATTTTAATCGACGGAACGCCAGGAATCCATTGGCGCCACTTCCCCTTCGATACGATGAAGAAAAGAAGCAAACATTTGAAATCCTGAACATTTCTCACTTCTTAATGGTATTCCAAACCCTTCGAGGGTCGAAAGCCATAAAATTCGATGGACACTGCGGGGTGTTGTCCTCGCCACGGGGTGACGGGCGTACCTCCAGAATCAGCCTGTACCTACGTTTTTAAGAAATAAAACAATTCGTTATTCCTTATCGTATGGATATGGAAGTGTCGCCGATGGATTCCTTGGGGTTTTCCGATGAAAATCATGCCAAATGTCGTGGAAATCGGACAACTCTTACATAAGGAATACAAATTACTTGTGTCAAAGTAGTGCGATTTGTATGACATTTGGTATGATTTTCATCAGAAAAACATAAGGAATCCATTGGCGTCACTTCCCTTTCGATACGACGAAGAAAAGAATTTCTTAATACGCTCAAATGGACATTTCACCCTCGACTGCGGGGGCTCGACCTCAATTCGCTACGTCCGGCCCAGGATTCGTACCTTTTCCCGGAAAAAGCCATAAAAATCGGGTGAGGCAATGCGAAGGTCTGTCCTCGCCACGGGGTACCAGCGCATCTCCTTGACGGGCGTTGCTCCAGAATTACCCTGTATCATTTGGGCAGTGTGTGACCCGACTACCCTCCGTGTAATTGGTCTGCGCGAAGTGGGGCGCAAGTTCGATTATTATCAGTACTCCTGCCCGAGAGGAATACGATTTACTTTAATTATAGTACATGTGTGTTTTGTAATAAAATGTTTCTATCGTCTGCTGAATTCAATAACTGGCATCCAGATATCTACGCTCCTACAATCCACCGTCAACACGGCTCGTGGAGAGACACAGGAAGAAAAGGGGTAGCCCGCTGTCGACGCGTGGTCCTCTCGAGTATAAACACGAGCTTCAATATCAGAACAAAAGCAAGCGTTAACGTATTCCGTGCGGGGGAAGGTGGGCATTGCTGTGAAGAGGGCCTCTTCAAGAGAGCAGCCGTTTGTGAGGAATGCAAATCCGAATAGTTCTGATACAATCTGCTCCCTATGATTGAAATTTAGTCTAGCAACTTTCACTCCTCCTAACCCAACCAATCGAACTTGCATCCCTACCAAAAGAACCGGCCATCCGAGCGTAGAAGCAAGTGCGAAATAAAAGTAACGGTGCGCTTCTCGATACCGCAGATGTACCTACCTAAGTAGCATTTTTGACGGAAAAAAATTGTCCAGCCTTTGGGCCTGGCGTAGACCTTTGGCAGGTAGGTATCTATTTCAAAAGGCAGTGCCACCCGTGGAGCCAGTAAAACCGTCCCCGGTCCGTGCTATACCAGACAGTTTTCTTCCAGTGAAAATCAGTAAATTTGCAAGCGCAATATCTTAAAAACCAGTGAAAATAAAGTATATACATTAAAGCTTATTGAATTTGTCTTGGAACGCACTATCAACTCAGGTGTTAAAAAAAAAATAGTTCCATTTGGAAAACCGAACTTGACCATCGTATCTTTTAAAATAATAATCGATAAAAAAATTCGTTCGCGCTAATTAATTGGCCCCCTCGAACCATGCAATTCCCTATTTTTTTTATATTTTTATCTCCAATAATTTAGGAGAAAACCGGCTGTCCAGTCTTAGGTGGGACACCCTGTATATCGTCATATCTTCTACAATTATTCAGTAATCAGTGTGAAAATTGGTGAAAATCTTTCATGTATATCAAGGAAAAACTTTGTCGCTGCAAGTTGTATGTACCTAAAAATTGCCTCGATACTTTTTAACGGCGAACGTTGAAAATCATGGGTTATGCCCAGTATTACTTTTTAATTAAATATTATTACATTTTTAACATAAGGTTTCTGTGCATACATTTTACGGCTTCGCTAGAGTTTTCTAAAGTTATGTTTCATGTCTCATGACGATCCGTTAATATTTACTCAAGTTATCGCAATTTTTGTCTAAAGAAATAATGATTTCGGACGATGAAAAATTTTTAGTTTATAATTTTTAGCTCGAATAGTAATGATTGGATAAACAAACTGTAAATAGAAAAAATGTGTGTCGTGAGTCGTGACGAGCTTTACAACACTATATTTTTAAAAATTCAGTTTAACATTTAATATTCCAATCTTTCTTAGCGTTTGGACAATAATTTTTCCAATTTCCAAGCGCTAGTCCCCTTATTGCATCCAACTCTTCAATTAGTGAACTTTGTTAAAATTAGAATCCACTCTTGGCCAGTACCATGGACGCTGTAGCAGCCTTCGATAAAAAATATTTTTTCGGAGTATGATCTAAAATCTAAAATCTAAACGTAATCACATTTCTCGCTAGATTTTTCGATAATTATATCAAGTTGCGACAAAGAATCACGCACTATTTACAAATTAATTACGCGCAGCGTGCACGGTACTGCTCGATGGAAACTACGGGAAAGTGGTGGTTTCTTCCATCGGGTGGGAAATGTAAACAATTGGTTATGCAAAGCTAACATCGCGATACATGTTGTACACTAAAATGTACAAAAACATTACAAAAATAGAAATGAAAGGCAGCACGTAAATATATCAATTGGGTTCGTTATATTGACGACATTTAACACTGAAATAATGCTACAATTGTTTACATTTCCAAAGGACAGAAAGCAAGCAGAGAAATTTATAGAGACATGGTAGCGTCTCGACGCCAAGTACATGAAAGAAAAGACACCTTGTATATGCCTGTCGCTACCGCTATCATTTACTCGTCGCCCGGCTAATCCAACCTAACCTGAAACTTATTTCATTAATATCTCATCACGCATGCAATATTTTCTAAATTTAAAGGCATTTTTCTTATGTAAACCGCATATAAGCTTTCGAATAAGACCAAATTTCAATAAAATCTGTCCATGCATGACAGAGATGTCATAATATCGTCTCATGTATCAGTCGGAAACGGTAATTTTTTCTTCTGATTCTGATTCTTCTTCTCCAACCAAATTTCGTCAAACATAATACGTATATACACGTTACACGCACACCTTCAGCCAACAGAAACTAATACATGTTTCGTTCGTCATACGCGTTACACGCACACCTTCAGCCAACAGAAACTAACACATGTTTCGTTCGTCATACGCGTTACACGCACACCTTCAGCCAACAGAAACTAACACATGTTTCGTTCGTCAAACGCTATTACGTTACCTTCACTATGCAATCTACTCCAAATTTTGACAGCTTACAGTCAGGTTATAAACCTGGCGAGTGTTAAATAAGGTAAGTTGTAATTGCATTATTAACGCAAATGTCACAATCTGATTCATATTATGAGCAGTTTACGATTTATCCAATGTACGACAAAAGGGTTAATGAATCTGCTACCGCACTCTATCAAATGCTTAAAGTTCATGACATTCCGTTGGGCCATCGTGCTGAACACTTAGATGTGAAATGTTTCCCAAATTTATATCCTTATGGCAGGCCTGCACAGCAAGGCTGTGGCGGGCAAGAGCGCTCTCGATTGCTCGTGAGCAAAGCGAAGAGCGACGCCGTGAGCAGTTCCCCCACTCTGTGGCCAATAGCTGTCGTAGTATGCGTGTAAACTGTAATGTGTGTTGCTGATGTTCCGCGGCACACTTCACTCACGAACACTCCCCACCACGGCCCTCACGGCACTGTCGCTCATAAAGGCGTGGCCTAGTGCTTTACGATACTCTTTCCGCACGCGTCCGAAAATTTTTGCCCGGCGAGCATTCAGCTGTGCACGCCTGGTTTAGGTATTAAAAAATTTCTAGAGGTCGATGATTTTTATGATATCGCTTTAAAGTCTTCGGCTCTTGGCGTATATAAATGCGCGACATTGAGCCAGGACATTTCATATATCTCCCCCGATCAGGTTCGCGCCAAATGTTTTAGAATGCCTCTTCAAGGTAATATGCCCACTGGCAACAACGACGACCCCATCCCCTTAGCAACCCGTAGCTATGTCGTTGTCGTTATTACACACAGCGAGAAGCCGTAGTGTTCAAATGCTTTCATCTTCATTATCATTAAAAGTATCTCGCTGCAGTCCCTCTCCTTTGTGTAAGCCTCTCGCGTCAGGCGGTCACCATGGTGGTTTTATTGGGTGCAAGCCCCACATAATCTCACCCCTCTCGCGGGGGGTGAGGTATCCGTTAGGGATTTCACCATGTAAAAAAAAAAAAAAAAAAAAAAATCTTTTCCCGTTTCTAGTTTCGTCTCTTGTTTTTGGTGAGTTACGACTATTTTCTGGTGAGTGACGTGTTATAATATTTACATTTTCTTCTTTTCTGTTGCTCTTCACAAGTAAACCCATATTTACACGTATCCTTGTTAATCTCTGGTGATTGGTTATTTTATCGTTTGGTTCGAACGTTTCTACATGGGTCATTTTTTCACGTTTTCTACTGTTGTAGCCTTTGTCGAGTCACACTCGAATTATTGAGTAGCACGTTGTATAGGTTCGTCTTGAGGTTTCGTATAATTATGTTACATACAAATATAATATGGAGAAGGTGAGAATAGTTGGTGCATAAAATATTGCACTTTTTTGCTGCCAAGTTGTGATCTTAAATCTCGTTAATATTGCGATGTATGCATGCATGCATGCATGTAAACTGAAAAAAACAGCTAACACGCCTTTGCTAAGTATTGTAATATGTACTTTTACTTACAGGTTGACATGGACAAACGAGGGAAACGTGCGGCCGCGAAACCAGCGCGGTACCAAACAACAACTTCGGAGGAGGAAACCCCGAAACGGCAAAGGACGTCGACCGCGCCGAGACCACCGATTATCGAAGACATCCAAGATCTGAGGGGGATCTTACAGGCAGACATTCCAACAACGTCAACGGGTTTTTCTGCTTCTAACCCGAGTAACATTTATATGTTTCAGGAGACCTCTGCTGCCAGTGTTCCTGCCCCCGCAGCATTCATATATCATCAAGATCCAGGGACATCGTCTGCGCCCGCCACTGTGATCCAGAGAGGGCCGTTGCAACAGATTATAGCGCAGACCCAACCTCCCGATAATGGGTAAATTTACACGTTTCTTTTCTTTGCTATAAGAAATATTGCTGTAAGGACATTTTCTTATAAATGTTAATGTTCGCAGGAGCATGCATGATCGTATAGGATCCATGGAGGCGGAGCTGACGTAAGTATCGCACGTGTATCGTGTTTATTAATACGTTACGTCTCTATCCGTTCTGTTTGCAGAAGAATGAACACTCTGTTGGAGAGTGTTCTCCAATGTGTTCGACCCACCCATAACGGTCCACCGCGAAAACTAGCGGTCATTCCTCTGTCGTCACCGGAGGAGGTGGACTGTTTCGAGGATATCGATGACGAAACTTATTCCAATGTTGTAAGTGAAAACGAAATTATGCTTTTATTTACTTTTATATAATACATACATCAATCTTTACTTACTTTGTTTAGGTTCAATATTTAAAATATGTGGGTGGGTTCAGCCTGAAGACTGCAGTCGAGTTTTGTATGAAGGAAGCCCTCGTCGATGATGTGACAACATCCTTCACGTGGTTCGGCCGAACAGGACAACGGCCGCTGTACAACACCCGGATCACGATTGCGATTTACGGTACGAAGCAATAAGCATATTCATGTTTTTATACATAATTATGCCAACGTCCTTTGCGTGCATTACTTTTTCAGAAGCGGTGTCTGGGAATCCGCATTTCGAGAAGCCGTTCCGATCGGATTTCCAGGCGTCGATGCAGCGGGCACTTCGGACCGCGAAGGAGAGGGTGCGCAGCAGGAAGCGTGGTCCACGCTCGACGGCAGCCCCCAATAATGAACTGCAAAGGCGCCGCGATTTCTGGAGCGACCAGCAGCCGGAAGAAGAAGCTGATGACCTTTGAAGGTCCGTTTTAACGTAACATTAAAAATCATGACATTTAGTGTCGTGACCGTAAAAGTCACGATTTACTGTAGCGTGAAAACGATCCTTAAATACTGTAAAAATTGTATATTTCAGAAATATGCCCATTAAAAGTAGAGATGTGTCTCCTTTTACAGTGGCGAAGAGACCAAACGGTACTTTTCAGTGCCCATTTTAATTGAATCAAACGTAAACAACCTCTCGATGTTTACAATGAACATCAATCGGCACTTTTCAGCGCCCGTTTAATAAAATAATCATGGATTGATACATTCCCAGTATCAATTCAATTTTATACTAATATTGTATTTATTTTCAGAGTTAATTATATATATGTGCCACTTATCGCTGTATTATCAAAAATAAAGAAAACATACCTTTACAAATAAATTTAGAACTTATTTAATAAACCTCGTAGACTTCCGTTTCCGGTCGCGTTGGGTGAAAGGTGTGCTGGAAGCGAGTGGTGTGTGTGGTGTGGAGAAAGTGTAGAGAGAAGGTGAAAAGGGGGAGTGGAGTGCGAGTGTAGAGGTGAAGGGAGAGGTGTGGAAAGGATAGGGATAAGAGGGAAAGGGCTAGGAGTGACGGTGACAGGGATATAGAAGGGAGAAGGGAAGGTTTGGAGGTTAGGGATAGTAGTGAGAGAAGTGTGGCGGGAAGGAGCAAGGATAGGTGCAAGGGGTGACGCCTAGCGGAGAGGAAAGGAGGTAGAGGTGTCGGAAGAGAAGGCGGGAATTTTTAAACGGGGGAAAAGGATAGGGGAGAATGTTGAAAGGGAATGTCGAGGGGATTGGGGCGGGAGGGTATGGGGGAGAAGGGCAGTCAGGGGGGAGGGGGGAAGGGGGGAGGGCAAGGGGAGTGAAGCGGTAAAGGAAAGGAATAGGAAGGACAGTGGAAGTAGTGTGGGGAGCAGTATGGGGAGCATGGAGGGTGGTATGGGAAAAAAGAGAGAAAGAGAGGAGGAGGTGGGGAATTCAGAAAGAGAAGGGTGGAGAGGGTTTAAAAAGTGTGGCAAAACGGGAAGGTCACCGGTAAAAGGGGGCAAAGAAGGGGAGGAGCTGTGAGGAGGGGGGATGGAAGGAGTGATGATGGAGTTAATAAGGGAGATAAGGGAGATGAAAGAGGAGATGAGGAAAGAGAGGGAGGAAAGAAGAATGATGGAGGAGGAATGGAGGGGGGAAAGAAGGAAGTGGTAAGAGTGGATGAGGGAAGAGAAGGCGAGGAGAGAAGGATTGGAGGAAAAGTTGGAAAAGTTGGAAGGAAGGGACAGAAGAATGATGGAAGTGATAGAGAAGGTGGAGAGCTGGGAGAAAGGAGGAGGAAGGGGTAAGGAAGGGGTGGAGGAGGGGCAGGTGGAGGAATGGAAAATAAGGATGAGAAGGATAGAGGTAATGCAGGATAGGAAGGATAGGGAGGGAAGGAGGAACAATGTAATAATAAGGAGATTGGGGTGGGAAGGAGGGGAGGTGGAGGAGGGGGTGAAGAAGCTTTGGGAGAGGTTGGGGCTGGAGGGGGTGGGTATGAAGGAGGTGACAAGGATAGGAAAAGCGGGAGGGGATGGAAGAGGAATGGTGCTAGTAAAGTTGGCGGGAAGGGAGGAAAAAAGGAAAGTTATGGAGGCAAGGAAAAAGTTGAAGGTAGGGAAGGAGAGGATTGAGGATGACCTCACGGAGGAGGAGAGAAGGGGGAAGTGGAAGATAGAGAGAGAGGCAGAGGAGGAGAGGAGGAAAGGGATGAATGTACAGGTGGGGTACATGAAAATGTGGGTGAATGGGAGGATGAAGAGGTGGGATGAAATAGGAGAGAAATGGATGGAGGATCAGGGAAACGAGAAAGGGGGGAAAGGAGGGGGGGGGAGAGGTTAAGGGAGGGAGGGGAGGTAGTGGGGGAAGGAAGCTATAAGGTGGCTTTCTGGAACGTGGCAGGGGTGAAAAATAAGGATATAGAGTTCTGGAAGGGTTTGGAGGAATGGGAGGTAGTGGTACTGTGTGAGACGTGGATAGAGGAAAGGGACTGGGAAAGGGTGAGATGTAAGTTTCCAAGGGGGTATGTGTGGGAGAAGCAGTGGGCAAGAAGGGAGAATAAGAAGGGAAGGGCAAGGGGGGGAATGATAATGGGGGTCAGGAAGGGGTTGGAAACAAGGGAAGGGGAAGGGGGGGGAGAAGGAGGGCATAATGATGAAGAGGGTGAGGATGGGTGGGGAGTGGTGGGTGGTGGTGGGGGTGTACGTAAATAAGGATCTGCAGAGGAAGCTGGAGGAACTAGAGGAGTGAATGGGGGGGAGAGAGGATGGAGTGAGAGTAGTGATAGGTGGAGATTTTAACGCAAGGACGGGGGGTGAGGGGGGTGAGATTTGGGGGGAGATGAGGAAGAGAAGGGACGGGAAAGTAGGAGGTCGAAGGACGGAGAGGTGAATAATGAGGGGAGGAGGCTGTGTAGCTTTCTGGAGGAGAGGGGGTGGGGGATATTGAATGGAAACGTAAAAGGGGATGAGGAGGGGGAGTGGACATACACGGGAGGAAGAGGGAATTCAGTGATAGACTATGTGATAGGGAACGGGGATACGAGGGAAAGAGTGGAGAGAATGGAAGTGGCGGAAAGGGTGGAGTCGGACCATCACCCAGTGGTGGTATGGTTGAGGGGGGAGGGCAGGCAGGGGGTATTAGGGGGAAAAAGGGGGAGGGAAGGGGGGTAGCAAGGGGAAACTGGACAGAAAAGGGAAGGGAGGAGTTCATAAGGGCATTTGGTAAGAGGGAGGGAGAGGGCAGAGGAATCCAGGAAGAATGGAGGGAGTTGAGGGACAGGATAAAAGGGGTGATAAAGAAGGTGGGGCAAGGAGGGGAGAGGGTGGGACGGAGAGGTTGGTGGGATAAGGAATGTAAGGAGGAGAAATGGAAGGTAAGAAGGGAGCTGAGGAGATGGAGGAGGGAGGGAGGAGACGGGGAAGAATATAGGAAAAAGAAAAAGGACTATAAGAGTATGTGTGAGGGGAAAAAGAGGAAGGAGGTAGAAAGGTGGGAGAGGGAGATGGAGGGGGTGAAGACAGAGGGGCAGGTGTGGAGAGTAGTAAATAGGGAGAGGGGGAGAAGAAGGAGGGTGGAGGAGGAGATTAGAATGGAGGAGTGGGAGGAATATTTTAGGGGGCTACTAGGAGGAGTAGAGTGGAGGGTGAGAAAAGGGGGAGAAAGAAGGAGGGGGGAGGACGAGGAGAGAGAGTTAAGTAAGGAGGAGGTGAGGAGGGTGGTAAGGAATCTGAAGGATTGGAAGGCAGGAGGGGGGGATGGGATAGCAAACGAGGTGTGGAAGTATGGTGGGATAGAGGTGGAGGGGTGGTTATGGGATATTTGTAATAGGGTGTGGAAGGGGGAAGGATGGATGGAGGACTGGAGGGAAGGGGTAGTGGTACCGGTGGTGAAGAGGGGGGCTGGAAAGAGGGTAGAAGATTATAGGGGGGTGACGCTGACACAGACGGCGTACAAAGTGTATGCGTCTGTGTTGGCGGAAAGGTTAAGAGAGGAGGTAGAAGGGAAGAAGTTGCTGCCACCGAGTCAGGCCGGCTTTAGGAGGGGAAGGGGTTGCATAGACAACATTTATGTGTTGAACTTTCTGTTGAATAGGCAGGTGACGAGGAAAGAGAGGAAGATGGTGGTTTTCTTCATTGACCTAAAGGCGGCCTTTGACTCGGTGGACAGGGAGGTTTTAGTAAAGGCGATGAGGAGGAGAGGAGTGAGGGAGGGGCTAGTGGAGAGATGTGAGGAGGTGTTGAGGGAAACGGTATGTAGGGTAAAGGTGGGGGACGAGAGGGGGAGGGTGTTTTGGACGGCTAGAGGGGTAAGGCAGGGTTGCCCACTGAGCCCTAGCCTGTTTACACTGCTCCTGGCGGATTTGGACGAGGAGATGGAAAAGGGTGGATGGGGAGGGGTGAGGTTAGGGGGTAAAATGTTTACACCCTGGCGTATGCCGATGATGTGGCGGTGTTGGCGGAGGATGAGGAGGGAATGAAGGGGATGATGGCGAGGCTGGAAAAGTATTTGGATGGGAAGGGATTACAACTGAATGTGGGAAAATCAAAGATGATGCGATGTAGGAAGGGGGGGGGGGGGGAGGTGGAAGAAGGTGGTATGGAGATGGAAGGGAAAGGAGGTGGAGGAGGTGAAGGAGTTCACGTATCTGGGGTATACCTTAATGGCGAATGGGGGGCAGGAGGCACAGGTGAGGGATAGGGTGAGGAAAGCGGCGGCGGTGATGGGGCAGGTGTGGGGTATTGGGAAGAGGAAATTTGGGAAGGATTGGGGGAAAAGGGTGTGGCTGTTTGACAGATTGGTGTGGGCCACGATGGGGTATGGTGCAGAAATATGGGGTTGGAAGGAGAGAAAAGGGGTGGAGGGGTTGCAGGAGACGTACTTGAGATGGGTGCTGGGGGTAGATTGGTATACCCCGGGATATATGGTGAGGGAGGTGTTAAGGAGGGACATGATGAAAGGAAGGGCGGGGATGAGGGCGTGGGCATATGAGAGGAAGTTAGAGGAGGGGCAGGGGGGGAGTTGGCGAGGGATTGTTGGGAGGAGCTAAAAGGTAGGGCGAGGAGGGGAAAGGTGCTGGAGGGATGGGAGGAGGAAAGAAAGGGATTTTTTGAGGAGAGAGGGTGGACAGTGGAAGGAGTGGAGGTGGTGAGGGGAAGGGGAGAAATGAGGGGGGAGGAGCTGGTTGGCAGGGGAAGAAGGCGAGAGGAGATGGAAAGATGGGAAAAGATAAATAATTCCAGATATAATAGGTGGTATGGGAGGATAAAAGGAGGGGGGGGTGCCTGGATATTTGAAGAGGGGGTGGGGGGAGAATAGGTAGAGAAGGATGGCAAGGTAGAGGTTGGGGAATGAGATGAGAGGAGGGAGGTATTGGAGGGAGGAGGAGGAGAGGAAATGTAGGATGTGTGGATGGGGGGAGGAAACGTAGGAGCACGTGTAGGAGGTGTGTACGGAATGGGGGAAGGAAAGGGGATGGCAGGATGTGGCGAGGGAGGTGTTGTGTGATGAGGGAAGTGGAGAGGAATGGATAAGGAGGGTGGAAGAAATGAGGGGGGTGACAGTGGAAGAGTGGAAGATCAAGGAATGTGAGAGACAGGAGGCGAGCGGAAGCGGGGGTCAGAGGTTAGGGTGGGCAGGGGAGGGAAGGGTGTACGTGGCGGGGGAGGGAGAGCGAGAGAGCGAGCGGGAGAGCGGAGAGGCGAGCGGGGGAGCAAGCGGGGGAGCGGGCGTGCGAGCGGGCGAGCGAGCGGGCGAGCGAGCGTGCGAGCGGGATGGGGGGGGGGAGAGAGTAAGGCGTTATAGGTTTAAGGAGTAATTGTAAGAGTAGGTTTAAGAATTGTAAACCCCGAGGGGAAACAATAAAGTATTACTATTAATTAATATTCTGGAGGGAGGACAAACGAAATCTTGGGGGGACATACGTCTTCTACATCTACACAACCGAAGTGAATCGTTGGACAAACAATTTTATTGTTTGTTTAATAAATAATCGAACTTATACGCGATCGCTTCACCAATACCTTCCTTTTTCGTGATTTTAATTAATAATTCGAATCTGGAGGGCGGACAAACCAAATCTTGGGGTGGACAAACGTCTTCTACATCTACATTACCGAATTGAATCGTTGGACAAACGATTTTATTGTTTGTTTAATAAATAATCGAACCTATACGCGATCGCTTCACCAATACCTTTCTTTATCGTGATTTTAATTAATAATTCGATTCGGGAAGGCGGACAAACGAAATCTAGGGGTGGACAAACGTTTTCTACATCTACACTACCCAACTGAATCGTTGGACAAACGATTTTATTGTTTGTTTAATAAATAATCGAACTTATACGCGATCGCTTCACCAATACGTTTCTTTTTCGCGATTTTAAATAATAATTCGATTCGGGAGGGCGGACAAACCAAATCTTGGGGTGGACAAACGTATTCTACATCTACACTACCGAATTGAATCGTTGGACAAACGATTTTATTGTTTGTAGAATAAAGAATCGAACCTATACGCGATCGCTTCAACAATACCTTTCTTTATCGTGATTTTAATTAATAATTCGATTCTGGGGAGTGGACAAACGAAATATAGGGGTGGACAAACGTTTTCTACATCTACACTACCGAATTGAATCGTTGGACAAACGATTTTATTGTTTGTTAAATAAATAAACTAACTTATACGCGATCGCTTCACCAATACCTTCCTTTTTCGTGATTTTAATTAATAATTCGAATCTGGAGGACGGACAAACCAAATCTTGGGGTGGACAAAGGCCTTCTACATCTACATTACCGAATTGAATCGTTGGAAAAACGATTTTAATGTTTATTTAATAAATAATCGAACTTATACGCGATCGCTTCACCAATACCTTCCTTTTTCGTGATTTTAATTAATAATTCGATTCTGGAGGGTGGACAAACGAAATCTTGGGGTGGATAAACGTCTTCTACATCTACACTACCGAATTGAATCGTTGGACAAACGATTTTATTGTTTGTTTAATAAATAATACAACCTAAACGCGATCGCTTCACCAATACCTTTCATTATCGTGATTTTAATTAATAATTCGATTCTGGAGGGTGGGCAAACGTAATCTTGGGGTGCACAAACGTCTTCTACATCTACACTACCGAATTGAATCGTTGGACAAACGATTTTAATGTTTGTTTAATAAATACTCGATATTATACGCGATCGCTTCACCAATACCTTCCTTTTTCGTGATTTTAATTAATAATTCGAATCTGGAGGGCGGACAAACTAAATTTTGGCGTGCACAAACGTCTTCTACATCTACATTACCGAATTGACTCGTTGGACAAACGATTTTAATGTTTGTTTAATAAATACTCGAAATTATACGCGATCGCTTCACCAATACCTTCCTTTTTCGAGATTTTAATTAATAATTCGAATCTGGTGGGCGGACAAACGAAATCTTGGGGTCGACAAACGTCTTCTACATCTACACTACCGAACTGCATCGTTGGACAAACGATTTCATTGTTTGTTTAATAAAAAATCGAACTTATACTCAATCGCTTCACCAATACCTTTCTCTTTCGCGATTTGAATTAATAATTCGATTCTGGAGGGCGGACAAACCAAATCTTGGGGTGGATATACGTCTTCTACATCTACACTACCGAATTGAATCGTTGGACAAACGATTTCATTCTTTGTTTAATAAATAATCGAACTTATACGCGATCGCTTCACCAATATCTTCCTTTTTCGCCATTTTAATTAATAATTCGATTCTGGAGGGTGGATAAACGAAATCTTGGGGTGCACAAACGTCTTCTACATTAACACTTCCGCATTGAATCGTTGGACAAACGATTTCATTCTTTGTTTAATAAATAATCGAACCTATACGCGATCGCTTCACCAATACCTTTCTTTATCGTGATTTTAATTAATAATTCGATTCTGGGGGGTGGACAAACGAAATCTTGGGGTGAACAAACGTCTTCTACATCTACACTACCGAATTGAATCGTTGGACAAACGATTTTATTGTTTGTTTAATAAATAAACAAACTTATACGCGATCGCTTCACCAATACCCTTCTTTTTCGCGATTTTAATTATTATTTCGATTCTGGAGTGTGGACAAACGAAATCTAGGGGTGGACAAACGTCTTCTACATCAACACTACCGAATGGAATCGTTGGACAAACGATTTTATTGTTTATTTAATAATTAATCGGACTTATGCGCGATCGCTTCACCAATACCTTTCTTTTTCGAGATTTTAATTAATAATTCGATTCTGGAAGGTGGACAAACGAAATCTAGGGGTGGACAAACGTCTTCTACATCTACGCTACCGAATTGAATCGTTGGACAAACGACTTTATTGTTTGTTTAATAAATAATCGAACTTATACGCGATCGCTTCACCAATACCTTCCTTTTTCGTGATTTTAATTAATAATGCGATTCTGGAGGGTGGACAAACGAAATCTTGGGGTGGATAAACGTCTTCTACATCTACACTACCGAATTGAATCGTTGGACAAACGATTTTATTGTTTGTTTAGTAAATAATCGAACCTATACGCGATCGCTTCACCAATACCTTCCTTTATCGTGATTTTAATTAATAATTCGATTCGGGAAGGCGGACAAACGAAATCTAGGGGTGGACAAACGTTTTCTACATCTACACTACCCAACTGAATCGTTGGACAAACGATTTTATTGTTTGTTTAATAAATAATCGAACTTATACGCGATCGCTTCACCAATACGTTTCTTTTTCGCGATTTTAAGTAATAATTCGATTCGGGAGGGCGGACAAACCAAATCTTGGGGTGGACAAACGTATTCTACATCTACATTACCGAATTGAATCGTTGGACAAACGATTTTAATGTTTATTTAATAAATAATCGAACTTATACGCGATCGCTTCACCAATACCTTCCTTTTTCGTGATTTTAATTAATAATTCGATTCTGGAGGGTGGACAAACGAAATCTTGGGGTGGATAAACATCTTCTACATCTACACTACCGAATTGAATCGTTGGACAAACGATTTTATTGTTTGTTTAATAAATAATAGATCCTATACGCGATCGCTTCACCAATACCTTTCATTATCGTGATTTTAATTAATAATTCGATTCTGGGGGCTGGACAAACGAAATCTAGGGGTGGACAAATGTTTTCTACATATACACTACCGAACTGCATCGTTGGACAAACGATTTCATTGTTTGTTTAATAAAAAATCGAACTTATACTCAATCGCTTCACCAATACTTTTCTCTTTCGCGATTTGAATTAATAATTCGATTCTGGAGGGCGGACAAACCAAATCTTGGGGTGGATATACGTCTTCTACATCTACACTACCGAATTGAATCGCTGGACAAACGATTTTATTCTTTGTTTAATAAATAATCGAACCTATACGCGATCGCTTCACCAATTCCTTTCTTTTTCGTGATTTTAATTAATAATTCGATTCTGGGGGGTGGACAAACGAAATCTAGGGGTGGACAAACGTTTTCTACATCTACACTACCGAATTGAATCGTTGAACAAACGATTTTATTGTTTGTTTAATAAATAATCGAACTTATACGCGATCGCTTCACCAATACCCTTCTTTTTCGCGATGTTAATTAATATTGAGATTCTGGAGGGTGGGCAAACGTAATCTTGGGGTGCACAAACGTCTTCTACATCTACATTACCGAATTGAATCGTTGGACAAACGATTTTATTCTTTGTTTAATAAATAATCGAACCTATACGCGATCGCTTCACCAATACCTTTCTTTATCGTGATTTTAATTCATAATTCGATTCTGGGGGGTGGACAAACGAAATCTTGGGGTGAACAAACGTCTTCTACATCTACACTACCGAATTGAATCGTTGGACAAACGATTTTATTGTTTGTTTAATAAATAAACAAACTTATACGCGATCGCTTCACCAATACCCTTCTTTTTCGCGATTTTAATTATTATTTCGATTCTGGAGGGTGTGCAAACCAAATCTTGGGGTGGATATACGTCTTCTACATCTACACTACCGAATTGAATCGTTGGACAAACGATTTCATTCTTTGTTTAATAAATAATCGAACTTATACGCGATCGCTTCACCAATATCTTCCTTTTTCGCCATTTTAATTAATAATTCGATTCTGGAGGGTGGATAAACGAAATCTTGGGGTGCACAAACGTCTTCTACATTAACACTTCCGCATTGAATCGTTGGACAAACGATTTCATTCTTTGTTTAATAAATAATCGAACCTATACGCGATCGCTTCACCAATACCTTTCTTTATCGTGATTTTAATTAATAATTCGATTCTGGGGGGTGGACAAACGAAATCTTGGGGTGAACAAACGTCTTCTACATCTACACTACCGAATTGAATCGTTGGACAAACGATTTTATTGTTTGTTTAATAAATAAACAAACTTATACGCGATCGCTTCACCAATACCCTTCTTTTTCGCGATTTTAATTATTATTTCGATTCTGGAGTGTGGACAAACGAAATCTAGGGGTGGACAAACGTCTTCTACATCAACACTACCGAATGGAATCGTTGGACAAACGATTTTATTGTTTA
This sequence comes from Andrena bucephala, assembly GCA_947577245.1. NCBI lineage: Eukaryota > Metazoa > Arthropoda > Insecta > Hymenoptera > Andrenidae > Andrena > Andrena bucephala. The sequence goes on along the minus strand of OX387718.1, from coordinate 16,546,524 downwards.
TTTAATAATTAATCGGACTTATGCGCGATCGCTTCACCAATACCTTTCTTTTTCGAGATTTTAATTAATAATTCGATTCTGGAAGGTGGACAAACGAAATCTAGGGGTGGACAAACGTCTTCTACATCTACGCTACCGAATTGAATCGTTGGACAAACGACTTTATTGTTTGTTTAATAAATAATCGAACTTATACGCGATCGCTTCACCAATACCTTCCTTTTTCGTGATTTTAATTAATAATGCGATTCTGGAGGGTGGACAAACGAAATCTTGGGGTGGATAAACGTCTTCTACATCTACACTACCGAATTGAATCGTTGGACAAACGATTTTATTGTTTGTTTAGTAAATAATCGAACCTATACGCGATCGCTTCACCAATACCTTCCTTTATCGTGATTTTAATTAATAATTCGATTCGGGAAGGCGGACAAACGAAATCTAGGGGTGGACAAACGTTTTCTACATCTACACTACCCAACTGAATCGTTGGACAAACGATTTTATTGTTTGTTTAATAAATAATCGAACTTATACGCGATCGCTTCACCAATACGTTTCTTTTTCGCGATTTTAAGTAATAATTCGATTCGGGAGGGCGGACAAACCAAATCTTGGGGTGGACAAACGTATTCTACATCTACATTACCGAATTGAATCGTTGGACAAACGATTTTAATGTTTATTTAATAAATAATCGAACTTATACGCGATCGCTTCACCAATACCTTCCTTTTTCGTGATTTTAATTAATAATTCGATTCTGGAGGGTGGACAAACGAAATCTTGGGGTGGATAAACATCTTCTACATCTACACTACCGAATTGAATCGTTGGACAAACGATTTTATTGTTTGTTTAATAAATAATAGATCCTATACGCGATCGCTTCACCAATACCTTTCATTATCGTGATTTTAATTAATAATTCGATTCTGGGGGCTGGACAAACGAAATCTAGGGGTGGACAAATGTTTTCTACATATACACTACCGAACTGCATCGTTGGACAAACGATTTCATTGTTTGTTTAATAAAAAATCGAACTTATACTCAATCGCTTCACCAATACTTTTCTCTTTCGCGATTTGAATTAATAATTCGATTCTGGAGGGCGGACAAACCAAATCTTGGGGTGGATATACGTCTTCTACATCTACACTACCGAATTGAATCGCTGGACAAACGATTTTATTCTTTGTTTAATAAATAATCGAACCTATACGCGATCGCTTCACCAATTCCTTTCTTTTTCGTGATTTTAATTAATAATTCGATTCTGGGGGGTGGACAAACGAAATCTAGGGGTGGACAAACGTTTTCTACATCTACACTACCGAATTGAATCGTTGAACAAACGATTTTATTGTTTGTTTAATAAATAATCGAACTTATACGCGATCGCTTCACCAATACCCTTCTTTTTCGCGATGTTAATTAATATTGAGATTCTGGAGGGTGGGCAAACGTAATCTTGGGGTGCACAAACGTCTTCTACATCTACATTACCGAATTGAATCGTTGGACAAACGATTTTATTCTTTGTTTAATAAATAATCGAACCTATACGCGATCGCTTCACCAATACCTTTCTTTATCGTGATTTTAATTCATAATTCGATTCTGGGGGGTGGACAAACGAAATCTTGGGGTGAACAAACGTCTTCTACATCTACACTACCGAATTGAATCGTTGGACAAACGATTTTATTGTTTGTTTAATAAATAAACAAACTTATACGCGATCGCTTCACCAATACCCTTCTTTTTCGCGATTTTAATTATTATTTCGATTCTGGAGGGTGTGCAAACGTAATCTTGGGGGGACAAACGTCTTCTACATCTACACATCCGAAGTGAATCGTTGGACAAACAATTTTATTGTTTGTTTAATAAATAATCGAACTTATACGCGATCGCTTTACCAATACCTTTCTTTATCGTGATTTTAATTAAAAATTCGATTCTGGAGGTTGGACAATCGAAATCTAGGGGTGGAGAAACGTCTTCTACATCTTCCCTACCGAATTGAATCGTTGAACATACGATTTTATTGTGTGTTTAATAAATAAACGAACTTATACGCGATCGCTTCACCAATACCTTCTTTTTCATGATTTTAATTAATAATTCGAATCTGGAGGGCGGACAATCCAAATCTTGGGGTGGACAAAGGTCTTCTACATCTACATTACCGAATTGAATCGTTGGACAAACGATTTTAATGTCTATTTAATAAATAATCGAACTTATACCCGATCGCTTCACCAATACCTTCCTCTTTCGTGATTTTAATTAATAATTCGATTCTGGAGGGTGGACAAACGAAATCTTGGGGTGGATAAACGTCTTCTACATCTACACTGCCGAATTGAATCGTTGGACAAACGATTTTATTGTTTGTTTAATAAATAAACAAACTTATACGCGATCGCTTCACCAATACCCTTCTTTTTCGCGCTTTTAATTATTATTTCGATTCTGGAGGGTGTGCAAACGTAATCTTGGCGTGCACAAGCGTCTTCTACATCTACATTACCGAATTGACTCGTTGGACAAACGATTTTAATGGTTGTTTAATAAATACTCGAAATTATACGCGATCGCTTCACCAATACCTTCCTTTTTCGAGATTTTAATTAATAATTCGAATCTGGTGGGCGGACAAACGAAATCTTGGGGTCGACAAACGTCTTCTACATCTACACTACCGAACTGCATCGTTGGACAAACGATTTCATTGTTTGTTTAATAAAAAATCGAACTTATACTCAATCGCTTCACCAATACTTTTCTCTTTCGCGATTTGAATTAATAATTCGATTCTGGAGGGCGGACAAACCAAATCTTGGGGTGGATATACGTCTTCTACATCTACACTACCGAATTGAATTGTTGGACAAACGATTTTATTCTTTGTTTAATAAATAATCGAACCTATACGCGATCGCTTCACCAATACCTTCCTTTATCGTGATTTTAATGAAAAATTCGATTCTGGAGGTTGGACAAACGAAATCTAGGGGTGGATAAACGTCTTCTACATCTACCCTACCGAATTGAATCGTTGGACAAACGATTTTATTGTTTGTTTAAAGAATAAACGAACTTATACGCGATCGCTTCACCAATACCCTTCTTTTTCGCGATGGTAATTAATATTGAGATTCTGGAGGGTGGGCAAACGTAATCTTGGGGTGCACAAACGTCTTCTACATCTACACTACCGAATTGAATCGTTGGACAAACGATTTTATTGTTTGTTTAATAAATAATCGAACCTATACGCGATCGCTTCACCAATACCTTTCTTTATCGTGATTTTAATTAATAATTCGATTCTGGGGGGTGGACAAACGAAATCTAGGGGTGGACAAACGTTTTCTACATCTACACTACCGAATTGAATCGTTGAACAAACGATTTTATTGTTTGTTTAATAAATAAACGAACTTATACGCGATCGCTTCACCAATACCCTTCTTTTTCGCGATGTTAATTAATATTGAGATTCTGGAGGGTGGGCAAATGTAATCTTGGGGTGCACAAACGTCTTCTACATCTACATTACCGAATTGAATCGTTGGACAAACGATTTTATTCTTTGTTTAATAAATAATCGAACCTATACGCGATCGCTTCACCAATACCTTCCTTTATCGTGATTTTAATTCATAATTCGATTCTGGGGGGTGGACAAACGAAATCTTGGGGTGAACAAACGTCTTCTACATCTACACTACCGAATTGAATCGTTGGACAAACGATTTTATTGTTTGTTTAATAAATAAACAAACTTATACGCGATCGCTTCACCAATACCCTTCTTTTTCGCGCTTTTAATTAATAATTCGAATCTGGAGGGCGGACAAACGAAATCTTGGGGTCGACAAACGTCTTCTACATCTAGACTACCGAATTGAATCGTTGGACAAACGATTTTATTGTTTGTTTAATAAATAATCGAACCTATACGCGATCGCTTCACCAACACCTTTCTTTATCGTGATTTTAATTAATAATTCGATTCGGGAAGGCGGACAAACGAAATCTAGGGGTGGGCAAACGTTTCCTACATCTACACTACCCAACTGAATCGTTGGACAAACGATTTTATTGTTTGTAGAATAAATAATCGAACCTATACGCGATCGCTTCAACAATACCTTTCTTTATCGTGATTTTAATTAATAATTCGATTCTGGGGGGTGGACAAACGAAATCTAGGGGTGGACAAACGTTTTCTACATCTACACTACCGAATTGAATCTTTGGACAAACGATTTTATTGTTTGTTTAATAATTAATCGAACTTGTACGCGATCGCTTCACCAATACCTTTCTTTTTCGCGATTTTAATTAAAAATTCGATTCTGGAGGTTGGACAAACGAAATCTAGGGGTGGATAAACGTCTTCTACATCTACCCTACCGAAGTGAATCGTTGGACAAACGATTTTATTGTTTGTTAAATAAATATACGAACTTATACGCGATCGCTTCACCAATACCTTCCTTTTTCGTGATTTTAATTAATAATTCGAATCTGGAGGGCGGACAAACTAAATTTTGGCGTGCACAAGCGTCTTCTACATCTACATTACCGAATTGACTCGTTGGACAAACGATTTTAATGGTTGTTTAATAAATACTCGAAATTATACGCGATCGCTTCACCAATACCTTCCTTTTTCGAGATTTTAATTAATAATTCGAATCTGGTGGGCGGACAAACAAAATCTTGGGGTCGACAAACGTCTTCTACATCTACACTACCGAACTGCATCGTTGGACAAACGATTTCATTGTTTGTTTAATAAAAAATCGAACTTATACTCAATCGCTTCACCAATACTTTTCTCTTTCGCGATTTGAATTAATAATTCGATTCTGGAGGGCGGACAAACCAAATCTTGGGGTGGATATACGTCTTCTACATCTACACTACCGAATTGAATTGTTGGACAAACGATTTTATTCTTTGTTTAATAAATAATCGAACCTATACGCGATCGCTTCACCAATACCTTCCTTTATCGTGATTTTAATGAAAAATTCGATTCTGGAGGTTGGACAAACGAAATCTAGGGGTGGATAAACGTCTTCTACATCTACCCTACCGAATTGAACCGTTGGACAAACGATTTTATTGTTTGTTTAAAGAATAAACGAACTTATACGCGATCGCTTCACCAATACCCTTCTTTTTCGCGATGGTAATTAATATTGAGATTCTGGAGGGTGGGCAAACGTAATCTTGACGTGCACAAACGTCTTCTACATCTACACTACCGAACTGCATCGTTGGACAAACGATTTCATTGTTTGTTTAATAAAAAATCGAACTTATACTCAATCGCTTCACCAATACTTTTCTCTTTCGCGATTTGAATTAATAATTCGATTCTGGAGGGCGGACAAACCAAATCTTGGGGTGGATATACGTCTTCTACATCTGCACTACCGAATTGAATTGTTGGACAAACGATTTTATTCTTTGTTTAATAAATAATCGAACCTATACGCTATCGCTTCACCAATACCTTTCTTTATCGTGATTTTAATTAATAATTCGATTCTGGGGGGTGGACAAACGAAATCTAGGGGTGGACAAACGTTTTCTACATCTACACTACCGAATTGAATCGTTGAACAAACGATTTTATTGTTGGTTTAATAAATAAACGAACTTATACGCGATCGCTTCACCAATACCCTTCTTTTTCGCGATGTTAATTAATATTGAGATTCTGGAGGGTGGGCAAACGTAATCTTGGGGTGCACAAACGTCTTCTACATCTACATTACCGAATTGAATCGTTGGACAAACGATTTTATTCTTTGTTTAATAAATAATCGAACCTATACGCGATCGCTTCACCAATACCTTTCTTTATCGTGATTTTAATTCATAATTCGATTCTGGGGGGTGGACAAACGAAATCTTGGGGTGAACAAACGTCTTCTACATCTACACTACCGAATTGAATCGTTGGACAAACGATTTTATTGTTTGTTTAATAAATAAACAAACTTATACGCGATCGCTTCACCAATACCCTTCTTTTTCGCGCTTTTAATTAATAATTCGAATCTGGAGGGCGGACAAACGAAATCTTGGGGTCGACAAACGTCTTCTACATCTAGACTACCGAATTGAATCGTTGGACAAACGATTTTATTGTTTGTTTAATAAATAATCGAACCTATACGCGATCGCTTCACCAACACCTTTTGTTTATCGTGATTTTAATTAATAATTCGATTCGGGAAGGCGGACAAACGAAATCTAGGGGTGGGCAAACGTTTTCTACATCTACACTACCCAACTGAATCGTTGGACAAACGATTTTATTGTTTGTAGAATAAATAATCGAACCTATACGCGATCGCTTCAACAATACCTTTCTTTATCGTGATTTTAATTAATAATTCGATTCTGGGGGGTGGACAAACGAAATCTTGGGGTGAACAAACGTCTTCTACATCTACACTACCGAATTGAATCGTTGGACAAACGATTTTATTGTTTGTTTAATAAATAATCGAACCTATACGCGATCGCTTCACCAACACCTTTCTTTATCGTGATTTTAATTAATAATTCGATTCTGGGGGGTGGACAAACGAAATCTAGGGGTGGACAAACGTTTTCTACATCTACACTACCGAATGGAATCGTTGGACAAACGATTTTATTGTTTGTTTAATAATTAATCGAACTTGTACGCGATCGCTTCACCAATACCTTTCTTTTTCGCGATTTTAATTAAAAATTCGATTCTGGAGGTTGGACAAACGAAATCTAGGGGTGGATAAACGTCTTCTACATCTACCCTACCGAAGTGAATCGTTGGACAAACGATTTTATTGTTTGTTAAATAAATATACGAACTTATACGCGATCGCTTCACCAATACCTTCCTTTTTCGTGATTTTAATTAATAATTCGAATCTGGAGGGCGGACAAACCAAATCTTGGGGTGGACAAAGGTCTTCTACATCTACATTACCGAATTGAATCGTTGGACAAACGATTTTAATGTTTATTTAATAAATAATCGAACTTATACGCGATCGCTTCACCAATACCTTCCTTTTTCGTGATTTTAATTAATAATTCGATTCTGGAGGAAGGACAAACGAAATCTTGGGGGGACAAACGTCTTCTACATCTACACATCCGAAGTGAATCGTTGGACAAACAATTTTATTGTTTGTTTAATAAATAATCGAACTTATACGCGATCGCTTTACCAATACCTTTCTTTATCGCGATTTTAATTAAAAATTCGATTCTGGAGGTTGGACAATCGAAATCTAGGGGTGGATAAACGTCTTATACATCTTCCCTACCGAATTGAATCGTTGGACAAACGATTTTATTGTGTGTTTAATAAATAAACGAACTTATACGCGATCGCTTCACCAATACCCTCCTTTTTCGCGATTTTAATTAATATTTCGATTCTGGAGGGTGGGCAAACGTAATCTTGGGGTGCACAAACGTCTTCTACATATACACTACCGAATTGAATCGTTGGACAAACGATTTTAATGTTTGTTTAATAAATACTCGATATTATACGCGATCGCTTCACCAATACCTTCCTTTTTCGTGATTTTAATTAATAATTCGAATCTGGAGGGCGGACAAACTAAATTTTGGCGTGCACAAGCGTCTTCTACATCTACATTACCGAATTGACTCGTTGGACAAACGATTTTAATGGTTGTTTAATAAATACTCGAAATTATACGCGATCGCTTCACCAATACCTTCCTTTTTCGAGATTTTAATTAATAATTCGAATCTGGTGGGCGGACAAACGAAATCTTGGGGTCGACAAACGTCTTCTACATCTACACTACCGAACTGCATCGTTGGACAAACGATTTCATTGTTTGTTTAATAAAAAATCGAACTTATACTCAATCGCTTCACCAATACTTTTCTCTTTCGCGATTTGAATTAATAATTCGATTCTGGAGGGCGGACAAACCAAATCTTGGGGTGGATATACGTCTTCTACATCTACACTACCGAATTGAATTGTTGGACAAACGATTTTATTCTTTGTTTAATAAATAATCGAACCTATACGCGATCGCTTCACCAATACCTTCCTTTATCGTGATTTTAATGAAAAATTCGATTCTGGAGGTTGGACAAACGAAATCTAGGGGTGGATAAACGTCTTCTACATCTACCCTACCGAATTGAATCGTTGGACAAACGATTTTATTGTTTGTTTAAAGAATAAACGAACTTATACGCGATCGCTTCACCAATACCCTTCTTTTTCGCGATGGTAATTAATATTGAGATTCTGGAGGGTGGGCAAACGTAATCTTGGGGTGCACAAACGTCTTCTACATCTACACTACCGAATTGAATCGTTGGACAAACGATTTTATTGTTTGTTTAATAAATAATCGAACCAGTAGTAGGGCTATGCCGATTCTGGATCAGAGGCGAGGGGTGAGGCGGGGCGGGGGGTACCGCGCTGTTGCACGAGATGGACGAGGGGGTGAGGCGGGGCGGGGGGTACCGAGTTCGTGGGTGAGGGGGTGACGTCACAGGGGAGGGGGATTACAAAATGGCGTCGACCGAGTTCGTGGGTGCGGGGGATGACGTCACAGGGGAAGGGGGATTTCAAAATTTTCAAAATGGCGTCGCGCGCGCAGGTCGAGTTCGTTGACGAGGGGGCTGACGTCACAGGGGAGGGGGAGGATTTTCAAAATTTCAAAATGGCGTCGCGCGCATTTCGTATTGGCGCCACCTATTGGTTGTTTAAGGTACTTTGGGTCCGCGTCGGTATTTGGGCCCGCCTTGGTAAATTTTTCAGATTTTTCATACATTTCGTATTGGCGCCACCTGTTGGATGTTTAAGGTACTTTGGGCGCGCGTCGCCGCCGCGCAATCTCCGTACGCGTGCGGGGATCGGTGCGCTGGCGCGACCGCGACCGATTCATGGAAATTCAAATCGCGTCTTCGATGATGATGATTTCTGAGAAAGAGGGTGGTGCATTATTTCTGAGAAAGATATGGAATCGTGGCGCGCGACAGGATTGAACGCGTTTTTGGCACCTACGTGCACGCGCTTCATGCTGCGTGTTTATATTTGAATCGTGGGACCGATACGGCGCACGTGCAATGATATAAACATAGAGCGATAATTATCGTAAATCGATCATCGCGATAGCCCATGGAATAAACATTGCACCGCGTTATGCCGTGTGTGTTTATATCTGAGTAGGATTGAACGCGTTTTGATATTTGAATCGTGGGACCGATAGGTACAGCGCGCTTGCAATGATGTATACATATAACGATAATTATTATAAATCAATCGTCGCGATAGCCCATGGAGTAAACGTGACATTGCATTCCATGGTGATTTCTGAGAAAGAGGGTGAAATCTGACCATTGACTTTTCCCACGACCAGGCCTCTAAGAAGTATCCTTGAGAAAACGCAATGTCCCTGAAGCAATAAATTAGACGTTGCGTTCACGCGAGCAACTAAGCGATAATTATTCGGGGTAGAGTTCCGAGTATTTCCACGATCGAGAACAGGGCGACGCCTCAAGTACCCTTCTCGAGGGTCTGCGAGTCAAGCGTCGTGGGAATGTGTCCGAACCCCCACCCCCCATTGCCTATCCGGAAACGCGATCGACATTCGCTAAGACCACGCATCTAACAATTAATATATGGATATGTATGAAAGGATATTAATATTGACACGTTACAGGTATTGATGTGAAACTCATACATTTATTATTAAAAACATACTACAGTGGTACATGGTTTACATCACGCAGCATGGATTGTAATCCTAACGCTAACAATTCACAATCAATCAATGAATGATGCTCGAAGTACTCGCTTTCGGAAATTAATTTCACATAATTCTTAGGTACGGAAGCGGTACGTAGAACTTCCACGAAGGTTGCATATTTACTACTTACAGAGTACATATTTTCAGTTAGCCAGGTATACATATGTTCAATACAATGTTCGTACGCGAATAGTTTACGCATCGTGGTTTCAGTCATATATATGAGAGCGCGATTATCGGTGATTTTAATAAGTTGATCGTCATGCATACGCGTGAATTCGATTCGCAAATGATCAATTACGATGTGGGTTTGGGGCGATGTTGCGTTGCTGCGTAATCGTTGGAGTATGTCCGTCTCGTTTTGCAGTAGGAGCTTCCACGTTGACATTGAAAAACACACCTCGCAGCCTTTATTGTCGGCTATGGCAATCTCGACGTGGCACGAATCCATGCCAATGCGAATTCCAATAATTAGACGTTTATAAGCTGTTGAGGTCAGTGGGTAATCACGCCCTAGGATCCGTACGATTGTTGGTTTTGGTGTTTTCAACGTTTTTGGCGTTGCGAATCCAGAACTGTAAGAAATATGTACACGGAATTAATGCTTCATTCATTTGCGTTTACAGTGAATAAAGTAAGTGTAAAAATGCTTCGTTCATTTGCGTTTACAGTGAATAAAGTAAGTGTAAAGTGTATAGTAACGTATACATACCTCATATTGGATTGTTGTCGTTGGTGTTTATTTGGAAGACCACCATCGTTGTCGGATGCGTAGGATGAATCGTTTAAGCTGCGTTTGTACATTTTGATACGCACTACGTATGATTCTCATCGACGAAAAAATGACGCGAGCGATACTTGTTAGCACTCGGGTGTACGTGGTGTAATGAAGTCCGTATGACTGACCCACGTCATTTTATACCAATTCACGCACACGTACATGTCAATGTATGGAAGTATATCACATCAGTAATAGTGATGGCGTATATGTATATCACACAAGGGTTAGAGAATACGTGGTAAATTCAAATGATGTGCGCGGCAGATTCAAATAGCGTACGCGTTAAATTCAAGGTACATACGTATCGCAGAAGAGTCAGAGACGATTCCCGATACGAACCATAAAAGTGCAAATGATAAAAACTTCACTATTATCTGGAATAATTAGTATCGAATTATTGAGGAAGAAACTGTGGAACGAACGCCCCCACCATACCTACTCCACGACTACCCCTACCCTGCAGGGGTAGCCCTCTAGCCTAGAGAACCAAAATGCATATAAGGATGTCGACCACCGCCGCACGGGCCAGTGCAGTGTTTAGAAGCATTTATAAGAGCAAAAAATAAAAAAAAACATGAACGCGTTTGAGATGCAGCGATGCATCGTAAGTATAGTTTTGTGAAAATTGAATTTGTGCGCGTATTCCATTCGACGGTATTCTAATGAATTTGTACGTTTGTTATAGCAACGACATGGGGAAATCGAACGTGCATGGCACGACGAGCGGGACCAGTTGACGCGAAAAATCGTAAGTATAGTTTTTGTATAAATTAAATTGGCGTGTTCATTTAATTGGGCGGTCTTCTAATAAAGTTATGTGTTTGTTTCAGGTTTTGCTGGATAATCTGACGAGGGTGTGGCGTATGGAGCGGCGCCAGGCAATTCAATATCTTGTGAGTGATGTTTAAAAAATCTATTGGTGTGCGTACACAATTCAACTGTGTTTTAATCGAATCATATGTTTGTTATAGACCGAACGAGAGAACCAGATGGTCGAATGGAGTGAGGAATATCTGGGGACGGTCGGACGCCTTGTAAGTGATGTTTCAAAAAATAATTCTAATGTGTGTACACCATTCGACTATGTTTTAATCATCTCACGCGTTTGTTTCAGCGTCGGGAGGACATCGAGACCCGGGCGCGCGATGGGGATCGCGACGTAATCATTCAACTGCTGGTAAGTGATGTTTCGTTAAAATTATATTGGTGCGCGTACGCTATTCGATGATGTTTTAATCAAGTCGTGCGTTTGTTTCAGCATCGTCAATATCCGACGAGGAGGGACGGGCGAATCTGTCGCGAGCTGCGGAAGAAAATTCATGAAGCCCGGCGTAAATGGCGGGAAGCCTCCACAGATGTGGAGTTTTGGGACCTTCCAGAACTGTTTAATGAGTGAGTACATGTAATTTTTAATTTTTTTATGCGTCGCGTGATAACACCAACGTTTTTATATAATAATAATTTGACGTTTTCTCTGTGTGTTGCAGGACGTAACATCGAAAGTCAAATAAATAAATAAATAAAATGACATTTTTATTTCAAATAGTGTATGTTTATTCGTGTACATCCCTGCATGCATACTTTAATTATAAAATCAATATTTGCATAAAAAATAACGTTCGTATGGGGTGGGTATTCTTGCTCGCGGGTAAAGGGAGCAGTCGCCGCTGTCGTTGTGCTCGTCTTCGCTGCAGTTCTCATTGCTATAGAAAACAAAAAAATTGTTACATATTCGTTTCTCTACATATAACGCGCAAAGTAGATGCAATACGTGTGTATGACTTACATTAGGTGACGCTACGTATATAATTCCATACTTTATGGACATTTTCCAACGCGCAAACACCGCAGTTCTTGTGAAATGCACATCGAATTGCATTCGTCGAAGGCATGGACTTCAAGTTAGGAACGTCAGGACCCACGGTGTCAGGCGTGATTCCGCAATAATCGTCGTCAACGTCGTAACCACCATCGTCTTCGACAGTTCGAGCATTGTTGTTGTTGCTGTTGTTGCTGTTGTTGCTTATCTTGCGCTCCTTCAGTTCGTACAAATTGCATACATCCTCGACGATTATGTCAGGTAGTAGTTGCAGCATCCACGTTTTCTTTTCCGCACCTTTCACGATGACGAAGTCAATGTTCGCGAGTACGCTGGTGAGGAGTCCCGGAAGTTTGGAGTATGGAACGCAGCCATCGGACCAGCGGAGCCCATGATGATGCTTCGCGAGCCAGGATGCTTGACGATTCTCCCACGAATTCAGATGTTCCCAAAAGTATGGTGGTTCGAAGATCCAATGGCTGATCGTCGACGTTTTATCGTTGTTGTTGTGTGCACGAATCGCGATCTCTTTGGCTACGAACTCGCGCTCGATATTGAAACCTTGCAGATCGACAATAGCGAACATTATTATTCGTTTGGGCAGTACCGTCGGCGGCGGTGTCGGAACAGTAACTGAAGTCTTCGACGGTGACATGTTTACAGTAGCAGTATCCGCAGTAGGAGTAGTAGGAGTAGAAGTATTAGTAGTAGTAATCGTTCACGTACGCACGCTATATTAGTTTGCGTACCACGTTCGTTAAAGGGCCGTATTCGACTATACGATCGTGTATTATCAAACAGAATGCAGAAGTATTAGCGGGAACATTTTCTTTGAATTCGAAATCTATTCGCACGTCCACCGTAGCGCTCTTCAACGACTCGTTTTGCCTAGAACAATCTATGACTGCGATAGGTGCGTATTGCAAGAATTCGATCGCGTTCAGCAACGGTTCTCCGTGACCGTAGTACGATCGTCCGAATTTCGCGTACATTTCATACAGGAGCGCGTATTTATACTTATCGAAATCTAAGTTCAAGTCATCGTACGGATACGTCTCGGAATTTAGGTAGAGTCGAACGTTCGTGAGATGATTCGGATCGAATCCACCAGCGCATTTATCGGGACGATTCTTTCGATTGGTTTGCGTGGCGAATATCACGAATCGGGGTTTCTCAATTTGCGACGTAGCTTTCACGGTCCACGTGTGTTTCGTTGTCGCTTGTAGTAACGGGTACTCTTGCAGGCTCCACGATCGGAAACTCATCGCGATCGGCCGGTCGCTTTCCAGGATACGCAGCATCGATAATTTATTCACTTCCTCCAAAACGACGTGGGGCATACGCCACTGCACCTTGCGTATCTCTAGTCTCGGTATCGCAGTGGCGGAGTTGCAGTGCATCGCGTTCGAATCTACTCGCGATCGTATAAGGATCAGCTCGTGCCGCGCGTTCATCACGATGTGTTTGTAATCCTCGCAGAATCCTAATAACATGTTCAGGGGTACGCAGAAATTGAAAGCGCCCGAATGAAAAATATCTTTATCGTAATCGATGGTATAATCCCAACCGGCATTCGCAAGTACTTTGCTTCTATCGACGGACAACGAAACGTAATTTTTCAATGTGGTAGTGATTCCTGGATTTCGGCAACGATCGATCTCGACACCGTTCAATTCGTATCGAATCTCATCGAACATAAACGCAACGCAATTATTGTCGAGAACAGCGGTCGCGGACGTTGCCGGGCCATTCGTGTCCTGCGCCGTCAACGTGCCACGACCTTCGATGTAGAGAAAACTTTCGCACGGAAGCGTATACAGATCTTGCTGCTGTATGGGGATTCTTATCTCGTCGTTATTATCGAACGTCGTGTTGGCGTACGGATTGTATGTGTGTAACTCGATCTTCGTGATACGATTGTCGAAGGTTGGCGTATTCGCCACGTCCAGAATAACTGACATCGTGGTTGCGTGTTTAATAGGGGGCGATGAAACCTAACGATCGTAGGAAACGTACGTTTCGACGAGTCAATGACTTTCTTCTCCTTATAGGTCCTCTTCTTATCACTCCTCCCGTCTTTATTCTTCTACTTTCACCTTCCGATAAAGGATTGCGCCGATGACTCGAGACAGAGACGGTAGGAGTAGCAGCGACAATTGATGATTCATACGTGTGATCTAACACTAACATACTACACTTGCGCTAGACTATCGCGCGGACGTCGTTGAACGTGCAATCGAATCGTTATTTCTTCTCCGCGGAAATCTATAGGACGATCGTGTTGATCGACGATGCCCAACGTTAGATCGTGTATTGCTCGTGCGACGATCGGCAGGTAAATGACATGTCGCGGAGTTTCCGATATCTTATATCCCGGCGGCACGCGTGGTGAAAATTCATGGATCGTGTGTACCGGTTTATCGTTGCTGTACGCGCCGGTAGTGACGTTGCACGTTACTCTGATCACGTTAACGTTTATAATATTCACAGGTACGTCGGACTCGTGCCAGATTGTCGGTAATAAGACGCGATTCGAGGAAAATCCTAGCAACGAGCCCACATTGTTCGGTTGCGTAAAGTCTACAAAGAATGAGCAGTACAGCTCGCTTTTCATGGTGTTATTGTTAGCTCGTAGCATTAGAGGGTACTTGTCTTCATCGTTGTTCTCGTTGTTACCGCGTATTCGAGGATATCGATCGAGTAATCGTTGCTTCAGGTACTCGGCGATAGCATCTAATTCGTAGGAGCCGTGGGGGATCGTAATGCATTCATGAGTGGTGTCAGCGATGGTGTTGTTTTCGATGGAGTTGTTTTCGATGTCATAGTTCACAACGAAATAGAATTTATCGTTGCTCGAGTCAATGTTCGGTATCGTGTGAAACGTCTCCAAGTCCGCGAGTCCTAATTCGTATTGACCATCACCCAAATCTATCGGCGGGAAATAGTTTACCGTGAGTACGCTGCTGCGACCCGTTAACGTGAGCGTGAACGACATATCATAGATTACACTCGCGAGACGGAGAGAGGGGAAGTGACGCGCGCGTACGAGTACTCGGCAATTTATTGATACTATTGCTTTTATTATAGAAGATGTGGATCGTCATTACACATGGATACATTATAATGAAATCTTAGTATACACCGATATTAATATTAATATATAGACCATAATTCCATAGACTTTTGCTGTAAAAATTGCATGCACAAGCGACCGCAATTCATCTCGTCGAAACGTTGAAAACGATTGTGATTGTACGTGATCGTTGTACCGCGGCCGAAATAGTAGATCAATTCCACGGAAGGTCGCAGATTCCCAAAACTATCAAAGTACTGTACTCGTGGTCCACGTTTCGCGTACGCGACCCAGTGCGTACCGACGCCTCGATTCTCATCCAGATTCACGATGCCACATTCGTTGTTTCGTACGCGCGTGGGAAGTGTGTCCCGCATGAATACCCCTCGAAAAAACGGTACGTTTGCACATTCACGTTCTAATTGCAGGTTCGTCATAGGTTGTTGCATTATCGCCGCCACCGTCGCCACGCGCCTACTCGATCGACGTTTTTTTTTTTCTTTGATCGCAGTCGTCGTTGGCTTCGGTGTCTAGGATTCAAACCCGAGCCTCGCTTGTATGGCGTCAGATGCATCCCTCGCCCTTCCATCGCCCGATTATGACGCAACGTCTCTTCCAGCTGTTTTCGAGAGGCCTTCGAATCGTTGACCGCTTTGGTTATACCAGCCGCTCCACCGGCCAATGCCCCGATAGCCGATAAAGCAGGTAGCACGAACGGAAGAAATTGAAGAAAGCCACCGCGCTTCGCCACTCGTAGATTACGATGTCGTCGTCGTCGCAGTTGCCGATGTTTCTTTCCAGACTTTCTCTGTTTACGTTTCGTCCTTCTCATACCCATGCCGAGTTTAGTCTTAGCCTTCATCGTTGCCCACACTCCAGTCGCGGCTGCTTTTTCGCCAAAGGTTGCGTCGTTCGCGAATACACGTTCTCGCGCTCGTTCGGCTAACGCACGATCCGCCTCGTGTCGTCCCTCCAAATCCTTTCGACGAGAGTACGCGATATCGTGGTTTCGGCACGCTGCGTCCAGGGGATTCACACCTTCGTCGCCACGAGCCAATCGCTTTAGCAAACGCGTTCCCGGCCCGCAGAACTGATAACCCGGAACGTGTAGTTCGAATGGTAAGCGGTTTATGATGCCGTTCACGAGACCCGATCCGATACACTTCTTCTTCTGCTTCCCTACTTCACGAGACGTCGCGGTCGTTGATGCGACCATATACCTACGTTAGAATAACCACGATAGCTACTACAATAATAAACGCGTACGCACGCTTAGCCGATCACAGTGATTGTGACCTGCGCGACGCATGCCACGAACATAAATAGTCATCATTCGTTACACGCGCGCGCGCGAGTACCTGAGAAACACCGCAAACATGCGATTCTCGAAACAGTCGGACGTTATTCGCGTGACCGCGAACAGAATGCTCGAGGATGATAGGGATGCGAGTCGATCGAACAGACACGGCCCGTTGTTGCCGAATAGCGTGCGAGGCGTGATTTGCGGACCGTCAGGATGTGGAAAAACGAACGTGCTTCTAAGTATGCTAGAGAGTCCGAACGGTTTGCGTTTCGAGAACGTGTACGTGTACTCGAAATCGTTGCATCAGCCAAAGTATCAATATCTCGAGCAGGTATTGTCGCTCGTCGATGGAATCGAATACTTTCCCTACTCGGACAATGCTGAGATCGTCCCACCGAGAGACGCTCGACCCGATTCGATCTTCGTGTTCGACGACGTGGCGTGCGACGAACAGAACGCGATACGTGAATACTTCTCCATGGGTCGTCACGCGAACGTGGATTGTTTTTATTTATGTCAGTCATACGCTAGAATACCTAAACATTTGATCAGGGACAACGCAAATTTTCTCATGCTATTCAAACAAGACGGCACGAACTTGCGTCGCGTGTACAATGATCACGTGAACACAGACATGACGTTCGAGTCGTTCAACGACTTGTGCGCAAGATGCTGGCGTCGACGATACGATTTCGTGGTGATCGATAAGGATAGTTCCATGTACGAAGGTCGATATCGAAGAGGATTTAACGAGTTCGTCGTAGCTCGCTGACATCAGTAAACCGCGAGTCATTCATCGAGCAACACGAAATGTCCAACGAACCGACGGTTACAACTACGATAACCTCGAGCAATGTCGACGCGAATCATACGCGAAAACATCACCGACGTCATCGACAGAAAGAAACGAAACATAAAAAAGGAACGAAACATCAAAAAGGGGCGAAACGTCGAGGTGAGAATGCAAAGGTGGAAATCGCCAAAGTCAGTGACGTTATACGTAAAAAGTGCTTGGCCTTGAAAATTGGAAAAATGGCTACGGAAGCGGCTGTGGAGGCGAGCACGCGTCCTATCGTCGAACCGCTGAAACGATTGATTGAGAACTCGTCCGCGTTGAATACGCACTCAACACCTATATCGAGACCTGTGAAGAGAAAACACGAATACGATCAACAACAATCATCGAAGAGACTTCGACCCATTACTCCGTCGACAATCAAGGAACGTCCGAATAATCCCCCAGATTCTAGCGACGATGACGATAACGACAACAACACCGACAATGACATCGACAATGACATCGACAATGACATCGACAATGACACCGACAACGACATCGACAACGACAACGATAACGACAACGACAACAACAACGATGTTGATGATGAATATGATGCTGTTGATGATGTCGACGACGAAGACGGCGAAAAAATTCAAGATGATGAGTCGGCAGCAAAGGTTCACGATTTGGATGCGCTGCGCAGCCCCATCGATGATATCGAAGTGTATGTACGGAACGCCAAGGGACCCTTGTCACGAGAATATCTACGACTGTTATTCACCGATACGAAGAAACGAATCGACAACGTTTACGGCGTATACTTGGGGTCTGACAAAGACCTAATGATCGGTGATTCCGTGCTCACCATTGATACGGACGGCGACGACGTTCGCGTGAATGGAATGCGATACGCGGGAACTCGAGGTTTGTACGAACTGCTATTCATGCGAATGCCCAACGTTCGCACGTACACGGACGCGGATATTCACTCGTACCGACGCATCTTGTTATCGACGAATGCGCATAAGCAAAACCATTCGCTGAGTAAGCGCACGATGGGTAACAAGGGGTACAAATATAAGAAAATCATATCCACGATAATCGGTGGGGTGCGAACATCGGGTATCAGACGCGTTAGGGGCAGGGGTAGCGGCGCGGACGGTGCGGACACGCGACAAGGTCGAGGATTGCCCATCGACGAATCGATGGCGGTCACCGATAACGCGATCGATTACGTGTACTGGGACGATCCGAACGAATTAGTCGATAGACTGAGATTACTCATGGCATCACGCGCGGCAGGTCACACGGGTCACGATAACGAAATCGCATCCATCGTGGAGGAACTTCGCGAGGATGGACGCATCTTAAATTGAACGATCCGGTAACCGCCGCGTCAGTAGTGTTCGCACGCGCGCATCGTTATGTCGGTGAACAAGTTTGGCACCGCGTTAGGCAACAACAACAATAACAACAACAACAGCGACGAAGCGAGAATGATAATGACGAGATTATTGTCCTCGGTGGACGAACGCTTTACCCAAAAAATCGAAACGGCTATCGCGAGTGCGCGACTGGACGCCGAGTATCAACGATCTCAACTCGAGACGCGAGTACAACGAACGATGATGGATATCGTTAACGCGCAATTGTCTCGGCTAGAGGATGATTTAAATAACGCGATGGAACGACGTTTGGATCACTTGAATGATAGACTTGAAGAGTTCACGATATCGGCAACGACGCCGACTGCGATAACAACCACGGATCTGCACAAACGAAAGGAGCCACGAAAAGCGAACGAGGGTCTACGACGACGACGATGATCACTGACGGTGACATTAGCGCCTACGAATCCGAAACGCCTAATAACGAACGATCGCGAATATCGTGCATCGATTGCGTTTGGCGAGCACTAGAGGAACTCATACTAATTCTAATGTCCTTGGAACGTCGCAACCATCCCTCGCCCACCCGCAAAGCATGAGCAAGGAGCGAGTACAATTAGTGAATGAATTACACGCTCCCGCGAGACGAAATTTCCCGCGGCGACGCGTCGTGATTCGCGGCTACGATGATTTATGGCAGACCGATTTGGTGGAGATGCGTCCGTACGCGAAGCAAAATCGAGGTTATCACTACATACTAACAATCATCGATGCGTTCAGCAAGTATGCTTGGGCCATACCCGTGAAAACGAAAAGTGGACGCGATGTGACCGCGGCGTTCGCGATCGTGTTGAGGCAGAGCGATAGATGTCCGCGAAATTTACAAACTGACATGGGTAAGGAGTTTTACAACGCGGAGTTTCAAAGATGTGTGAAGACCCGCGGGATCAACCACTACTCCACGTACAGCGTGATGAAAGCGTCGATCGTTGAACGTTTCAATCGCACGCTGAAAAACCTCATGTGGAAACAATTCTCCTTGAACGCGTCCTATCGTTGGGTTGACCTGTTACCTGCGCTCGTACACACCTACAATCATCGCAAGCACCGAACGATCAACGCCCGACCCGTTGACGTGACCCCCACGACGCGTTTGTCATTCGCCGCGAATGAACCCCCCTCACCCTCCGCATCGAAAGGTGTTCGACGACGCGCGAAATTCAAAGTCGGTGACAAGGTACGCGTGAGTAAGTTCAAGACCCTCTTCGAGAAGGGATACACTCCGAACTGGTCGACCGAAGTGTTCGAAATTGTAACCGTACAACGAACATGCCCGGCGACGTACATTCTACGCGATTCCGCGGGAGAGCCGATCTCGGGTGGATTCTACGAGTACGAACTACATTCGGTCGCGAATCCGGACGTCTATTTGGTCGAGAAGATTATTCGTCGCAAGGGAAACCAGGTATACGTTAAGTGGCTCGGATTCGATTCGTCGCGGAACTCGTGGATAAGCAGCAAGGATATTCTATGATTCCCGATTATAAACGCATTATATGTTACTGAAATAGATAAAAATAAATACATATAAATATATATACATTGTCCGTTTATTCGAGTATAATCATAATACAGTAAGAAAAAATATATACATATAATTTTGACATACAAACATACAAACATACAACATACAAACATACAAACATGCAAACATACTATACAATGGGGTTCTCGAGGGACTCGTCAGGCTCGAGTTCGAGGCGCTCGTGGGTCTCGAGCTCGGGGATTCGATAATGCCCCCACGGAAGGGTGCTGACCCGATCGACTAAAATACACCGCTTGTCGTCGAACGGACTGAGAGCGTTCTTTTCCCCACTCACGGAATACACATTATGCTCTTTGGAACGTATATTGTTCTGTCGAATCACTTTCTCCGTGAGATCGCGGAGACAACTAATGTAATCGTCGAATTGTATATCATTCGTGACCACGTGTCTCCGCACACCCTTCACCTTCTTAGTCTCACTCGTAGACCCCACTGTAGCGTTAAATGTTCTAGTCGCGTACATCTTAGACCGTAGTCCGACGAACTCAGTCATCAAGGCGCCGTTGCTCTCATCTTTCATGAGTCCAGGAACCTTTTTGTTTACGCGGGGCATACCGTACGGATTGTCCACCGCGTAATCACTGGTGTCGAATCGGTCGATGTCACGCTTCATCCGTTCATACAAATCCTCGCATTCCACACTATACATTAAACTGTCGGTGTCGGTGTACAGGACCTTACACCGATCACCGAACTTCGCGTGCATATATGCGTAGTGAAATTCATACAAACATTCCTTCGATACGTCGAGCACACTCATACCCACGTATATCGGTTTGTCGAACTTCACTTTTAGTTTGCGCATTTCGATGACCACCAACTCCTCGGAGAAAATCGTACGACTGTGAAAATTTGGTTTCGCGATCAGAGCTTCCGCACCGTAACGACCGTCCCACCGCGTCACCAGGCGCACGTCTACGCGATTCCGCACATTCTCCATTGTCTTCCCGTACACCGCGTTATTCATTAATTTAAATAGAGTCTTTTGGAATTCGCTCGTGGCTCGCGTCCTCAAACCAGTGTTCAATTGGATATAGTCGCGCAACCAATGCGACTGATCAAATCGCAACACTCGATGAATTCGCGTCACGCGTAAACCGTGTCGAATGCACTGTTTCAGGTAGCGATAATGGATGACGTATCGTTCCTTATCGTCGAGTGTGGCAAGCAGCTTGGTCTGTTTTCCTCCTGGCGCGTGCTCGCGCACCGGGCAGAATGGAAGGTCGGCGTGGGCGTCGTGGATCTCCTTGGGATATTCGATGTCTACCTCCAGCAGGTATCCCTCAGATTCCTCGGAGTCCTCGCCGTCGGGTAGGGACGATACGTCGAGCGCGGCCACTGTTGCATCGTCCAGCCATCGAAATCCTCCTTTCGGCATAGCCTGCGACATCGCCCAGCCGTACAAGTTGTTGACGTCGAAGTACATTAGATACGTCGACGGCTTCGACTCGTCGTACATCCCTGCAGGCAGGTGCTTGTTGTTGGCTTGCGCGTACCTGTGCGAGCACTGGCTCAGACCGCCGCGTATGCCACGCTCCACGAACAGTAGCATGTCCACGTCCGTCAAAAGCTCCAATCGTACACCGGTGTACTTGAGCATCGCGTCCCACGTGAAACTTGGTAGTGTGAAATAATGCGCGGGATCCAAGTCGTAACTCGCGATACAGTCTGTGCGGAAACTCTCGAATACGTCGGCGAGTAACAGCACATCTGTTTTCAAATACAAATCACTGTACTCGCCCAAAGTCTGCACGCGAAAAGAGTTCCACACGTTCACGGCGTGCGCGTAATCAGGCTCCGACGCGGCGCGATCGTTCAGCTGATTATAAAACGCTTCGCGGGACGGTAAACGCGTATCGTTCAGTTTGGAGTATGACGATACATAGTCGTACGGGAAGACGCCCTTCCTGGTCAGGAGGTCGAACTGATCGTTCGACAGGGATTGAAACTCACGTCGTAGAATCGCGAGTCGTTCTTTGCCGAGGTCCGAAGCGAGTTTCTCCAGACTAGCGGCCAAGAACTTCAACGAATCTATGAAACGAAACTTCAATCCCCTCTGCCAATCATTGTTCTCGGTGTCGATTCCCTTGACGTGTTTCGTGAACGATATGTATCGCTCCTTCGTTACCGGCAGCAGTTCGATCTGCCCCTCGAACGCGGACGCCAACTCCTTGATCACGAAATGCGCGTCGTAGCCTGATAAATTGTGAAACACTACCGGTATCGTGTACGATCTTTGAAATTGTAAGTTACACGACACGTGGGCCGCGCCTCGGTACTCGCCCGTCGAGTGGCAATGGTCGCGCACTTTTTTGTCCGTATCGACGAATGGTTTCCCACACACGTGGCACACGCTCGCGTCGTTAAAACTACGCCATTGTTCACTCGTCAACGAGTTCATTGGTTTCGCGTTCCGTAACCATGAATACGCAATGTTCGCAAAGTCACGCAGTTCTTGCACGAACCATTTCACACTCTCGGTTTCGTGACGATACGCGCGATAACGACACAGAGACGCGTCGGTGGAACAATGGATGTAGTATCCCACGCTGTACGCTCTGTGCTGCTGGTACGCGTACGTCCGAATCCGCTCCGCAGGCTGGACGTCCTCCAGCATGCATTCGAAGTCCGCGTAGATGATGAATGGCGCTCGTTCCTTGTTCTTGAAATTCTTGAACTGCAACCATTTATCCTTCGCGGACGGCAATTCGACTGCACACTCGTTCAGACGCTGGCAGTCCACGTTGTGCTTCGTCAATTGGTTGGACGAATGAAAGAAGCTTAGACATCTGCAACGATAACAACATCAATAATAAAACATAATAATCAATAATACATCGATCGAAATATACCATATTTTTACTCACCTTTCGCAAACGAATACTTGATGTCCATGATTGCTGAGTTGTTTCGATATCAGTCTCGACATGCTGCGAATGCACGCGAAATGATACCGTTTGGGCTCCTTGGGATCCTGCATCAGTAGCAGGTTCGCGTGTCTCTCGCGCTTATCCTCGGTTAGACGCAGAGGCGCGCAGCTTCCGTCAGACCAGGCATACACATTCACGGAGACATCATTGAATCTCTCGAACTTCGCCAGCTGATCCAACGTCACGGGAAGAGTAATATGGTCCGTGCGAAGCACCGTCGAGTAGTGTGGGTACGATGAGACCCTACACACGTTCGTAGCAGCAGGGTACAAACTTGCGACAACGGACCACAAGAAACACGCGTTGTCCCCGCTCTTTACATTCACCACCGCTTTTTTCTGGACGACGGCGCACGGAAGCGGTACGTCGCAGCCGGCTCGAAGTGGATTATGCTTATTAATATTCACTAGAATATTTAGCACAGCCCTTAGGGTCCATCCACTGTCACGATCCTGAAATTCCTCGATCGCCACTAACGTGGGAGTGACCACGTGCTTCGAATACCACTCGCGCACGTTCGAAGTCATTAACAGTACGCGATTTCGCGTTCCGAAACTCTTCGTATCCGTATTCTCCCCCAACATAAACTCAGCGTTAAAGTTCGTGTTCACGGACACGCTCTTATGTGTCGTGATAGCGTCCGTGACGTGCGAGATCACTATTTGTCGAGCATCCTCTAAAAATCTACGCGGATCGACGTGTCCCACGTTGATGACCGCACCGGTTGAAATACGGCTTATAAACGCAGATTCCACGTCCTCCCATACGACTTTGGGTGCCGTCGATCGAGTCGAAACCCCATATCCGACTCGCGAAAACTTTTCTCGCCCGATCGCGCGCAATGTCTTTATTCGCGTGATCAGCGACACTAGACGTTGTTTCACAGCCACGGACACTCCTCCGCTGCTCTGGTATTCGACGATTAGCTGTAGGCACGTGTCGCAATGATCCACCCAGTCTCTGAATTCCGCAACACTGTGTAAAAGCTTGGACATCCGGTACAAAACCCTGTACGTGTCCATGAACGCCTCCATGTTCGCTTCTTCACAAATAGTTCACCTCCCAGAGACGCACAATTTCACCTGATTTCGTGATGCGCCTCTTCCAGGTGATAAGATTGTAGTCCTCAGCAGGCCATCGAAAACTCAGCGGTACAAGTGCACGACTCGAGTTTCGCGGAAGACTCATACAATTGTCTAAAAATTTCGATAATTCCCGAGACAAAAACTCATGCACTGTGAGTTTCAATGTTTCCGGACTCAATACTTCTCGTACTTCGATCGAGCCGTTTTCGATGTCATGTAGAAGTGTCAGCGGCGTACATGCAATCGCGGTAGTATACTTCGATCGCTTGCTGCATACATCCTTATCAGCAACGATGCAATACAATGTGCATTTGCTCACAACACTATATCGCGCGATATGACGTAGCAGTTGACGATGTTCACGCGGTAATTTCATAAACCCCTGTCGGAAGATGCTGATCCAGGACGTCTCGAATAATGATGGTGTGGTTAACGTGTCGTGAATCTTATACCTCTCGATCGTCAATTCTTTGTCATCCAACTGCGGTATCATCGATAAAGGACTCACCCAATCATCGTCGTCGTCGGAAGACGCTAGCAATGCATCTCGCGCGTCCAGTTCATTGAGTATGCACGCTATCCTAATTCGAACCCATGCTCGCGCTTTTTCAATTTTTATCTTAAGTAATTTCAAACGTCGGTGTTCAGATCCCGATACTCCTTGAGTCTTAAGATATGCATTGATAAGGTGCATGCACTCGTTACATGATATAAACCACTCGCTGAACTCTTCTTCGGTATGCAACTGTGTGATCACATCCCGCAACAACTTGTACGAATTCTCGAAAAAGTCCATGTTATGCACGCGTAACGTATTTCACGATATTCACCGAGCGACTGAATGATTTTATATATATACTAGCCGCCTACCCTCTACCCTATCCACGATCCTTATGGCGTCATCGCACTATGTTTACGTTAGATGCAGTTCGAACGTATTTCCAAATTTTTCCCACCCTCGCACGCTCGCTGTACTACTCCCACGATTCAGATATAAACACGCGGTATCGTCCGGTGCAATGTCGTGTTTACTCCATGGGCTATCGCGCCGATTGGCTTACAGCCTCCTCGATATGAAATACTCGGAACACTACCCCCACCGAATAATTATCGCTGTAACCACGAATGTAACCGCGTTAAATTAGTTCTCTCTCATGCTACTACATCAGTCAAGTCATACGTTACTACAAGAAACGTTGTAAAAAATGTATCGTGTCTGAGACGATTATCGAAGTGTTGTTGTTGTAATTGTTGTTGCAAGTGAGATCGCTTTGAAGGATATCGTCCGCCATTCAACGCAAGAAAATACAATCGATTAATACCGTAAGTTTCCATTACCATATTTTTTAATGAATCGTTATGTCAGCAACTTTGAGAATTATAAGGAAAAATTGGTTTCAGATTATGTCATTGAATCATCCAACTGTCGGTGCAATCTCCGACTCCTCTGTGCTGCCTGTACATGATATCAACCCCAAAATATATGTTGCGTGTCGGAATGTTGCGGTTCAAACCGAAGAAATTCGTGGTGAAGAACTTCAAGAGGCGGAAGTTGTTCAGGATGGCGACATCTTTTTGAAAGTGTTTTTCAATGCTTTCAATATGTATGGCGAACAACCTCCTGACAACTACGGGAGCGAGCGATATTGGCTGAATAGGCATGCGCGACAAAAACCATTCTTTTTAGATCTTAGTGATGTTGAGGATGATGATGAATATGAATATAATGATTATAATGATATATATAAATTGCACAGTTCGATGGATCCTCAAAGTGTAGTTTGGCGTAGATGTGTCAATGCAAAATCGATTGACTTTGACGCTGTTTTTGCAAATGCAGTATCGGGGCTTCAGGCTCGCGATATTGCAATTCAGACTGCCCCCGAGCAAGTTGATAATGATTCATTTTATACTGATGAGGATCTATTTAACGAAATCGTCGACAATGCAATTTTTACCGACTACGATAGTGCCCTATTCGCTGACGATGTAGTCGAGTGGGATAATTAAACTGAATAAATTACTAAATCTTAAAAAATAAAATTTTAATATGTCAGAATTACTCACCGATCTTCCACCTTCCCTGTGAAATAAACAAAATCTTTTCACCCTACACGCTTGACTCGCAGACCCTCGAGAAGGGTACTTGAGGCGTCGCCCTGTTCTCGATCGTGGAAATACTCGGAACTCTACCCCGAATAATTATCGCTTAGTTGCTCGCGTGAACGCAACGTCTAATTTATTGCTTCAGGGACATTGCGTTTTCTCAAGGATACTTCTTAGAGGCCTGGTCGTGGGAAAAGTCAATGGTCAGATTTCACCCTCTTTCTCAGAAATCACCATGGAATGCAATGTCACGTTTACTCCATGGGCTATCGCGACGATTGATTTATAATAATTATCGTTATATGTATACATCATTGCAAGCGCGCTGTACCTATCGGTCCCACGATTCAAATATCAAAACGCGTTCAATCCTACTCAGATATAAACACACACGGCATAACGCGGTGCAATGTTTATTCCATGGGCTATCGCGATGATCGATTTACGATAATTATCGCTCTATGTTTATATCATTGCACGTGCGCCGTATCGGTCCCACGATTCAAATATAAACACGCAGCATGAAGCGCGTGCACGTAGGTGCCAAAAACGCGTTCAATCCTGTCGCGCGCCACGATTCCATATCTTTCTCAGAAATAATGCACCACCCTCTTTCTCAGAAATCATCATCATCGAAGACGCGATTTGAATTTCCATGAATCGGTCGCGGTCGCGCCAGCGCACCGATCCCCGCACGCGTACGGAGATTGCGCGGCGGCGACGCGCGCCCAAAGTACCTTAAACATCCAACAGGTGGCGCCAATACGAAATGTATGAAAAATCTGAAAAATTTACCAAGGCGGGCCCAAATACCGACGCGGACCCAAAGTACCTTAAACAACCAATAGGTGGCGCCAATACGAAATGCGCGCGACGCCATTTTGAAATTTTGAAAATCCTCCCCCTCCCCTGTGACGTCAGCCCCCTCGTCAACGAACTCGACCTGCGCGCGCGACGCCATTTTGAAAATTTTGAAATCCCCCTTCCCCTGTGACGTCATCCCCCGCACCCACGAACTCGGTCGACGCCATTTTGTAATCCCCCTCCCCTGTGACGTCACCCCCTCACCTACGAACTCGGTACCCCCCGCCCCGCCTCACCCCTCGCCCATCTCGTGCAACAGCGCGGTACCCCCCGCCCCGCCTCACCCCTCGCCACTGATCCAGAATCGGCATAGCCCTACTACTCGAACCTATACGCGATCGCTTCACCAATACCTTTCTTTATCGTGATTTTAATTAATAATTCGATTCTGGGGGGTGGACAAACGAAATCTAGGGGTGGACAAACGTTTTCTACATCTACACTACCGAATTGAATCGTTGAACAAACGATTTTATTGTTTGTTTAATAAATAAACGAACTTATACGCGATCGCTTCACCAATACCTTTCTTTATCGCGATTTTAATTAATATTGAGATTCTGGAGGGTGGGCAAACGTAATCTTGGGGTGCACAAACGTCTTCTACATCTACATTACCGAATTGAATCGTTGGACAAACGATTTTATTCTTTGTTTAATAAATAATCGAACCTATACGCGATCGCTTCACCAATACCTTTCTTTATCGTGATTTTAATTCATAATTCGATTCTGGGGGGTGGACAAACGAAATCTTGGGGTGAACAAACGTCTTCTACATCTACACTACCGAATTGAATCGTTGGACAAACGATTTTATTGTTTGTTTAATAAATAAACAAACTTATACGCGATCGCTTCACCAATACCCTTCTTTTTCGCGCTTTTAATTAATAATTCGAATCTGGAGGGCGGACAAACGAAATCTTGGGGTCGACAAACGTCTTCTACATCTAGACTACCGAATTGAATCGTTGGACAAACGATTTTATTGTTTGTTTAATAAATAATCGAACCTATACGCGATCGCTTCACCAACACCTTTCTTTATCGTGATTTTAATTAATAATTCGATTCGGGAAGGCGGACAAACGAAATCTAGGGGTGGGCAAACGTTTTCTACATCTACACTACCCAACTGAATCGTTGGACAAACGATTTTATTGTTTGTAGAATAAATAATCGAACCTATACGCGATTGCTTCAACAATACCTTTCTTTATCGTGATTTTAATTAATAATTCGATTCTGGGGGGTGGACAAACGAAATCTAGGGGTGGACAAACGTTTTCTACATCTACACTACCGAATTGAATCTTTGGACAAACGATTTTATTGTTTGTTTAATAATTAATCGAACTTGTACGCGATCGCTTCACCAATACCTTTCTTTTTCGCGATTTTAATTAAAAATTCGATTCTGGAGGTTGGACAAACGAAATCTAGGGGTGGATAAACGTCTTCTACATCTACCCTACCGAAGTGAATCGTTGGACAAACGATTTTATTGTTTGTTAAATAAATATACGAACTTATACGCGATCGCTTCACCAATACCTTCCTTTTTCGTGATTTTAATTAATAATTCGAATCTGGAGGGCGGACAAACTAAATTTTGGCGTGCACAAGCGTCTTCTACATCTACATTACCGAATTGACTCGTTGGACAAACGATTTTAATGGTTGTTTAATAAATACTCGAAATTATACGCGATCGCTTCACCAATACCTTCCTTTTTCGAGATTTTAATTAATAATTCGAATCTGGTGGGCGGACAAACAAAATCTTGGGGTCGACAAACGTCTTCTACATCTACACTACCGAACTGCATCGTTGGACAAACGATTTCATTGTTTGTTTAATAAAAAATCGAACTTATACTCAATCGCTTCACCAATACTTTTCTCTTTCGCGATTTGAATTAATAATTCGATTCTGGAGGGCGGACAAACCAAATCTTGGGGTGGATATACGTCTTCTACATCTACACTACCGAATTGAATTGTTGGACAAACGATTTTATTCTTTGTTTAATAAATAATCGAACCTATACGCGATCGCTTCACCAATACCTTCCTTTATCGTGATTTTAATGAAAAATTCGATTCTGGAGGTTGGACAAACGAAATCTAGGGGTGGATAAACGTCTTCTACATCTACCCTACCGAATTGAACCGTTGGACAAACGATTTTATTGTTTGTTTAAAGAATAAACGAACTTATACGCGATCGCTTCACCAATACCCTTCTTTTTCGCGATGGTAATTAATATTGAGATTCTGGAGGGTGGGCAAACGTAATCTTGACGTGCACAAACGTCTTCTACATCTACACTACCGAACTGCATCGTTGGACAAACGATTTCATTGTTTGTTTAATAAAAAATCGAACTTATACTCAATCGCTTCACCAATACTTTTCTCTTTCGCGATTTGAATTAATAATTCGATTCTGGAGGGCGGACAAACCAAATCTTGGGGTGGATATACGTCTTCTACATCTGCACTACCGAATTGAATTGTTGGACAAACGATTTTATTCTTTGTTTAATAAATAATCGAACCTATACGCTATCGCTTCACCAATACCTTTCTTTATCGTGATTTTAATTAATAATTCGATTCTGGGGGGTGGACAAACGAAATCTAGGGGTGGACAAACGTTTTCTACATCTACACTACCGAATTGAATCGTTGAACAAACGATTTTATTGTTGGTTTAATAAATAAACGAACTTATACGCGATCGCTTCACCAATACCATTCTTTTTCGCGATGTTAATTAATATTGAGATTCTGGAGGGTGGGCAAACGTAATCTTGGGGTGCACAAACGTCTTCTACATCTACATTACCGAATTGAATCGTTGGACAAACGATTTTATTCTTTGTTTAATAAATAATCGAACCTATACGCGATCGCTTCACCAATACCTTTCTTTATCGTGATTTTAATTCATAATTCGATTCTGGGGGGTGGACAAACGAAATCTTGGGGTGAACAAACGTCTTCTACATCTACACTACCGAATTGAATCGTTGGACAAACGATTTTATTGTTTGTTTAATTAATAAACAAACTTATACGCGATCGCTTCACCAATACCCTTCTTTTTCGCGCTTTTAATTAATAATTCGAATCTGGAGGGCGGACAAACGAAATCTTGGGATCGACAAACGTCTTCTACATCTAGACTACCGAATTGAATCGTTGGACAAACGATTTTATTGTTTGTTTAATAAATAATCGAACCTATACGCGATCGCTTCACCAACACCTTTCTTTATCGTGATTTTAATTAATAATTCGATTCGGGAAGGCGGACAAACGAAATCTAGGGGTGGGCAAACGTTTTCTACATCTACACTACCCAACTGAATCGTTGGACAAACGATTTTATTGTTTGTAGAATAAATAATCGAACCTATACGCGATCGCTTCAACAATACCTTTCTTTATCGTGATTTTAATTAATAATTCGATTCTGGGGGGTGGACAAACGAAATCTTGGGGTGAACAAACGTCTTCTACATCTACACTACCGAATTGAATCGTTGGACAAACGATTTTATTGTTTGTTTAATAAATAATCGAAACTATACGCGATCGCTTCACCAACACCTTTCTTTATCGTGATTTTAATTAATAATTCGATTCTGGGGGGTGGACAAACGAAATCTAGGGGTGGACAAACGTTTTCTACATCTACACTACCGAATTGAATCGTTGGACAAACGATTTTATTGTTTGTTTAATAATTAATCGAACTTGTACGCGATCGCTTCACCAATACCTTTCTTTTTCGCGATTTTAATTAAAAATTCGATTCTGGAGGTTGGACAAACGAAATCTAGGGGTGGATAAACGTCTTCTACATCTACCCTACCGAAGTGAATCGTTGGACAAACGATTTTATTGTTTGTTAAATAAATATACGAACTTATACGCGATCGCTTCACCAATACCTTCCTTTTTCGTGATTTTAATTAATAATTCGAATCTGGAGGGCGGACAAACCAAATCTTGGGGTGGACAAAGGTCTTCTACATCTACATTACCGAATTGAATCGTTGGACAAACGATTTTAATGTTTATTTAATAAATAATCGAACTTATACGCGATCGCTTCACCAATACCTTCCTTTTTCGTGATTTTAATTAATAATTCGATTCTGGAGGAAGGACAAACGAAATCTTGGGGGGACAAACGTCTTCTACATCTACACATCTGAAGTGAATCGTTGGACAAACAATTTTATTGTTTGTTTAATAAATAATCGAACTTATACGCGATCGCTTTACCAATACCTTTCTTTATCGCGATTTTAATTAAAAATTCGAATCTGGTGGGCGGACAAACAAAATCTTGGGGTCGACAAACGTCTTCTACATCTACACTACCGAACTGCATCGTTGGACAAACGATTTCATTGTTTGTTTAATAAAAAATCGAACTTATACTCAATCGCTTCACCAATACTTTTCTCTTTCGCGATTTGAATTAATAATTCGATTCTGGAGGGCGGACAAACCAAATCTTGGGGTGGATATACGTCTTCTACATCTACACTACCGAATTGAATTGTTGGACAAACGATTTTATTCTTTGTTTAATAAATAATCGAACCTATACGCGATCGCTTCACCAATACCTTCCTTTATCGTGATTTTAATGAAAAATTCGATTCTGGAGGTTGGACAAACGAAATCTAGGGGTGGATAAACGTCTTCTACATCTACCCTACCGAATTGAACCGTTGGACAAACGATTTTATTGTTTGTTTAAAGAATAAACGAACTTATACGCGATCGCTTCACCAATACCCTTCTTTTTCGCGATGGTAATTAATATTGAGATTCTGGAGGGTGGGCAAACGTAATCTTGACGTGCACAAACGTCTTCTACATCTACACTACCGAACTGCATCGTTGGACAAACGATTTCATTGTTTGTTTAATAAAAAATCGAACTTATACTCTATCGCTTCACCAATACTTTTCTCTTTCGCGATTTGAATTAATAATTCGATTCTGGAGGGCGGACAAACCAAATCTTGGGGTGGATATACGTCTTCTACATCTGCACTACCGAATTGAATTGTTGGACAAACGATTTTATTCTTTGTTTAATAAATAATCGAACCTATACGCTATCGCTTCACCAATACCTTTCTTTATCGTGATTTTAATTAATAATTCGATTCTGGGGGGTGGACAAACGAAATCTAGGGGTGGACAAACGTTTTCTACATCTACACTACCGAATTGAATCGTTGAACAAACGATTTTATTGTTGGTTTAATAAATAAACGAACTTATACGCGATCGCTTCACCAATACCATTCTTTTTCGCGATGTTAATTAATATTGAGATTCTGGAGGGTGGGCAAACGTAATCTTGGGGTGCACAAACGTCTTCTACATCTACATTACCGAATTGAATCGTTGGACAAACGATTTTATTCTTTGTTTAATAAATAATCGAACCTATACGCGATCGCTTCACCAATACCTTTCTTTATCGTGATTTTAATTCATAATTCGATTCTGGGGGGTGGACAAACGAAATCTTGGGGTGAACAAACGTCTTCTACATCTACACTACCGAATTGAATCGTTGGACAAACGATTTTATTGTTTGTTTAATTAATAAACAAACTTATACGCGATCGCTTCACCAATACCCTTCTTTTTCGCGCTTTTAATTAATAATTCGAATCTGGAGGGCGGACAAACGAAATCTTGGGATCGACAAACGTCTTCTACATCTAGACTACCGAATTGAATCGTTGGACAAACGATTTTATTGTTTGTTTAATAAATAATCGAACCTATACGCGATCGCTTCACCAACACCTTTCTTTATCGTGATTTTAATTAATAATTCGATTCGGGAAGGCGGACAAACGAAATCTAGGGGTGGGCAAACGTTTTCTACATCTACACTACCCAACTGAATCGTTGGACAAACGATTTTATTGTTTGTAGAATAAATAATCGAACCTATACGCGATCGCTTCAACAATACCTTTCTTTATCGTGATTTTAATTAATAATTCGATTCTGGGGGGTGGACAAACGAAATCTTGGGGTGAACAAACGTCTTCTACATCTACACTACCGAATTGAATCGTTGGACAAACGATTTTATTGTTTGTTTAATAAATAATCGAACCTATACGCGATCGCTTCACCAACACCTTTCTTTATCGTGATTTTAATTAATAATTCGATTCTGGGGGGTGGACAAACGAAATCTAGGGGTGGACAAACGTTTTCTACATCTACACTACCGAATTGAATCGTTGGACAAACGATTTTATTGTTTGTTTAATAATTAATCGAACTTGTACGCGATCGCTTCACCAATACCTTTCTTTTTCGCGATTTTAATTAAAAATTCGATTCTGGAGGTTGGACAAACGAAATCTAGGGGTGGATAAACGTCTTCTACATCTACCCTACCGAAGTGAATCGTTGGACAAACGATTTTATTGTTTGTTAAATAAATATACGAACTTATACGCGATCGCTTCACCAATACCTTCCTTTTTCGTGATTTTAATTAATAATTCGAATCTGGAGGGCGGACAAACCAAATCTTGGGGTGGACAAAGGTCTTCTACATCTACATTACCGAATTGAATCGTTGGACAAACGATTTTAATGTTTATTTAATAAATAATCGAACTTATACGCGATCGCTTCACCAATACCTTCCTTTTTCGTGATTTTAATTAATAATTCGATTCTGGAGGAAGGACAAACGAAATCTTGGGGGGACAAACGTCTTCTACATCTACACATCTGAAGTGAATCGTTGGACAAACAATTTTATTGTTTGTTTAATAAATAATCGAACTTATACGCGATCGCTTTACCAATACCTTTCTTTATCGCGATTTTAATTAAAAATTCGATTCTGGAGGTTGGACAATCGAAATCTAGGGGTGGATAAACGTCTTCTACATCTTCCCTACCGAATTGAATCGTTGGACAAACGATTTTATTGTGTGTTTAATAAATAAACGAACTTATACGCGATCGCTTCACCAATACCCTCCTTTTTCGCGATTTTAATTAATATTTCGATTCTGGAGGGTGGGCAAACGTAATCTTGGGGTGCACAAACGTCTTCTACATATACACTACCGAATTGAATCGTTGGACAAACGATTTTAATGTTTGTTTAATAAATACTCGATATTATACGCGATCGCTTCACCAATACCTTCCTTTTTCGTGATTTTAATTAATAATTCGAATCTGGAGGGCGGACAAACTACATTTTGGCGTGCACAAGCGTCTTCTACATCTACATTACCGAATTGACTCGTTGGACAAACGATTTTAATGGTTGTTTAATAAATACTCGAAATTATACGCGATCGCTTCACCAATACCTTCCTTTTTCGAGATTTTAATTAATAATTCGAATCTGGTGGGCGGACAAACGAAATCTTGGGGTCGACAAACGTCTTCTACATCTACACTACCGAACTGCATCGTTGGACAAACGATTTCATTGTTTGTTTAATAAAAAATCGAACTTATACTCAATCGCTTCACCAATACTTTTCTCTTTCGCGATTTGAATTAATAATTCGATTCTGGAGGGCGGACAAACCAAATCTTGGGGTGGATATACGTCTTCTACATCTACACTACCGAATTGAATCGTTGGACAAACGATTTTATTGTTTGTTTAATAAATAATCGAACCTATACGCGATCGCTTCACCAACACCTTTCTTTATCGTGATTTTAATTAATAATTCGATTCGGGAAGGCGGACAAGCGAAATCTAGGGGTGGGCAAACGTTTTCTACATCTACACTACCCAACTGAATCGTTGGACAAACGATTTTATTGTTTGTAGAATAAATAATCGAACCTATACGCGATCGCTTCAACAATACCTTTCTTTATCGTGATTTTAATTAATAATTCGATTCTGGGGGGTGGACAAACGAAATCTAGGGGTGGACAAACGTTTTCTACATCTACACTACCGAATTGAATCTTTGGACAAACGATTTTATTGTTTGTTTAATAATTAATCGAACTTGTACGCGATCGCTTCACCAATACCTTTCTTTTTCGCGATTTTAATTAAAAATTCGATTCTGGAGGTTGGACAAACGAAATCTAGGGGTGGATAAACGTCTTCTACATCTACCCTACCGAAGTGAATCGTTGGACAAACGATTTTATTGTTTGTTAAATAAATATACGAACTTATACGCGATCGCTTCACCAATACCTTCCTTTTTCGTGATTTTAATTAATAATTCGAATCTGGAGGGCGGACAAACCAAATCTTGGGGTGGACAAAGGTCTTCTACATCTACATTACCGAATTGAATCGTTGGACAAACGATTTTAATGTTTATTTAATAAATAATCGAACTTATACGCGATCGCTTCACCAATACCTTCCTTTTTCGTGATTTTAATTAATAATTCGAATCTGGAGGGCGGACAAACTAAATTTTGGCGTGCACAAGCGTCTTCTACATCTACATTACCGAATTGACTCGTTGGACAAACGATTTTAATGGTTGTTTAATAAATACTCGATATTATACGCGATCGCTTCACCAATACCTTCCTTTTTCGAGATTTTAATTAATAATTCGAATCTGGTGGGCGGACAAACAAAATCTTGGGGTCGACAAACGTCTTCTACATCTACACTACCGAACTGCATCGTTGGACAAACGATTTCATTGTTTGTTTAATAAAAAATCGAACTTATACTCAATCGCTTCACCAATACTTTTCTCTTTCGCGATTTGAATTAATAATTCGATTCTGGAGGGCGGACAAACCAAATCTTGGGGTGGATATACGTCTTCTACATCTACACTACCGAATTGAATTGTTGGACAAACGATTTTATTCTTTGTTTAATAAATAATCGAACCTATACGCGATCGCTTCACCAATACCTTCCTTTATCGTGATTTTAATGAAAAATTCGATTCTGGAGGTTGGACAAACGAAATCTAGGGGTGGATAAACGTCTTCTACATCTACCCTACCGAATTGAACCGTTGGACAAACGATTTTATTGTTTGTTTAAAGAATAAACGAACTTATACGCGATCGCTTCACCAATACCCTTCTTTTTCGCGATGGTAATTAATATTGAGATTCTGGAGGGTGGGCAAACGTAATCTTGACGTGCACAAACGTCTTCTACATCTACACTACCGAATTGAATCGTTGGACAAACGATTTTATTATTTGTTTAATAAATAATCGAACCTATACGCGATCGCTTCACCAATACCTTTCTTTATCGTGATTTTAATTAATAATTCGATTCTGGGGGGTGGACAAACGAAATCTAGGGGTGGACAAACGTTTTCTACATCTACACTACCGAATTGAATCGTTGAACAAACGATTTTATTGTTTGTTTAATAAATAAACGAACTTATACGCGATCGCTTCACCAATACCCTTCTTTTTCGCGATGTTAATTAATATTGAGATTCTGGAGGGTGGGCAAACGTAATCTTGGGGTGCACAAACGTCTTCTACATCTACATTACCGAATTGAATCGTTGGACAAACGATTTTATTCTTTGTTTAATAAATAATCGAACCTATACGCGATCGCTTCACCAATACCTTTCTTTATCGTGATTTTAATTCATAATTCGATTCTGGGGGGTGGACAAACGAAATCTTGGGGTGAACAAACGTCTTCTACATCTACACTACCGAATTGAATCGTTGGACAAACGATTTTATTGTTTGTTTAATAAATAAACAAACTTATACGCGATCGCTTCACCAATACCCTTCTTTTTCGCGCTTTTAATTAATAATTCGAATCTGGAGGGCGGACAAACGAAATCTTGGGGTCGACAAACGTCTT
The DNA here is from genome assembly GCA_947577245.1 of Andrena bucephala. Classification (NCBI taxonomy): domain Eukaryota; kingdom Metazoa; phylum Arthropoda; class Insecta; order Hymenoptera; family Andrenidae; genus Andrena; species Andrena bucephala. The sequence continues at coordinate 16,509,057 of OX387718.1, read as the reverse complement.
CTACATCTAGACTACCGAATTGAATCGTTGGACAAACGATTTTATTGTTTGTAGAATAAATAATCGAACCTATACGCGATCGCTTCAACAATACCTTTCTTTATCGTGATTTTAATTAATAATTCGATTCTGGGGGGTGGACAAACGAAATCTTGGGGTGAACAAACGTCTTCTACATCTACACTACCGAATTGAATCGTTGGACAAACGATTTTATTGTTTGTTTAATAAATAATCGAACCTATACGCGATCGCTTCACCAACACCTTTCTTTATCGTGATTTTAATTAATAATTCGATTCTGGGGGGTGGACAAACGAAATCTAGGGGTGGACAAACGTTTTCTACATCTACACTACCGAATTGAATCGTTGGACAAACGATTTTATTGTTTGTTTAATAATTAATCGAACTTGTACGCGATCGCTTCACCAATACCTTTCTTTTTCGCGATTTTAATTAAAAATTCGATTCTGGAGGTTGGACAAACGAAATCTAGGGGTGGATAAACGTCTTCTACATCTACCCTACCGAAGTGAATCGTTGGACAAACGATTTTATTGTTTGTTAAATAAATATACGAACTTATACGCGATCGCTTCACCAATACCTTCCTTTTTCGTGATTTTAATTAATAATTCGAATCTGGAGGGCGGACAAACCAAATCTTGGGGTGGACAAAGGTCTTCTACATCTACATTACCGAATTGAATCGTTGGACAAACGATTTTAATGTTTATTTAATAAATAATCGAACTTATACGCGATCGCTTCACCAATACCTTCCTTTTTCGTGATTTTAATTAATAATTCGATTCTGGAGGAAGGACAAACGAAATCTTGGGGGGACAAACGTCTTCTACATCTACACATCTGAAGTGAATCGTTGGACAAACAATTTTATTGTTTGTTTAATAAATAATCGAACTTATACGCGATCGCTTTACCAATACCTTTCTTTTTCGCGATTTTAATTAAAAATTCGATTCTGGAGGTTGGACAATCGAAATCTAGGGGTGGATAAACGTCTTCTACATCTTCCCTACCGAATTGAATCGTTGGACAAACGATTTTATTGTGTGTTTAATAAATAAACGAACTTATACGCGATCGCTTCACCAATACCCTCCTTTTTCGCGATTTTAATTAATATTTCGATTCTGGAGGGTGGGCAAACGTAATCTTGGGGTGCACAAACGTCTTCTACATATACACTACCGAATTGAATCGTTGGACAAACGATTTTAATGTTTGTTTAATAAATACTCGATATTATACGCGATCGCTTCACCAATACCTTCCTTTTTCGTGATTTTAATTAATAATTCGAATCTGGAGGGCGGACAAACTAAATTTTGGCGTGCACAAGCGTCTTCTACATCTACATTACCGAATTGACTCGTTGGACAAACGATTTTAATGGTTGTTTAATAAATACTCGAAATTATACGCGATCGCTTCACCAATACCTTCCTTTTTCGAGATTTTAATTAATAATTCGAATCTGGTGGGCGGACAAACGAAATCTTGGGGTCGACAAACGTCTTCTACATCTACACTACCGAACTGCATCGTTGGACAAACGATTTCATTGTTTGTTTAATAAAAAATCGAACTTATACTCAATCGCTTCACCAATACTTTTCTCTTTCGCGATTTGAATTAATAATTCGATTCTGGAGGGCGGACAAACCAAATCTTGGGGTGGATATACGTCTTCTACATCTACACTACCGAATTGAATTGTTGGACAAACGATTTTATTCTTTGTTTAATAAATAATCGAACCTATACGCGATCGCTTCACCAATACCTTCCTTTATCGTGATTTTAATGAAAAATTCGATTCTGGAGGTTGGACAAACGAAATCTAGGGGTGGATAAACGTCTTCTACATCTACCCTACCGAATTGAATCGTTGGACAAACGATTTTATTGTTTGTTTAAAGAATAAACGAACTTATACGCGATCGCTTCACCAATACCCTTTTTTTTCGCGATGGTAATTAATATTGAGATTCTGGAGGGTGGGCAAACGTAATCTTGGGGTGCACAAACGTCTTCTACATCTACACTACCGAATTGAATCGTTGGACAAACGATTTTATTGTTTGTTTAATAAATAATCCAACCTATACGCGATCGCTTCACCAATACCTTTCTTTATCGTGATTTTAATTAATAATTCGATTCTGGGGGGTGGACAAACGAAATCTAGGGGTGGACAAACGTTTTCTACATCTACACTACCGAATTGAATCGTTGAACAAACGATTTTATTGTTTGTTTAATAAATAAACGAACTTATACGCGATCGCTTCACCAATACCCTTCTTTTTCGCGATGTTAATTAATATTGAGATTCTGGAGGGTGGGCAAACGTAATCTTGGGGTGCACAAACGTCTTCTACATCTACATTACCGAATTGAATCGTTGGACAAACGATTTTATTCTTTGTTTAATAAATAATCGAACCTATACGCGATCGCTTCACCAATACCTTTCTTTATCGTGATTTTAATTCATAATTCGATTCTGGGGGGTGGACAAACGAAATCTTGGGGTGAACAAACGTCTTCTACATCTACACTACCGAATTGAATCGTTGGACAAACGATTTTATTGTTTGTTTAATAAATAAACAAACTTATACGCGATCGCTTCACCAATACCCTTCTTTTTCGCGCTTTTAATTAATAATTCGAATCTGGAGGGCGGACAAACGAAATCTTGGGGTCGACAAACGTCTTCTACATCTAGACTACCGAATTGAATCGTTGGACAAACGATTTTATTGTTTGTTTAATAAATAATCGAACCTATACGCGATCGCTTCACCAACACCTTTCTTTATCGTGATTTTAATTAATAATTCGATTCGGGAAGGCGGACAAGCGAAATCTAGGGGTGGGCAAACGTTTTCTACATCTACACTACCCAACTGAATCGTTGGACAAACGATTTTATTGTTTGTAGAATAAATAATCGAACCTATACGCGATCGCTTCAACAATACCTTTCTTTATCGTGATTTTAATTAATAATTCGATTCTGGGGGGTGGACAAACGAAATCTAGGGGTGGACAAACGTTTTCTACATCTACACTACCGAATTGAATCTTTGGACAAACGATTTTATTGTTTGTTTAATAATTAATCGAACTTGTACGCGATCGCTTCACCAATACCTTTCTTTTTCGCGATTTTAATTAAAAATTCGATTCTGGAGGTTGGACAAACGAAATCTAGGGGTGGATAAACGTCTTCTACATCTACCCTACCGAAGTGAATCGTTGGACAAACGATTTTATTGTTTGTTAAATAAATATACGAACTTATACGCGATCGCTTCACCAATACCTTCCTTTTTCGTGATTTTAATTAATAATTCGAATCTGGAGGGCGGACAAACCAAATCTTGGGGTGGACAAAGGTCTTCTACATCTACATTACCGAATTGAATCGTTGGACAAACGATTTTAATGTTTATTTAATAAATAATCGAACTTATACGCGATCGCTTCACCAATACCTTCCTTTTTCGTGATTTTAATTAATAATTCGAATCTGGAGGGCGGACAAACTAAATTTTGGCGTGCACAAGCGTCTTCTACATCTACATTACCGAATTGACTCGTTGGACAAACGATTTTAATGGTTGTTTAATAAATACTCGAAATTATACGCGATCGCTTCACCAATACCTTCCTTTTTCGAGATTTTAATTAATAATTCGAATCTGGTGGGCGGACAAACAAAATCTTGGGGTCGACAAACGTCTTCTACATCTACACTACCGAACTGCATCGTTGGACAAACGATTTCATTGTTTGTTTAATAAAAAATCGAACTTATACTCAATCGCTTCACCAATACTTTTCTCTTTCGCGATTTGAATTAATAATTCGATTCTGGAGGGCGGACAAACCAAATCTTGGGGTGGATATACGTCTTCTACATCTACACTACCGAATTGAATTGTTGGACAAACGATTTTATTCTTTGTTTAATAAATAATCGAACCTATACGCGATCGCTTCACCAATACCTTCCTTTATCGTGATTTTAATGAAAAATTCGATTCTGGAGGTTGGACAAACGAAATCTAGGGGTGGATAAACGTCTTCTACATCTACCCTACCGAATTGAACCGTTGGACAAACGATTTTATTGTTTGTTTAAAGAATAAACGAACTTATACGCGATCGCTTCACCAATACCCTTCTTTTTCGCGATGGTAATTAATATTGAGATTCTGGAGGGTGGGCAAACGTAATCTTGACGTGCACAAACGTCTTCTACATCTACACTACCGAATTGAATCGTTGGACAAACGATTTTATTATTTGTTTAATAAATAATCGAACCTATACGCGATCGCTTCACCAATACCTTTCTTTATCGTGATTTTAATTAATAATTCGATTCTGGGGGGTGGACAAACGAAATCTAGGGGTGGACAAACGTTTTCTACATCTACACTACCGAATTGAATCGTTGAACAAACGATTTTATTGTTTGTTTAATAAATAAACGAACTTATACGCGATCGCTTCACCAATACCCTTCTTTTTCGCGATGTTAATTAATATTGAGATTCTGGAGGGTGGGCAAACGTAATCTTGGGGTGCACAAACGTCTTCTACATCTACATTACCGAATTGAATCGTTGGACAAACGATTTTATTCTTTGTTTAATAAATAATCGAACCTATACGCGATCGCTTCACCAATACCTTTCTTTATCGTGATTTTAATTCATAATTCGATTCTGGGGGGTGGACAAACGAAATCTTGGGGTGAACAAACGTCTTCTACATCTACACTACCGAATTGAATCGTTGGACAAACGATTTTATTGTTTGTTTAATAAATAAACAAACTTATACGCGATCGCTTCACCAATACCCTTCTTTTTCGCGCTTTTAATTAATAATTCGAATCTGGAGGGCGGACAAACGAAATCTTGGGGTCGACAAACGTCTTCTACATCTAGACTACCGAATTGAATCGTTGGACAAACGATTTTAATGTTTGTTTAATAAATACTCGAAATTATACGCGATCGCTTCACCAATACCTTCCTTTTTCGTGATTTTAATTAATAATTCGAATCTGGAGGGCGGACAAACGAAATCTTGGGGTCGACAAACGTCTTCTACATCTACACTACCGAACTGCATCGTTGGACAAACGATTTCATTGTTTGTTTAATAAAAAATCGAACTTATACCCAATCGCTTCACCAATACCTTTCTCTTTCGCGATTTGAATTAATAATTCGATTCTGGAGGGCGGACAAACCAAATCTTGGGGTGGATATACGTCTTCTACATCTACACTACCGAATTGAATCGTTGGACAAACGACTTTATTGTTTGTTTAATAAATAATCGAACTTATACGCGATCGCTTCACCAATACATTCCTTTTTCGTGATTTTAATTAATAATTCGAATCTGGAGGGCGGACAAACCAAATCTTGGGGTGGACAAACGTCTTCTACATCTACATTACCGAATTGAATCGTTGGACAAACGATTTTAATGTTTGTTTAATAAATAATCGAACTTATACGCGATCGCTTTACCAATACCTTTCTTTATCGCGATTTTAATTAAAAATTCGATTCTGGAGGTTGGACAATCGAAATCCAGGGGTGGATAAACGTCTTCTACATCTACATTACCGAATTGAATCGTTGGACAAACGATTTTATTGTTTGTTTAGTAAATAATCGAACTTATACGCGATCGCTTCACCAATTCCTTTCTTTTTCGCGATTTTAATTAATAATTCTATTCTGGAGGAAGGACAAACGAAATCTTGGGGGGACAAACGTCTTCTACATCTACACAACCGAAGTGAATCGTTGGACAAACAATTTTATTGTTTGTTTAGTAAATAATCGAACTTATACGCGATCGCTTTACCAATACATTTCTTTATCGCGATTTTAATTAAAAATTCGATTCTGGAGGTTGGACAATCGAAATCTAGGGGTGGATAAACGTCTTCTACATCTTCCCTACCGAATTGAATCGTTGGACAAACGATTTTATTGTGTGTTTAATAAATAAACGAACTTATACGCGATCGCTTCAGCAATACTTTCTTTTTCATGATTTTAATTAATAATTCGAATCTGGAGGGCGGACAATCCAAATCTTGGGGTGGACAAACGTTTTCTACATCTACACTACCGAATTGAATCGATGGACAAACGACTTTATTGTTTGTTTAATAAATAATCGAACTTATACGCGATCGCTTCACCATTACCTTTCTTTTTCGCGATTTTAATTAATAATTCGAATCTGGAGTGTGGACAAACGAAATCTAGGGGTGGACAAACGTCTTCTACATCTACACTACCGAATGGAATCGTTGGACAAACGATTTTATTGTTTGTTTAATAATTAATCGGACTTATTCGCGATCGCTTCACCAATACCTTTCTTTTTCGAGATTTTAATTAATAATTCGATTCTGGAAGGTGGACAAACGAAATCTAGGGGTGGACAAACGTCTACTACATCTACGCTACCGAATTGAATCGTTGGACAAACGACGTTATTGATTGTTTAATAAATAATCGAACTTATACGCGATCGCTTCACCAATACGTTTCTTTTTCGCGATTTTAAATAATAATTCGATTCTGGGGGGTGGACAAACGAAATCTAAGGGTGGACAAACGTTTTCTACATCTACACTACCGAATTGAATCGTTGGACAAACGATTTTATTGTTTGTTTAATAAATAAACGAACTTATACGCGATCGCTTCACCAATACCCTCCTTTTTCGTGATTTTAATTAATATTTCGATTCTGGAGGGCGGACAAACGAAATCTAGGGGTGGACAAACGTTTTCTACATCTACACTACCGAATTGTATCGTTGCACAAACGATTTTATTCTTTGTTTAATAAATAAACGAACTTATACGCGATCGCTTCACCAATACCTTTCTTTTGCGCGATTTTAATTAATAATTCGATTCTGGAGTGTGGACAAACGAAATCTAGGGGTGGACAAACGTCTTCTACATCTACACTACCGAATTGAATCGTTGGACAAACGATTTTATTCTTTGTTTAATAAATACTCGAACCTATACGCGATCGCTTCACCAATACCTTTCTTTATCGTGATTTTAATTAAAAATTCGATTCTGGAGGGTGGACAAACGAAATCTAGGGGTGGATAAACGTCTTCTACATCTACCCTACCGAATTGAATCGTTGGACAAACGATTTTATTGTTTGTTTAAAGAATAAACGAACTTATACGCGATCGCTTCACCAATACCCTTCTTTTTCGCGATGTTAATTAATATTGAGATTCTGGAGGGTGGGCAAACGTAATCTTGGGGTGCACAAACGTCTTCTACATCTAAACTACCGAATTGAATTGTTGGACAAACGATTTTATTGTTTGTTTAATAAATAATCGAACCTATACGCGATCGCTTCACCAATACCTTTCTTTATCGTGATTTTAATTAATAATTCTATTCTGGAGGAAGGACAAACGAAATCTTGGGGGGACAAACGTCTTCTACATCTACACAACCGAAGTGAATCGTTGGACAAACAATTTTATTGTTTGTTTAGTAAATAATCGAACTTATACGCGATCGCTTCACCAATACCTTTCTTTATCGTGATTTTAATTAATAATTCGATTCTGGGGGGTGGACAAACGAAATCTAGGGGTGGACAAACGTTTTCTACATCTACACTACCGAATTGAATCGTTGGACAAACGATTTTATTGTTTGTTTTATAAATAAACGAACTTATACGCGATCGCTTCACCAATACCTTCCTTTTTCGAGATTTTAATTAATAATTCGATTCTGGAAGGTGGACAAACGAAATCTAGGGGTGGACAAACGTTTTCTACATCTACTTTACCGAATTGAATCCTTGGACAAACGATTTTATTGTTTGTTTAATAAATAATCGAACCTATACGCGATCGCTTCACCAATACCTTTCTTTATCGTGATTTTAATTAATAATTCGATTCTGGGGGGTGGACAAACGAAATCTAGGGGTGGACAAACGTCATCTACATCTACGCTACCGAATTGAATCGTTGGACAAACGACTTTATTGTTTGTTTAATAAATAATCGAACTTATACGCGATCGCTTCACCAATACATTCCTTTTTCGTGATTTTAATTAATAATTCGAATCTGGAGGGCGGACAAACCAAATCTTGGGGTGGACAAACGTCTTCTACATCTACATTACCGAATTGAATCGTTGGACAAACGATTTTAATGTTTGTTTAATAAATAATCGAACTTATACGCGATCGCTTTACCAATACCTTTCTTTATCGCGATTTTAATTAAAAATTCGATTCTGGAGGTTGGACAATCGAAATCCAGGGGTGGATAAACGTCTTCTACATCTACATTACCGAATTGAATCGTTGGACAAACGATTTTATTGTTTGTTTAGTAAATAATCGAACTTATACGCGATCGCTTCACCAATTCCTTTCTTTTTCGCGATTTTAATTAATAATTCTATTCTGGAGGAAGGACAAACGAAATCTTGGGGGGACAAACGTCTTCTACATCTACACAACCGAAGTGAATCGTTGGACAAACAATTTTATTGTTTGTTTAGTAAATAATCGAACTTATACGCGATCGCTTTACCAATACATTTCTTTATCGCGATTTTAATTAAAAATTCGATTCTGGAGGTTGGACAATCGAAATCTAGGGGTGGATAAACGTCTTCTACATCTTCCCTACCGAATTGAATCGTTGGACAAACGATTTTATTGTGTGTTTAATAAATAAACGAACTTATACGCGATCGCTTCACCAATACCTTCTTTTTCATGATTTTAATTAATAATTCGAATCTGGAGGGCGGACAATCCAAATCTTGGGGTGGACAAACGTTTTCTACATCTACACTACCGAATTGAATCGATGGACAAACGACTTTATTGTTTGTTTAATAAATAATCGAACTTATACGCGATCGCTTCACCATTACCTTTCTTTTTCGCGATTTTAATTAATAATTCGAATCTGGAGTGTGGACAAACGAAATCTAGGGGTGGACAAACGTCTTCTACATCTACACTACCGAATGGAATCGTTGGACAAACGATTTTATTGTTTGTTTAATAATTAATCGGACTTATTCGCGATCGCTTCACCAATACCTTTCTTTTTCGAGATTTTAATTAATAATTCGATTCTGGAAGGTGGACAAACGAAATCTAGGGGTGGACAAACGTCTACTACATCTACGCTACCGAATTGAATCGTTGGACAAACGACGTTATTGATTGTTTAATAAATAATCGAACTTATACGCGATCGCTTCACCAATACGTTTCTTTTTCGCGATTTTAAATAATAATTCGATTCTGGGGGGTGGACAAACGAAATCTAAGGGTGGACAAACGTTTTCTACATCTACACTACCGAATTGAATCGTTGGACAAACGATTTTATTGTTTGTTTAATAAATAAACGAACTTATACGTGATCGCTTCACCAATACCCTCCTTTTTCGTGATTTTAATTAATATTTCGATTCTGGAGGGTGGGCAAACGTAATCTTGGGGTGCACAAACGTCTTCTACGTCTACGCTACCGAATTGAATCGTTGGACAAACGATTTTAATGTTTGTTTAATAAATACTCGAAATTATACGCGATCGCTTCACCAATACCTTCCTTTTTCGTGATTTTAATTAATAATTCGAATCTGGAGGGCGGACAAACGAAATCTAGGGGTGGACAAACGTTTTCTACATCTACACTACCGAATTGTATCGTTGCACAAACGATTTTATTCTTTGTTTAATAAATAAACGAACTTATACGCGATCGCTTCACCAATACCTTTCTTTTTCGCGATTTTAATTAATAATTCGATTCTGGAGTGTGGACAAACGAAATCTAGGGGTGGACAAACGTCTTCTACATCTACACTACCGAATTGAATCGTTGGACAAACGATTTTATTGTTTGTTTAATAAATAATCGAACGTATACGCGACCGCTTCACCAATACCTTTCTTTATCGTGATTTTAATTAATAATTCGATTCTGGGGGGTGGACAAACGAAATCTAGGGGTGGACAAACGTTTTCTACATCTACACTACCGAATTGAATCGTTGGACAAACGATTTTAATGTTTATTTAATAAATAATCGAACTTATACGTGATCGCTTCACCAATACATTCCTTTTTCGCGATTTTAATTAATAATTCGAATCTGGAGGGCGGACAAACCAAATTTTGGCGTGCACAAACGTCTTCTACATCTATATTACCTAATTGAATCGTTGGACAAACGATTTTAAAGTTTGTTTAATAAATACTCGAAATTATACGCGATCGCTTCACCAATACCTCCCTTTTTCGTGATTTTAATTAATAATTCGAATCTGGAGGGCGGACAAACGAAATCTTGGTGTCGACAAACGTCTTCTACATCTACACTACCGAACTGCATCGTTGGACAAACGATTTCATTGTTTGTTTAATAAAAAATCGAACATATACGCGATCGCTTTACCAATACCTTTCTTTATCGCGATTTTAATTAAAAATTCGATTCTGGAGGTTGGACAATCGAAATCCAGGGGTGGATAAACGTCTTCTACATCTACATTACCGAATTGAATCGTTGGACAAACGATTTTATTGTTTGTTTAGTAAATAATCGAACTTATACGCGATCGCTTCACCAATTCCTTTCTTTTTCGCGATTTTAATTAATAATTCTATTCTGGAGGAAGGACAAACGAAATCTTGGGGGGACAAACGTCTTCTACATCTACACAACCGAAGTGAATCGTTGGACAAACAATTTTATTGTTTGTTTAGTAAATAATCGAACTTATACGCGATCGCTTTACCATTACCTTTCTTTATCGCGATTTTAATTAAAAATTCGATTCTGGAGGTTGGACAATCGAAATCTAGGGGTGGATAAACGTCTTCTACATCTTCCCTACCGAATTGAATCGTTGGACAAACGATTTTATTGTGTGTTTAATAAATAAACGAACTTATACGCGATCGCTTCACCAATACCTTCTTTTTCATGATTTTAATTAATAATTCGAATCTGGAGGGCGGACAATCCAAATCTTGGGGTGGACAAACGTTTTCTACATCTACACTACCGAATTGAATCGATGGACAAACGACTTTATTGTTTGTTTAATAAATAATCGAACTTATACGCGATCGCTTCACCATTACCTTTCTTTTTCGCGATTTTAATTAATAATTCGAATCTGGAGTGTGGACAAACGAAATCTAGGGGTGGACAAACGTCTTCTACATCTACACTACCGAATGGAATCGTGGGACAAACGATTTTATTGTTTGTTTAATAATTAATCGGACTTATTCGCGATCGCTTCACCAATACCTTTCTTTTTCGAGATTTTAATTAATAATTCGATTCTGGAAGGTGGACAAACGAAATCTAGGGGTGGACAAACGTCTACTACATCTACGCTACCGAATTGAATCGTTGGACAAACGACGTTATTGATTGTTTAATAAATAATCGAACTTATACGCGATCGCTTCACCAATACGTTTCTTTTTCGCGATTTTAAATAATAATTCGATTCTGGGGGGTGGACAAACGAAATCTAAGGGTGGACAAACGTTTTCTACATCTACACTACCGAATTGAATCGTTGGACAAACGATTTTATTGTTTGTTTAATAAATAAACGAACTTATACGTGATCGCTTCACCAATACCCTCCTTTTTCGTGATTTTAATTAATATTTCGATTCTGGAGGGTGGGCAAACGTAATCTTGGGGTGCACAAACGTCTTCTACGTCTACGCTACCGAATTGAATCGTTGGACAAACGATTTTAATGTTTGTTTAATAAATACTCGAAATTATACGCGATCGCTTCACCAATACCTTCCTTTTTCGTGATTTTAATTAATAATTCGAATCTGGAGGGCGGACAAACGAAATCTAGGGGTGGACAAACGTTTTCTACATCTACACTACCGAATTGTATCGTTGCACAAACGATTTTATTCTTTGTTTAATAAATAAACGAACTTATACGCGATCGCTTCACCAATACCTTTCTTTTTCGCGATTTTAATTAATAATTCGATTCTGGAGTGTGGACAAACGAAATCTAGGGGTGGACAAACGTCTTCTACATCTACACTACCGAATTGAATCGTTGGACAAACGATTTTATTGTTTGTTTAATAAATAATCGAACGTATACGCGACCGCTTCACCAATACCTTTCTTTATCGTGATTTTAATTAATAATTCGATTCTGGGGGGTGGACAAACGAAATCTAGGGGTGGACAAACGTTTTCTACATCTACACTACCGAATTGAATCGTTGGACAAACGATTTTAATGTTTATTTAATAAATAATCGAACTTATACGTGATCGCTTCACCAATACATTCCTTTTTCGCGATTTTAATTAATAATTCGAATCTGGAGGGCGGACAAACCAAATTTTGGCGTGCACAAACGTCTTCTACATCTATATTACCTAATTGAATCGTTGGACAAACGATTTTAAAGTTTGTTTAATAAATACTCGAAATTATACGCGATCGCTTCACCAATACCTCCCTTTTTCGTGATTTTAATTAATAATTCGAATCTGGAGGGCGGACAAACGAAATCTTGGTGTCGACAAACGTCTTCTACATCTACACTACCGAACTGCATCGTTGGACAAACGATTTCATTGTTTGTTTAATAAAAAATCGAACATATACGCGATCGCTTTACCAATACCTTTCTTTATCGCGATTTTAATTAAAAATTCGATTCTGGAGGTTGGACAATCGAAATCCAGGGGTGGATAAACGTCTTCTACATCTACATTACCGAATTGAATCGTTGGACAAACGATTTTATTGTTTGTTTAGTAAATAATCGAACTTATACGCGATCGCTTCACCAATTCCTTTCTTTTTCGCGATTTTAATTAATAATTCTATTCTGGAGGAAGGACAAACGAAATCTTGGGGGGACAAACGTCTTCTACATCTACACAACCGAAGTGAATCGTTGGACAAACAATTTTATTGTTTGTTTAGTAAATAATCGAACTTATACGCGATCGCTTTACCAATACCTTTCTTTATCGCGATTTTAATTAAAAATTCGATTCTGGAGGTTGGACAATCGAAATCTAGGGGTGGATAAACGTCTTCTACATCTTCCCTACCGAATTGAATCGTTGGACAAACGATTTTATTGTGTGTTTAATAAATAAACGAACTTATACGCGATCGCTTCACCAATACCTTCTTTTTCATGATTTTAATTAATAATTCGAATCTGGAGGGCGGACAATCCAAATCTTGGGGTGGACAAACGTTTTCTACATCTACACTACCGAATTGAATCGATGGACAAACGACTTTATTGTTTGTTTAATAAATAATCGAACTTATACGCGATCGCTTCACCATTACCTTTCTTTTTCGCGATTTTAATTAATAATTCGAATCTGGAGTGTGGACAAACGAAATCTAGGGGTGGACAAACGTCTTCTACATCTACACTACCGAATGGAATCATTGGACAAACGATTTTATTGTTTGTTTAATAATTAATCGGACTTATTCGCGATCGCTTCACCAATACCTTTCTTTTTCGAGATTTTAATTAATAATTCGATTCTGGAAGGTGGACAAACGAAATCTAGGGGTGGACAAACGTCTACTACATCTACGCTACCGAATTGAATCGTTGGACAAACGACTTTATTGTTTGTTTAATAAATAATCGAACTTATACGCGATCGCTTCACCAATACGTTTCTTTTTCGCGATTTTAAATAATAATTCGATTCGGGAGGGCGGACAAACCAAATCTTGGCGTGCACAAACGTCTTCTACATCTACATTACCGAATTGAATCGTTGGACAAACGATTTTAATGTTTGTTTAATAAATAATCGAACTTATACGCGATCGCTTCACCAATACCTTTCTTTTTCGCGATTTTAATTAATAATTCGATTCTGGGGGGTGGACAAACGAAATCTAGGGGTGGACAAACGTTTTCTACATCTACACTACCGAATTGAATCGTTGGACAAACGATTTTATTGTTTGTTTTATAAATAATCGAACTTATACGCGATCGCTTCACCAATTCCTTTCTTTTTCGCGATTTTAATTAATAATTCGAATCTGGAGGGCGGACAAACGAAATCTAGGGGTGGACAAACGTTTTCTACATCTACACTACCGAATTGTATCGTTGCACAAACGATTTTATTCTTTGTTTAATAAATAAACGAACTTATACGCGATCGCTTCACCAATACCTTTCTTTTTCGCGATTTTAATTAATAATTCGATTCTGGAGTGTGGACAAACGAAATCTAGGGGTGGACAAACGTCTTCTACATCTACACTACCGAATTGAATCGTTGGACAAACGATTTTATTGTTTGTTTAATAAATAATCGAACGTATACGCGACCGCTTCACCAATACCTTTCTTTATCGTGATTTTAATTAATAATTCGATTCTGGGGGGTGGACAAACGAAATCTAGGGGTGGACAAACGTTTTCTACATCTACACTACCGAATTGAATCGTTGGACAAACGATTTTAATGTTTATTTAATAAATAATCGAACTTATACGTGATCGCTTCACCAATACATTCCTTTTTCGCGATTTTAATTAATAATTCGAATCTGGAGGGCGGACAAACCAAATTTTGGCGTGCACAAACGTCTTCTACATCTATATTACCTAATTGAATCGTTGGACAAACGATTTTAAAGTTTGTTTAATAAATACTCGAAATTATACGCGATCGCTTCACCAATACCTCCCTTTTTCGTGATTTTAATTAATAATTCGAATCTGGAGGGCGGACAAACGAAATCTTGGTGTCGACAAACGTCTTCTACATCTACACTACCGAACTGCATCGTTGGACAAACGATTTCATTGTTTGTTTAATAAAAAATCGAACATATACGCGATCGCTTTACCAATACCTTTCTTTATCGCGATTTTAATTAAAAATTCGATTCTGGAGGTTGGACAATCGAAATCCAGGGGTGGATAAACGTCTTCTACATCTACATTACCGAATTGAATCGTTGGACAAACGATTTTATTGTTTGTTTAGTAAATAATCGAACTTATACGCGATCGCTTCACCAATTCCTTTCTTTTTCGCGATTTTAATTAATAATTCTATTCTGGAGGAAGGACAAACGAAATCTTGGGGGGACAAACGTCTTCTACATCTACACAACCGAAGTGAATCGTTGGACAAACAATTTTATTGTTTGTTTAGTAAATAATCGAACTTATACGCGATCGCTTTACCAATACCTTTCTTTATCGCGATTTTAATTAAAAATTCGATTCTGGAGGTTGGACAATCGAAATCTAGGGGTGGATAAACGTCTTCTACATCTTCCCTACCGAATTGAATCGTTGGACAAACGATTTTATTGTGTGTTTAATAAATAAACGAACTTATACGCGATCGCTTCACCAATACCTTCTTTTTCATGATTTTAATTAATAATTCGAATCTGGAGGGCGGACAATCCAAATCTTGGGGTGGACAAACGTTTTCTACATCTACACTACCGAATTGAATCGATGGACAAACGACTTTATTGTTTGTTTAATAAATAATCGAACTTATACGCGATCGCTTCACCATTACCTTTCTTTTTCGCGATTTTAATTAATAATTCGAATCTGGAGTGTGGACAAACGAAATCTAGGGGTGGACAAACGTCTTCTACATCTACACTACCGAATGGAATCATTGGACAAACGATTTTATTGTTTGTTTAATAATTAATCGGACTTATTCGCGATCGCTTCACCAATACCTTTCTTTTTCGAGATTTTAATTAATAATTCGATTCTGGAAGGTGGACAAACGAAATCTAGGGGTGGACAAACGTCTACTACATCTACGCTACCGAATTGAATCGTTGGACAAACGACTTTATTGTTTGTTTAATAAATAATCGAACTTATACGCGATCGCTTCACCAATACGTTTCTTTTTCGCGATTTTAAATAATAATTCGATTCGGGAGGGCGGACAAACCAAATCTTGGCGTGCACAAACGTCTTCTACATCTACATTACCGAATTGAATCGTTGGACAAACGATTTTAATGTTTGTTTAATAAATAATCGAACTTATACGCGATCGCTTCACCAATACCTTTCTTTTTCGCGATTTTAATTAATAATTCGATTCTGGGGGGTGGACAAACGAAATCTAGGGGTGGACAAACGTTTTCTACATCTACACTACCGAATTGAATCGTTGGACAAACGATTTTATTGTTTGTTTTATAAATAAACGAACTTATACGCGATCGCTTCACCAATACCTTTCTTTATCGTGATTTTAATTAATAATTCGCTTCTGGGGGGTGGACAAACGAAATCTAGGGGTGGACAAACGTTTTCTACATCTACACTACCGAATTGAATCGTTGGACAAACGATTTTATTGTTTGTTTTATAAATAAACGAACTTATACGCGATCGCTTCACCAATACCTTCCTTTTTCGAGATTTTAATTAATAATTCGATTCTGGAAGGTGGACAAACGAAATCTAGGGGTGGACAAACGTTTTCTACATCTACACTACCGAATTGTATCGTTGCACAAACGATTTTATTCTTTGTTTAATAAATAAACGAACTTATACGCGATCGCTTCACCAATACCTTTCTTTTTCGCGATTTTAATTAATAATTCGATTCTGGAGTGTGGACAAACGAAATCTAGGGGTGGACAAACGTCTTCTACATCTACACTACCGAATTGAATCGTTGGACAAACGATTTTATTGTTTGTTTAATAAATAATCGAACGTATACGCGACCGCTTCACCAATACCTTTCTTTATCGTGATTTTAATTAATAATTCGATTCTGGGGGGTGGACAAACGAAATCTAGGGGTGGACAAACGTTTTCTACATCTACACTACCGAATTGAATCGTTGGACAAACGATTTTAATGTTTATTTAATAAATAATCGAACTTATACGTGATCGCTTCACCAATACATTCCTTTTTCGCGATTTTAATTAATAATTCGAATCTGGAGGGCGGACAAACCAAATTTTGGCGTGCACAAACGTCTTCTACATCTATATTACCTAATTGAATCGTTGGACAAACGATTTTAAAGTTTGTTTAATAAATACTCGAAATTATACGCGATCGCTTCACCAATACCTCCCTTTTTCGTGATTTTAATTAATAATTCGAATCTGGAGGGCGGACAAACGAAATCTTGGTGTCGACAAACGTCTTCTACATCTACACTACCGAACTGCATCGTTGGACAAACGATTTCATTGTTTGTTTAATAAAAAATCGAACATATACGCGATCGCTTTACCAATACCTTTCTTTATCGCGATTTTAATTAAAAATTCGATTCTGGAGGTTGGACAATCGAAATCCAGGGGTGGATAAACGTCTTCTACATCTACATTACCGAATTGAATCGTTGGACAAACGATTTTATTGTTTGTTTAGTAAATAATCGAACTTATACGCGATCGCTTCACCAATTCCTTTCTTTTTCGCGATTTTAATTAATAATTCTATTCTGGAGGAAGGACAAACGAAATCTTGGGGGGACAAACGTCTTCTACATCTACACAACCGAAGTGAATCGTTGGACAAACAA
The DNA here is from genome assembly GCA_947577245.1 of Andrena bucephala. Lineage (NCBI taxonomy): Eukaryota > Metazoa > Arthropoda > Insecta > Hymenoptera > Andrenidae > Andrena > Andrena bucephala. The sequence continues at coordinate 16,491,315 of OX387718.1, read as the reverse complement.
TTTTATTGTTTGTTTAGTAAATAATCGAACTTATACGCGATCGCTTTACCAATACCTTTCTTTATCGCGATTTTAATTAAAAATTCGATTCTGGAGGTTGGACAATCGAAATCTAGGGGTGGATAAACGTCTTCTACATCTTCCCTACCGAATTGAATCGTTGGACAAACGATTTTATTGTGTGTTTAATAAATAAACGAACTTATACGCGATCGCTTCACCAATACCTTCTTTTTCATGATTTTAATTAATAATTCGAATCTGGAGGGCGGACAATCCAAATCTTGGGGTGGACAAACGTTTTCTACATCTACACTACCGAATTGAATCGATGGACAAACGACTTTATTGTTTGTTTAATAAATAATCGAACTTATACGCGATCGCTTCACCATTACCTTTCTTTTTCGCGATTTTAATTAATAATTCGAATCTGGAGTGTGGACAAACGAAATCTAGGGGTGGACAAACGTCTTCTACATCTACACTACCGAATGGAATCATTGGACAAACGATTTTATTGTTTGTTTAATAATTAATCGGACTTATTCGCGATCGCTTCACCAATACCTTTCTTTTTCGAGATTTTAATTAATAATTCGATTCTGGAAGGTGGACAAACGAAATCTAGGGGTGGACAAACGTCTACTACATCTACGCTACCGAATTGAATCGTTGGACAAACGACTTTATTGTTTGTTTAATAAATAATCGAACTTATACGCGATCGCTTCACCAATACGTTTCTTTTTCGCGATTTTAAATAATAATTCGATTCGGGAGGGCGGACAAACCAAATCTTGGCGTGCACAAACGTCTTCTACATCTACATTACCGAATTGAATCGTTGGACAAACGATTTTAATGTTTGTTTAATAAATAATCGAACTTATACGCGATCGCTTCACCAATACCTTTCTTTTTCGCGATTTTAATTAATAATTCGATTCTGGGGGGTGGACAAACGAAATCTAGGGGTGGACAAACGTTTTCTACATCTACACTACCGAATTGAATCGTTGGACAAACGATTTTATTGTTTGTTTTATAAATAAACGAACTTATACGCGATCGCTTCACCAATACCTTTCTTTATCGTGATTTTAATTAATAATTCGCTTCTGGGGGGTGGACAAACGAAATCTAGGGGTGGACAAACGTTTTCTACATCTACACTACCGAATTGAATCGTTGGACAAACGATTTTATTGTTTGTTTTATAAATAAACGAACTTATACGCGATCGCTTCACCAATACCTTCCTTTTTCGAGATTTTAATTAATAATTCGATTCTGGAAGGTGGACAAACGAAATCTAGGGGTGGACAAACGTTTTCTACATCTACACTACCGAATTGTATCGTTGCACAAACGATTTTATTCTTTGTTTAATAAATAAACGAACTTATACGCGATCGCTTCACCAATACCTTCCTTTTTCGAGATTTTAATTAATAATTCGATTCTGGAAGGTGGACAAACGAAATCTAGGGGTGGACAAACGTTTTCTACATCTACACTACCGAATTGTATCGTTGCACAAACGATTTTATTCTTTGTTTAATAAATAAACGAACTTATACGCGATCGCTTCACCAATACCTTTCTTTTTCGCGATTTTAATTAATAATTCGATTCTGGGGGGTGGACAAACGAAATCTAGGGGTGGACAAACGTTTTCTACATCTACACTACCGAATTGAATAGTTGGACAAACGATTTTATTGCGTGTTTAATAAATAAACGAACTTATACGCGATCGCTTCACCAATACCTCCTTTTTCATGATTTTAATTAATAATTCGAATCTGGAGGGCGGACAATCCAAATCTTGGGGTGGACAAACGTTTTCTACATCTACACTACCGAATTGAATCGATGGACAAACGACTTTATTGTTTGTTTAATAAATAATCGAACTTATACACGATCGCTTCACCATTACCTTTCTTTTTCGCGATTTTAATTAATAATTCGAATCTGGAGTGTGGACAAACGAAATCTAGGGGTGGACAAACGTCTTCTACATCTACACTACCGAATGGAATCGTTGGACAAACGATTTTATTGTTTGTTTAATAATTAATCGGACTTATTCGCGATCGCTTCACCAATACCTTTCTTTTTCGAGATTTTAATTAATAATTCGATTCTGGAAGGTGGACAAACGAAATCTAGGGGTGGACAAACGTCTACTACATCTACGCTACCAAATTGAATCGTTGGACAAACGACTTTATTGTTTGTTTAATAAATAATCGAACTTATACGCGATCGCTTCACCAATACGTTTCTTTTTCGCGATTTTAAATAATAATTCGATTCTGGAAGGTGGACAAACGAAATCTAGGGGTGGACAAACGTCTACTACATCTACGCTACCGAATTGAATCGTTGGACAAACGACTTTATTGTTTGTTTAATAAATAATCGAACTTATACGCGATCGCTTCACCAATACGTTTCTTTTTCGCGATTTTAAATAATAATTCGATTCGGGAGGGCGGACAAACCAAATCTTGGCGTGCACAAACGTCTTCTACATCTACACTACCGAATTGAATCGTTGGACAAACGATTTTATTGTTTGTTTAATAAATAATCGAACGTATACGCGATCGCTTCACCAATACCTTTCTTTATCGTGATTTTAATTAATAATTCGATTCTGGGGGGTGGACAAACGAAATCTAGGGGTGGACAAACGTTTTCTACATCTACACTACCGAATTGAATCGTTGGACAAACGATTTTAATGTTTATTTAATAAATAATCGAACTTATACGTGATCGCTTCACCAATACATTCCTTTTCCGCGATTTTAATTAATAATTCGAATCTGGAGGGCGGACAAACCAAATTTTGGCGTGCACAAACGTCTTCTACATCTATATTACCGAATTGAATCGTTGGACAAACGATTTTAATGTTTGTTTAATAAATACTCGAAATTATACGCGATCGCTTCACCAATACCTCCCTTTTTCGTGATTTTAATTAATAATTCGAATCTGGAGGGCGGACAAACGAAATCTTGGTGTCGACAAACGTCTTCTACATCTACACTACCGAACTGCATCGTTGGACAAACGATTTCATTGTTTGTTTAATAAAAAATCGAACTTATACGCGATCGCTTTACCAATACCTTTCTTTATCGCGATTTTAATTAAAAATTCGATTCTGGAGGTTGGACAATCGAAATCCAGGGGTGGATAAACGTCTTCTACATCTACATTACCGAATTGAATCGTTGGACAAACGATTTTATTGTTTGTTTAGTAAATAATCGAACTTATACGCGATCGCTTCACCAATTCCTTTCTTTTTCGCGATTTTAATTAATAATTCTATTCTGGAGGAAGGACAAACGAAATCTTGGGGGGACAAACGTCTTCTACATCTACACAACCGAAGTGAATCGTTGGACAAACGATTTTATTGTTTGTTTAATTATTAATCGGACTTATGCGCGATCGCTTCACCAATACCTTTCTTTTTCGAGATTTTAATTACTATTTATATTCTGGAAGGTGGACAAACGAAATCTAGGGGTGGACAAACGTCTTCTACATCTACGCTACCGAATTGAATCGTTGGACAAACGACTTTATTGTTTGTTTAATAAATAATCGAACTTATACGCGATCGCTTCACCAATACCTTCCTTTTTCGTGATTTTAATTAATAATTCGAATCTGGAGGGCGGACAAACCAAATCTTGGGGTGGACAAACGTCTTCTACATCTACATTACCGAATTGAATCGTTGGACAAACGATTTTAATGTTTGTTTAATAAATAATCGAACTTATACGCGATCGCTTTACCAATACCTTTCTTTATCGCGATTTTAATTAATAATTCGCTTCTGGGGGGTGGACAAACGAAATCTAGGGGTGGACAAACGTTTTCTACATCTACACTACCGAATTGAATCGTTGGACAAACGATTTTATTGTTTGTTTAATAAAAAATCGAACTTATACGCGATCGCTTTACCAATACCTTTCTTTATCGCGATTTTAATTAAAAATTCGATTCTGGAGGTTGGACAATCGAAATCCAGGGGTGGATAAACGTCTTCTACATCTACATTACCGAATTGAATCGTTGGACAAACGATTTTATTGTTTGTTTAGTAAATAATCGAACTTATACGCGATCGCTTCACCAATTCCTTTCTTTTTCGCGATTTTAATTAATAATTCTATTCTGGAGGAAGGACAAACGAAATCTTGGGGGGACAAACGTCTTCTACATCTACACAACCGAAGTGAATCGTTGGACAAACAATTTTATTGTTTGTTTAGTAAATAATCGAACTTATACGCGATCGCTTTACCAATACCTTTCTTTATCGCGATTTTAATTAAAAATTCGATTCTGGAGGTTGGACAATCGAAATCTAGGGGTGGATAAACGTCTTCTACATCTTCCCTACCGAATTGAATCGTTGGACAAACGATTTTATTGTGTGTTTAATAAATAAACGAACTTATACGCGATCGCTTCACCAATACCTTCTTTTTCATGATTTTAATTAATAATTCGAATCTGGAGGGCGGACAATCCAAATCTTGGGGTGGACAAACGTTTTCTACATCTACACTACCGAATTGAATCGATGGACAAACGACTTTATTGTTTGTTTAATAAATAATCGAACTTATACGCGATCGCTTCACCATTACCTTTCTTTTTCGCGATTTTAATTAATAATTCGAATCTGGAGTGTGGACAAACGAAATCTAGGGGTGGACAAACGTCTTCTACATCTACACTACCGAATGGAATCGTTGGACAAACGATTTTATTGTTTGTTTAATAATTAATCGGACTTATTCGCGATCGCTTCACCAATACCTTTCTTTTTCGAGATTTTAATTAATAATTCGATTCTCGAAGGTGGACAAACGAAATCTAGGGGTGGACAAACGTCTACTACATCTACGCTACCGAATTGAATCGTTGGACAAACGACTTTATTGTTTGTTTAATAAATAATCGAACTTATACGCGATCGCTTCACCAATACGTTTCATTTTTGCGATTTTAAATAATAATTCGATTCTGGAAGGTGGACAAACGAAATCTAGGGGTGGACAAACGTCTACTACATCTACGCTACCGAATTGAATCGTTGGACAAACGACTTTATTGTTTGTTTAATAAATAATCGAACTTATACGCGATCGCTTCACCAATACGTTTCTTTTTCGCGATTTTAAATAATAATTCGATTCGGGAGGGCGGACAAACCAAATCTAGGGGTGGACAAACGTCTTCTACATCTACACTACCGAATTGAATCGTTGGACAAACGATTTTATTGTTTGTTTAATAAATAATCGAACGTATACGCGATCGCTTCACCAATACCTTTCTTTATCGTGATTTTAATTAATAATTCGATTCTGGGGGGTGGACAAACGAAATCTAGGGGTGGACAAACGTTTTCTACATCTACACTACCGAATTGAATCGTTGGACAAACGATTTTAATGTTTATTTAATAAATAATCGAACTTATACGTGATCGCTTCACCAATACATTCCTTTTCCGCGATTTTAATTAATAATTCGAATCTGGAGGGCGGACAAACCAAATTTTGGCGTGCACAAACGTCTTCTACATCTATATTACCGAATTGAATCGTTGGACAAACGATTTTAATGTTTGTTTAATAAATACTCGAAATTATACGCGATCGCTTCACCAATACCTCCCTTTTTCGTGATTTTAATTAATAATTCGAATCTGGAGGGCGGACAAACGAAATCTTGGTGTCGACAAACGTCTTCTACATCTACACTACCGAACTGCATCGTTGGACAAACGATTTCATTGTTTGTTTAATAAAAAATCGAACTTATACGCGATCGCTTTACCAATACCTTTCTTTATCGCGATTTTAATTAAAAATTCGATTCTGGAGGTTGGACAATCGAAATCCAGGGGTGGATAAACGTCTTCTACATCTACATTACCGAATTGAATCGTTGGACAAACGATTTTATTGTTTGTTTAGTAAATAATCGAACTTATACGCGATCGCTTCACCAATTCCTTTCTTTTTCGCGATTTTAATTAATAATTCTATTCTGGAGGAAGGACAAACGAAATCTTGGGGGGACAAACGTCTTCTACATCTACACAACCGAAGTGAATCGTTGGACAAACGATTTTATTGTTTGTTTAATTATTAATCGGACTTATGCGCGATCGCTTCACCAATACCTTTCTTTTTCGAGATTTTAATTACTATTTATATTCTGGAAGGTGGACAAACGAAATCTAGGGGTGGACAAACGTCTTCTACATCTACGCTACCGAATTGAATCGTTGGACAAACGACTTTATTGTTTGTTTAATAAATAATCGAACTTATACGCGATCGCTTCACCAATACCTTCCTTTTTCGTGATTTTAATTAATAATTCGAATCTGGAGGGCGGACAAACCAAATCTTGGGGTGGACAAACGTCTTCTACATCTACATTACCGATTTGAATCGTTGGACAAACGATTTTAATGTTTGTTTAATAAATAATCGAACTTATACGCGATCGCTTTACCAATACCTTTCTTTATCGCGATTTTAATTAATAATTCGCTTCTGGGGGGTGGACAAACGAAATCTAGGGGTGGACAAACGTTTTCTACATCTACACTACCGAATTGTATCGTTGCACAAACGATTTTATTCTTTGTTTAATAAATAAACGAACTTATACGCGATCGCTTCACCAATACCTTTCTTTTTCGCGATTTTAATTAATAATTCGATTCTGGGGGGTGGACAAACGAAATCTAGGGGTGGACAAACGTTTTCTACATCTACACTACCGAATTGAATAGTTGGACAAACGATTTTATTGCGTGTTTAATAAATAAACGAACTTATACGCGATCGCTTCACCAATACCTTCTTTTTCATGATTTTAATTAATAATTCGAATCTGGAGGGCGGACAATCCAAATCTTGGGGTGGACAAACGTTTTCTACATCTACACTACCGAATTGAATCGATGGACAAACGACTTTATTGTTTGTTTAATAAATAATCGAACTTATACGCGATCGCTTCACCATTACCTTTCTTTTTCGCGATTTTAATTAATAATTCGAATCTGGAGTGTGGACAAACGAAATCTAGGGGTGGACAAACGTCTTCTACATCTACACTACCGAATGGAATCGTTGGACAAACGATTTTATTGTTTGTTTAATATTTAATCGGACTTATTCGCGATCGCTTCACCAATACCTTTCTTTTTCGAGATTTTAATTAATAATTCGATTCTGGAAGGTGGACAAACGAAATCTAGGGGTGGACAAACGTCTACTACATCTACGCTACCGAATTGAATCGTTGGACAAACGACTTTATTGTTTGTTTAATAAATAATCGAACTTATACGCGATCGCTTCACCAATACGTTTCTTTTTCGCGATTTTAAATAATAATTCGATTCTGGAAGGTGGACAAACGAAATCTAGGGGTGGACAAACGTCTACTACATCTACGCTACCGAATTGAATCGTTGGACAAACGACTTTATTGTTTGTTTAATAAATAATCGAACTTATACGCGATCGCTTCACCAATACGTTTCTTTTTCGCGATTTTAAATAATAATTCGATTCGGGAGGGCGGACAAACCAAATCTTGGCGTGCACAAACGTCTTCTACATCTACATTACCGAATTGAATCGTTGGACAAACGATTTTAATGTTTGTTTAGTAAATAATCGAACTTATACGCGATCGCTTCACCAATTCCTTTCTTTTTCGCGATTTTAATTAATAATTCTATTCTGGAGGAAGGACAAACGAAATCTTGGGGGGACAAACGTCTTCTACATCTACGCTACCGAATTGAATCGTTGGACAAACGACTTTATTGTTTGTTTAATAAATAATCGAACTTATACGCGATCGCTTCACCAATACGTTTCTTTTTCGCGATTTTAAATAATAATTCGATTCGGGAGGGCGGACAAACCAAATCTAGGGGTGGACAAACGTCTTCTACATCTACACTACCGAATTGAATCGTTGGACAAACGATTTTATTGTTTGTTTAATAAATAATCGAACGTATACGCGATCGCTTCACCAATACCTTTCTTTATCGTGATTTTAATTAATAATTCGATTCTGGGGGGTGGACAAACGAAATCTAGGGGTGGACAAACGTTTTCTACATCTACACTACCGAATTGAATCGTTGGACAAACGATTTTAATGTTTATTTAATAAATAATCGAACTTATACGTGATCGCTTCACCAATACATTCCTTTTCCGCGATTTTAATTAATAATTCGAATCTGGAGGGCGGACAAACCAAATTTTGGCGTGCACAAACGTCTTCTACATCTATATTACCGAATTGAATCGTTGGACAAACGATTTTAATGTTTGTTTAATAAATACTCGAAATTATACGCGATCGCTTCACCAATACCTCCCTTTTTCGTGATTTTAATTAATAATTCGAATCTGGAGGGCGGACAAACGAAATCTTGGTGTCGACAAACGTCTTCTACATCTACACTACCGAACTGCATCGTTGGACAAACGATTTCATTGTTTGTTTAATAAATAATCGAACTTATACGCGATCGCTTCACCAATACGTTTCTTTTTCGCGATTTTAAATAATAATTCGATTCTGGAAGGTGGACAAACGAAATCTAGGGGTGGACAAACGTCTACTACATCTACGCTACCGAATTGAATCGTTGGACAAACGACTTTATTGTTTGTTTAATAAATAATCGAACTTATACGCGATCGCTTCACCAATACGTTTCTTTTTCGCGATTTTAAATAATAATTCGATTCGGGAGGGCGGACAAACCAAATCTTGGCGTGCACAAACGTCTTCTACATCTACATTACCGAATTGAATCGTTGGACAAACGATTTTAATGTTTGTTTAGTAAATAATCGAACTTATACGCGATCGCTTCACCAATTCCTTTCTTTTTCGCGATTTTAATTAATAATTCTATTCTGGAGGAAGGACAAACGAAATCTTGGGGGGACAAACGTCTTCTACATCTACGCTACCGAATTGAATCGTTGGACAAACGACTTTATTGTTTGTTTAATAAATAATCGAACTTATACGCGATCGCTTCACCAATACGTTTCTTTTTCGCGATTTTAAATAATAATTCGATTCGGGAGGGCGGACAAACCAAATCTAGGGGTGGACAAACGTCTTCTACATCTACACTACCGAATTGAATCGTTGGACAAACGATTTTATTGTTTGTTTAATAAATAATCGAACGTATACGCGATCGCTTCACCAATACCTTTCTTTATCGTGATTTTAATTAATAATTCGATTCTGGGGGGTGGACAAACGAAATCTAGGGGTGGACAAACGTTTTCTACATCTACACTACCGAATTGAATCGTTGGACAAACGATTTTAATGTTTATTTAATAAATAATCGAACTTATACGTGATCGCTTCACCAATACATTCCTTTTCCGCGATTTTAATTAATAATTCGAATCTGGAGGGCGGACAAACCAAATTTTGGCGTGCACAAACGTCTTCTACATCTATATTACCGAATTGAATCGTTGGACAAACGATTTTAATGTTTGTTTAATAAATACTCGAAATTATACGCGATCGCTTCACCAATACCTCCCTTTTTCGTGATTTTAATTAATAATTCGAATCTGGAGGGCGGACAAACGAAATCTTGGTGTCGACAAACGTCTTCTACATCTACACTACCGAACTGCATCGTTGGACAAACGATTTCATTGTTTGTTTAATAAAAAATCGAACTTATACGCGATCGCTTTACCAATACCTTTCTTTATCGCGATTTTAATTAAAAATTCGATTCTGGAGGTTGGACAATCGAAATCCAGGGGTGGATAAACGTCTTCTACATCTACATTACCGAATTGAATCGTTGGACAAACGATTTTATTGTTTGTTTAGTAAATAATCGAACTTATACGCGATCGCTTCACCAATTCCTTTCTTTTTCGCGATTTTAATTAATAATTCTATTCTGGAGGAAGGACAAACGAAATCTTGGGGGGACAAACGTCTTCTACATCTACACAACCGAAGTGAATCGTTGGACAAACGATTTTATTGTTTGTTTAATTATTAATCGGACTTATGCGCGATCGCTTCACCAATACCTTTCTTTTTCGAGATTTTAATTACTATTTATATTCTGGAAGGTGGACAAACGAAATCTAGGGGTGGACAAACGTCTTCTACATCTACGCTACCGAATTGAATCGTTGGACAAACGACTTTATTGTTTGTTTAATAAATAATCGAACTTATACGCGATCGCTTCACCAATACCTTCCTTTTTCGTGATTTTAATTAATAATTCGAATCTGGAGGGCGGACAAACCAAATCTTGGGGTGGACAAACGTCTTCTACATCTACATTACCGATTTGAATCGTTGGACAAACGATTTTAATGTTTGTTTAATAAATAATCGAACTTATACGCGATCGCTTTACCAATACCTTTCTTTATCGCGATTTTAATTAATAATTCGCTTCTGGGGGGTGGACAAACGAAATCTAGGGGTGGACAAACGTTTTCTACATCTACACTACCGAATTGTATCGTTGCACAAACGATTTTATTCTTTGTTTAATAAATAAACGAACTTATACGCGATCGCTTCACCAATACCTTTCTTTTTCGCGATTTTAATTAATAATTCGATTCTGGGGGGTGGACAAACGAAATCTAGGGGTGGACAAACGTTTTCTACATCTACACTACCGAATTGAATAGTTGGACAAACGATTTTATTGCGTGTTTAATAAATAAACGAACTTATACGCGATCGCTTCACCAATACCTTCTTTTTCATGATTTTAATTAATAATTCGAATCTGGAGGGCGGACAATCCAAATCTTGGGGTGGACAAACGTTTTCTACATCTACACTACCGAATTGAATCGATGGACAAACGACTTTATTGTTTGTTTAATAAATAATCGAACTTATACGCGATCGCTTCACCATTACCTTTCTTTTTCGCGATTTTAATTAATAATTCGAATCTGGAGTGTGGACAAACGAAATCTAGGGGTGGACAAACGTCTTCTACATCTACACTACCGAATGGAATCGTTGGACAAACGATTTTATTGTTTGTTTAATATTTAATCGGACTTATTCGCGATCGCTTCACCAATACCTTTCTTTTTCGAGATTTTAATTAATAATTCGATTCTGGAAGGTGGACAAACGAAATCTAGGGGTGGACAAACGTCTACTACATCTACGCTACCGAATTGAATCGTTGGACAAACGACTTTATTGTTTGTTTAATAAATAATCGAACTTATACGCGATCGCTTCACCAATACGTTTCTTTTTCGCGATTTTAAATAATAATTCGATTCTGGAAGGTGGACAAACGAAATCTAGGGGTGGACAAACGTCTACTACATCTACGCTACCGAATTGAATCGTTGGACAAACGACTTTATTGTTTGTTTAATAAATAATCGAACTTATACGCGATCGCTTCACCAATACGTTTCTTTTTCGCGATTTTAAATAATAATTCGATTCGGGAGGGCGGACAAACCAAATCTTGGCGTGCACAAACGTCTTCTACATCTACATTACCGAATTGAATCGTTGGACAAACGATTTTAATGTTTGTTTAGTAAATAATCGAACTTATACGCGATCGCTTCACCAATTCCTTTCTTTTTCGCGATTTTAATTAATAATTCTATTCTGGAGGAAGGACAAACGAAATCTTGGGGGGACAAACGTCTTCTACATCTACGCTACCGAATTGAATCGTTGGACAAACGACTTTATTGTTTGTTTAATAAATAATCGAACTTATACGCGATCGCTTCACCAATACGTTTCTTTTTCGCGATTTTAAATAATAATTCGATTCGGGAGGGCGGACAAACCAAATCTAGGGGTGGACAAACGTCTTCTACATCTACACTACCGAATTGAATCGTTGGACAAACGATTTTATTGTTTGTTTAATAAATAATCGAACGTATACGCGATCGCTTCACCAATACCTTTCTTTATCGTGATTTTAATTAATAATTCGATTCTGGGGGGTGGACAAACGAAATCTAGGGGTGGACAAACGTTTTCTACATCTACACTACCGAATTGAATCGTTGGACAAACGATTTTAATGTTTATTTAATAAATAATCGAACTTATACGTGATCGCTTCACCAATACATTCCTTTTCCGCGATTTTAATTAATAATTCGAATCTGGAGGGCGGACAAACCAAATTTTGGCGTGCACAAACGTCTTCTACATCTATATTACCGAATTGAATCGTTGGACAAACGATTTTAATGTTTGTTTAATAAATACTCGAAATTATACGCGATCGCTTCACCAATACCTCCCTTTTTCGTGATTTTAATTAATAATTCGAATCTGGAGGGCGGACAAACGAAATCTTGGTGTCGACAAACGTCTTCTACATCTACACTACCGAACTGCATCGTTGGACAAACGATTTCATTGTTTGTTTAATAAATAATCGAACTTATACGCGATCGCTTCACCAATACGTTTCTTTTTCGCGATTTTAAATAATAATTCGATTCTGGAAGGTGGACAAACGAAATCTAGGGGTGGACAAACGTCTACTACATCTACGCTACCGAATTGAATCGTTGGACAAACGACTTTATTGTTTGTTTAATAAATAATCGAACTTATACGCGATCGCTTCACCAATACGTTTCTTTTTCGCGATTTTAAATAATAATTCGATTCGGGAGGGCGGACAAACCAAATCTTGGCGTGCACAAACGTCTTCTACATCTACATTACCGAATTGAATCGTTGGACAAACGATTTTAATGTTTGTTTAGTAAATAATCGAACTTATACGCGATCGCTTCACCAATTCCTTTCTTTTTCGCGATTTTAATTAATAATTCTATTCTGGAGGAAGGACAAACGAAATCTTGGGGGGACAAACGTCTTCTACATCTACGCTACCGAATTGAATCGTTGGACAAACGACTTTATTGTTTGTTTAATAAATAATCGAACTTATACGCGATCGCTTCACCAATACGTTTCTTTTTCGCGATTTTAAATAATAATTCGATTCGGGAGGGCGGACAAACCAAATCTAGGGGTGGACAAACGTCTTCTACATCTACACTACCGAATTGAATCGTTGGACAAACGATTTTATTGTTTGTTTAATAAATAATCGAACGTATACGCGATCGCTTCACCAATACCTTTCTTTATCGTGATTTTAATTAATAATTCGATTCTGGGGGGTGGACAAACGAAATCTAGGGGTGGACAAACGTTTTCTACATCTACACTACCGAATTGAATCGTTGGACAAACGATTTTAATGTTTATTTAATAAATAATCGAACTTATACGTGATCGCTTCACCAATACATTCCTTTTCCGCGATTTTAATTAATAATTCGAATCTGGAGGGCGGACAAACCAAATTTTGGCGTGCACAAACGTCTTCTACATCTATATTACCGAATTGAATCGTTGGACAAACGATTTTAATGTTTGTTTAATAAATACTCGAAATTATACGCGATCGCTTCACCAATACCTCCCTTTTTCGTGATTTTAATTAATAATTCGAATCTGGAGGGCGGACAAACGAAATCTTGGTGTCGACAAACGTCTTCTACATCTACACTACCGAACTGCATCGTTGGACAAACGATTTCATTGTTTGTTTAATAAAAAATCGAACTTATACGCGATCGCTTTACCAATACCTTTCTTTATCGCGATTTTAATTAAAAATTCGATTCTGGAGGTTGGACAATCGAAATCCAGGGGTGGATAAACGTCTTCTACATCTACATTACCGAATTGAATCGTTGGACAAACGATTTTATTGTTTGTTTAGTAAATAATCGAACTTATACGCGATCGCTTCACCAATTCCTTTCTTTTTCGCGATTTTAATTAATAATTCTATTCTGGAGGAAGGACAAACGAAATCTTGGGGGGACAAACGTCTTCTACATCTACACAACCGAAGTGAATCGTTGGACAAACGATTTTATTGTTTGTTTAATTATTAATCGGACTTATGCGCGATCGCTTCACCAATACCTTTCTTTTTCGAGATTTTAATTACTATTTATATTCTGGAAGGTGGACAAACGAAATCTAGGGGTGGACAAACGTCTTCTACATCTACGCTACCGAATTGAATCGTTGGACAAACGACTTTATTGTTTGTTTAATAAATAATCGAACTTATACGCGATCGCTTCACCAATACCTTCCTTTTTCGTGATTTTAATTAATAATTCGAATCTGGAGGGCGGACAAACCAAATCTTGGGGTGGACAAACGTCTTCTACATCTACATTACCGATTTGAATCGTTGGACAAACGATTTTAATGTTTGTTTAATAAATAATCGAACTTATACGCGATCGCTTTACCAATACCTTTCTTTATCGCGATTTTAATTAATAATTCGCTTCTGGGGGGTGGACAAACGAAATCTAGGGGTGGACAAACGTTTTCTACATCTACACTACCGAATTGAATAGTTGGACAAACGATTTTATTGCGTGTTTAATAAATAAACGAACTTATACGCGATCGCTTCACCAATACCTTCTTTTTCATGATTTTAATTAATAATTCGAATCTGGAGGGCGGACAATCCAAATCTTGGGGTGGACAAACGTTTTCTACATCTACACTACCGAATTGAATCGATGGACAAACGACTTTATTGTTTGTTTAATAAATAATCGAACTTATACGCGATCGCTTCACCATTACCTTTCTTTTTCGCGATTTTAATTAATAATTCGAATCTGGAGTGTGGACAAACGAAATCTAGGGGTGGACAAACGTCTTCTACATCTACACTACCGAATGGAATCGTTGGACAAACGATTTTATTGTTTGTTTAATATTTAATCGGACTTATTCGCGATCGCTTCACCAATACCTTTCTTTTTCGAGATTTTAATTAATAATTCGATTCTGGAAGGTGGACAAACGAAATCTAGGGGTGGACAAACGTCTACTACATCTACGCTACCGAATTGAATCGTTGGACAAACGACTTTATTGTTTGTTTAATAAATAATCGAACTTATACGCGATCGCTTCACCAATACGTTTCTTTTTCGCGATTTTAAATAATAATTCGATTCTGGAAGGTGGACAAACGAAATCTAGGGGTGGACAAACGTCTACTACATCTACGCTACCGAATTGAATCGTTGGACAAACGACTTTATTGTTTGTTTAATAAATAATCGAACTTATACGCGATCGCTTCACCAATACGTTTCTTTTTCGCGATTTTAAATAATAATTCGATTCGGGAGGGCGGACAAACCAAATCTTGGCGTGCACAAACGTCTTCTACATCTACATTACCGAATTGAATCGTTGGACAAACGATTTTAATGTTTGTTTAGTAAATAATCGAACTTATACGCGATCGCTTCACCAATTCCTTTCTTTTTCGCGATTTTAATTAATAATTCTATTCTGGAGGAAGGACAAACGAAATCTTGGGGGGACAAACGTCTTCTACATCTACGCTACCGAATTGAATCGTTGGACAAACGACTTTATTGTTTGTTTAATAAATAATCGAACTTATACGCGATCGCTTCACCAATACGTTTCTTTTTCGCGATTTTAAATAATAATTCGATTCGGGAGGGCGGACAAACCAAATCTAGGGGTGGACAAACGTCTTCTACATCTACACTACCGAATTGAATCGTTGGACAAACGATTTTATTGTTTGTTTAATAAATAATCGAACGTATACGCGATCGCTTCACCAATACCTTTCTTTATCGTGATTTTAATTAATAATTCGATTCTGGGGGGTGGACAAACGAAATCTAGGGGTGGACAAACGTTTTCTACATCTACACTACCGAATTGAATCGTTGGACAAACGATTTTAATGTTTATTTAATAAATAATCGAACTTATACGTGATCGCTTCACCAATACATTCCTTTTCCGCGATTTTAATTAATAATTCGAATCTGGAGGGCGGACAAACCAAATTTTGGCGTGCACAAACGTCTTCTACATCTATATTACCGAATTGAATCGTTGGACAAACGATTTTAATGTTTGTTTAATAAATACTCGAAATTATACGCGATCGCTTCACCAATACCTCCCTTTTTCGTGATTTTAATTAATAATTCGAATCTGGAGGGCGGACAAACGAAATCTTGGTGTCGACAAACGTCTTCTACATCTACACTACCGAACTGCATCGTTGGACAAACGATTTCATTGTTTGTTTAATAAATAATCGAACTTATACGCGATCGCTTCACCAATACGTTTCTTTTTCGCGATTTTAAATAATAATTCGATTCTGGAAGGTGGACAAACGAAATCTAGGGGTGGACAAACGTCTACTACATCTACGCTACCGAATTGAATCGTTGGACAAACGACTTTATTGTTTGTTTAATAAATAATCGAACTTATACGCGATCGCTTCACCAATACGTTTCTTTTTCGCGATTTTAAATAATAATTCGATTCGGGAGGGCGGACAAACCAAATCTTGGCGTGCACAAACGTCTTCTACATCTACATTACCGAATTGAATCGTTGGACAAACGATTTTAATGTTTGTTTAGTAAATAATCGAACTTATACGCGATCGCTTCACCAATTCCTTTCTTTTTCGCGATTTTAATTAATAATTCTATTCTGGAGGAAGGACAAACGAAATCTTGGGGGGACAAACGTCTTCTACATCTACGCTACCGAATTGAATCGTTGGACAAACGACTTTATTGTTTGTTTAATAAATAATCGAACTTATACGCGATCGCTTCACCAATACGTTTCTTTTTCGCGATTTTAAATAATAATTCGATTCGGGAGGGCGGACAAACCAAATCTAGGGGTGGACAAACGTCTTCTACATCTACACTACCGAATTGAATCGTTGGACAAACGATTTTATTGTTTGTTTAATAAATAATCGAACGTATACGCGATCGCTTCACCAATACCTTTCTTTATCGTGATTTTAATTAATAATTCGATTCTGGGGGGTGGACAAACGAAATCTAGGGGTGGACAAACGTTTTCTACATCTACACTACCGAATTGAATCGTTGGACAAACGATTTTAATGTTTATTTAATAAATAATCGAACTTATACGTGATCGCTTCACCAATACATTCCTTTTCCGCGATTTTAATTAATAATTCGAATCTGGAGGGCGGACAAACCAAATTTTGGCGTGCACAAACGTCTTCTACATCTATATTACCGAATTGAATCGTTGGACAAACGATTTTAATGTTTGTTTAATAAATACTCGAAATTATACGCGATCGCTTCACCAATACCTCCCTTTTTCGTGATTTTAATTAATAATTCGAATCTGGAGGGCGGACAAACGAAATCTTGGTGTCGACAAACGTCTTCTACATCTACACTACCGAACTGCATCGTTGGACAAACGATTTCATTGTTTGTTTAATAAAAAATCGAACTTATACGCGATCGCTTTACCAATACCTTTCTTTATCGCGATTTTAATTAAAAATTCGATTCTGGAGGTTGGACAATCGAAATCCAGGGGTGGATAAACGTCTTCTACATCTACATTACCGAATTGAATCGTTGGACAAACGATTTTATTGTTTGTTTAGTAAATAATCGAACTTATACGCGATCGCTTCACCAATTCCTTTCTTTTTCGCGATTTTAATTAATAATTCTATTCTGGAGGAAGGACAAACGAAATCTTGGGGGGACAAACGTCTTCTACATCTACACAACCGAAGTGAATCGTTGGACAAACGATTTTATTGTTTGTTTAATTATTAATCGGACTTATGCGCGATCGCTTCACCAATACCTTTCTTTTTCGAGATTTTAATTACTATTTATATTCTGGAAGGTGGACAAACGAAATCTAGGGGTGGACAAACGTCTTCTACATCTACGCTACCGAATTGAATCGTTGGACAAACGACTTTATTGTTTGTTTAATAAATAATCGAACTTATACGCGATCGCTTCACCAATACCTTCCTTTTTCGTGATTTTAATTAATAATTCGAATCTGGAGGGCGGACAAACCAAATCTTGGGGTGGACAAACGTCTTCTACATCTACATTACCGATTTGAATCGTTGGACAAACGATTTTAATGTTTGTTTAATAAATAATCGAACTTATACGCGATCGCTTTACCAATACCTTTCTTTATCGCGATTTTAATTAATAATTCGCTTCTGGGGGGTGGACAAACGAAATCTAGGGGTGGACAAACGTTTTCTACATCTACACTACCGAATTGAATCGTTGGACAAACGATTTTATTGTTTGTTTAATAAAAAATCGAACTTATACGCGATCGCTTTACCAATACCTTTCTTTATCGCGATTTTAATTAAAAATTCGATTCTGGAGGTTGGACAATCGAAATCCAGGGGTGGATAAACGTCTTCTACATCTACATTACCGAATTGAATCGTTGGACAAACGATTTTATTGTTTGTTTAGTAAATAATCGAACTTATACGCGATCGCTTCACCAATTCCTTTCTTTTTCGCGATTTTAATTAATAATTCTATTCTGGAGGAAGGACAAACGAAATCTTGGGGGGACAAACGTCTTCTACATCTACACAACCGAAGTGAATCGTTGGACAAACAATTTTATTGTTTGTTTAGTAAATAATCGAACTTATACGCGATCGCTTTACCAATACCTTTCTTTATCGCGATTTTAATTAAAAATTCGATTCTGGAGGTTGGACAATCGAAATCTAGGGGTGGATAAACGTCTTCTACATCTTCCCTACCGAATTGAATCGTTGGACAAACGATTTTATTGTGTGTTTAATAAATAAACGAACTTATACGCGATCGCTTCACCAATACCTTCTTTTTCATGATTTTAATTAATAATTCGAATCTGGAGGGCGGACAATCCAAATCTTGGGGTGGACAAACGTTTTCTACATCTACACTACCGAATTGAATCGATGGACAAACGACTTTATTGTTTGTTTAATAAATAATCGAACTTATACGCGATCGCTTCACCATTACCTTTCTTTTTCGCGATTTTAATTAATAATTCGAATCTGGAGTGTGGACAAACGAAATCTAGGGGTGGACAAACGTCTTCTACATCTACACTACCGAATGGAATCGTTGGACAAACGATTTTATTGTTTGTTTAAAAATTAATCGGACTTATTCGCGATCGCTTCACCAATACCTTTCTTTTTCGAGATTTTAATTAATAATTCGATTCTCGAAGGTGGACAAACGAAATCTAGGGGTGGACAAACGTCTACTACATCTACGCTACCGAATTGAATCGTTGGACAAACGACTTTATTGTTTGTTTAATAAATAATCGAACTTATACGCGATCGCTTCACCAATACGTTTCATTTTTGCGATTTTAAATAATAATTCGATTCTGGAAGGTGGACAAACGAAATCTAGGGGTGGACAAACGTCTACTACATCTACGCTACCGAATTGAATCGTTGGACAAACGACTTTATTGTTTGTTTAATAAATAATCGAACTTATACGCGATCGCTTCACCAATACCTTCCTTTTTCGTGATTTTAATTAATAATTCGAATCTGGAGGGCGGACAAACCAAATCTTGGGGTGGACAAACGTCTTCTACATCTACATTACCGATTTGAATCGTTGGACAAACGATTTTAATGTTTGTTTAATAAATAATCGAACTTATACGCGATCGCTTTACCAATACCTTTCTTTATCGCGATTTTAATTAATAATTCGCTTCTGGGGGGTGGACAAACGAAATCTAGGGGTGGACAAACGTTTTCTACATCTACACTACCGAATTGTATCGTTGCACAAACGATTTTATTCTTTGTTTAATAAATAAACGAACTTATACGCGATCGCTTCACCAATACCTTTCTTTTTCGCGATTTTAATTAATAATTCGATTCTGGGGGGTGGACAAACGAAATCTAGGGGTGGACAAACGTTTTCTACATCTACACTACCGAATTGAATAGTTGGACAAACGATTTTATTGCGTGTTTAATAAATAAACGAACTTATACGCGATCGCTTCACCAATACGTTTCTTTTTCGCGATTTTAAATAATAATTCGATTCGGGAGGGCGGACAAACCAAATCTAGGGGTGGACAAACGTCTTCTGCATCTACACTACCGAATTGAATCGTTGGACAAACGATTTTATTGTTTGTTTAATAAATAATCGAACGTATACGCGATCGCTTCACCAATACCTTTCTTTATCGTGATTTTAATTAATAATTCGATTCTGGGGGGTGGACAAACGAAATCTAGGGGTGGACAAACGTTTTCTACATCTACACTACCGAATTGAATCGTTGGACAAACGATTTTAATGTTTATTTAATAAATAATCGAACTTATACGTGATCGCTTCACCAATACATTCCTTTTCCGCGATTTTAATTAATAATTCGAATCTGGAGGGCGGACAAACCAAATTTTGGCGTGCACAAACGTCTTCTACATCTATATTACCGAATTGAATCGTTGGACAAACGATTTTAATGTTTGTTTAATAAATACTCGAAATTATACGCGATCGCTTCACCAATACCTCCCTTTTTCGTGATTTTAATTAATAATTCGAATCTGGAGGGCGGACAAACGAAATCTTGGTGTCGACAAACGTCTTCTACATCTACACTACCGAACTGCATCGTTGGACAAACGATTTCATTGTTTGTTTAATAAAAAATCGAACTTATACGCGATCGCTTTACCAATACCTTTCTTTATCGCGATTTTAATTAAAAATTCGATTCTGGAGGTTGGACAATCGAAATCCAGGGGTGGATAAACGTCTTCTACATCTACATTACCGAATTGAATCGTTGGACAAACGATTTTATTGTTTGTTTAGTAAATAATCGAACTTATACGCGATCGCTTCACCAATTCCTTTCTTTTTCGCGATTTTAATTAATAATTCTATTCTGGAGGAAGGACAAACGAAATCTTGGGGGGACAAACGTCTTCTACATCTACACAACCGAAGTGAATCGTTGGACAAACGATTTTATTGTTTGTTTAATAATTAATCGGACTTATGCGCGATCGCTTCACCAATACCTTTCTTTTTCGAGATTTTAATTACTATTTATATTCTGGAAGGTGGACAAACGAAATCTAGGGGTGGACAAACGTCTTCTACATCTACGCTACCGAATTGAATCGTTGGACAAACGACTTTATTGTTTGTTTAATAAATAATCGAACTTATACGCGATCGCTTCACCAATACCTTCCTTTTTCGTGATTTTAATTAATAATTCGAATCTGGAGGGCGGACAAACCAAATCTTGGGGTGGACAAACGTCTTCTACATCTACATTACCGAATTGAATCGTTGGACAAACGATTTTAATGTTTGTTTAATAAATAATCGAACTTATACGCGATCGCTTTACCAATACCTTTCTGTATCGCGATTTTAATTAATAATTCGCTTCTGGGGGGTGGACAAACGAAATCTAGGGGTGGACAAACGTTTTCTACATCTACACTACCGAATTGAATCGTTGGACAAACGATTTTATTGTTTGTTTAATAAAAAATCGAACTTATACGCGATCGCTTTACCAATACCTTTCTTTATCGCGATTTTAATTAAAAATTCGATTCTGGAGGTTGGACAATCGAAATCCAGGGGTGGATAAACGTCTTCTACATCTACATTACCGAATTGAATCGTTGGACAAACGATTTTATTGTTTGTTTAGTAAATAATCGAACTTATACGCGATCGCTTCACCAATTCCTTTCTTTTTCGCGATTTTAATTAATAATTCTATTCTGGAGGAAGGACAAACGAAATCTTGGGGGGACAAACGTCTTCTACATCTACACAACCGAAGTGAATCGTTGGACAAACAATTTTATTGTTTGTTTAGTAAATAATCGAACTTATACGCGATCGCTTTACCAATACCTTTCTTTATCGCGATTTTAATTAAAAATTCGATTCTGGAGGTTGGACAATCGAAATCTAGGGGTGGATAAACGTCTTCTACATCTTCCCTACCGAATTGAATCGTTGGACAAACGATTTTATTGTGTGTTTAATAAATAAACGAACTTATACGCGATCGCTTCACCAATTCCTTCTTTTTCATGATTTTAATTAATAATTCGAATCTGGAGGGCGGACAATCCAAATCTTGGGGTGGACAAACGTTTTCTACATCTACACTACCGAATTGAATCGATGGACAAACGACTTTATTGTTTGTTTAATAAATAATCGAACTTATACGCGATCGCTTCACCATTACCTTTCTTTTTCGCGATTTTAATTAATAATTCGAATCTGGAGTGTGGACAAACGAAATCTAGGGGTGGACAAACGTCTTCTACATCTACACTACCGAATGGAATCGTTGGACAAACGATTTTATTGTTTGTTTAATAATTAATCGGACTTATTCGCGATCGCTTCACCAATACCTTTCTTTTTCGAGATTTTAATTAATAATTCGATTCTGGAAGGTGGACAAACGAAATCTAGGGGTGGACAAACGTCTACTACATCTACGCTACCGAATTGAATCGTTGGACAAACGACTTTATTGTTTGTTTAATAAATAATCGAACTTATACGCGATCGCTTCACCAATACCTTCCTTTTTCGTGATTTTAATTAATAATTCGAATCTGGAGGGCGGACAAACCAAATCTTGGGGTGGACAAACGTCTTCTACATCTACATTACCGATTTGAATCGTTGGACAAACGATTTTAATGTTTGTTTAATAAATAATCGAACTTATACGCGATCGCTTTACCAATACCTTTCTTTATCGCGATTTTAATTAATAATTCGCTTCTGGGGGGTGGACAAACGAAATCTAGGGGTGGACAAACGTTTTCTACATCTACACTACCGAATTGTATCGTTGCACAAACGATTTTATTCTTTGTTTAATAAATAAACGAACTTATACGCGATCGCTTCACCAATACCTTTCTTTTTCGCGATTTTAATTAATAATTCGATTCTGGGGGGTGGACAAACGAAATCTAGGGGTGGACAAACGTTTTCTACATCTACACTACCGAATTGAATAGTTGGACAAACGATTTTATTGCGTGTTTAATAAATAAACGAACTTATACGCGATCGCTTCACCAATACGTTTCTTTTTCGCGATTTTAAATAATAATTCGATTCGGGAGGGCGGACAAACCAAATCTAGGGGTGGACAAACGTCTTCTGCATCTACACTACCGAATTGAATCGTTGGACAAACGATTTTATTGTTTGTTTAATAAATAATCGAACGTATACGCGATCGCTTCACCAATACCTTTCTTTATCGTGATTTTAATTAATAATTCGATTCTGGGGGGTGGACAAACGAAATCTAGGGGTGGACAAACGTTTTCTACATCTACACTACCGAATTGAATCGTTGGACAAACGATTTTAATGTTTATTTAATAAATAATCGAACTTATACGTGATCGCTTCACCAATACATTCCTTTTCCGCGATTTTAATTAATAATTCGAATCTGGAGGGCGGACAAACCAAATTTTGGCGTGCACAAACGTCTTCTACATCTATATTACCGAATTGAATCGTTGGACAAACGATTTTAATGTTTGTTTAATAAATACTCGAAATTATACGCGATCGCTTCACCAATACCTCCCTTTTTCGTGATTTTAATTAATAATTCGAATCTGGAGGGCGGACAAACGAAATCTTGGTGTCGACAAACGTCTTCTACATCTACACTACCGAACTGCATCGTTGGACAAACGATTTCATTGTTTGTTTAATAAAAAATCGAACTTATACGCGATCGCTTTACCAATACCTTTCTTTATCGCGATTTTAATTAAAAATTCGATTCTGGAGGTTGGACAATCGAAATCCAGGGGTGGATAAACGTCTTCTACATCTACATTACCGAATTGAATCGTTGGACAAACGATTTTATTGTTTGTTTAGTAAATAATCGAACTTATACGCGATCGCTTCACCAATTCCTTTCTTTTTCGCGATTTTAATTAATAATTCTATTCTGGAGGAAGGACAAACGAAATCTTGGGGGGACAAACGTCTTCTACATCTACACAACCGAAGTGAATCGTTGGACAAACGATTTTATTGTTTGTTTAATAATTAATCGGACTTATGCGCGATCGCTTCACCAATACCTTTCTTTTTCGAGATTTTAATTACTATTTATATTCTGGAAGGTGGACAAACGAAATCTAGGGGTGGACAAACGTCTTCTACATCTACGCTACCGAATTGAATCGTTGGACAAACGACTTTATTGTTTGTTTAATAAATAATCGAACTTATACGCGATCGCTTCACCAATACCTTCCTTTTTCGTGATTTTAATTAATAATTCGAATCTGGAGGGCGGACAAACCAAATCTTGGGGTGGACAAACGTCTTCTACATCTACATTACCGAATTGAATCGTTGGACAAACGATTTTAATGTTTGTTTAATAAATAATCGAACTTATACGCGATCGCTTTACCAATACCTTTCTTTATCGCGATTTTAATTAATAATTCGCTTCTGGGGGGTGGACAAACGAAATCTAGGGGTGGACAAACGTTTTCTACATCTACACTACCGAATTGAATCGTTGGACAAACGATTTTATTGTTTGTTTAATAAAAAATCGAACTTATACGCGATCGCTTTACCAATACCTTTCTTTATCGCGATTTTAATTAAAAATTCGATTCTGGAGGTTGGACAATCGAAATCCAGGGGTGGATAAACGTCTTCTACATCTACATTACCGAATTGAATCGTTGGACAAACGATTTTATTGTTTGTTTAGTAAATAATCGAACTTATACGCGATCGCTTCACCAATTCCTTTCTTTTTCGCGATTTTAATTAATAATTCTATTCTGGAGGAAGGACAAACGAAATCTTGGGGGGACAAACGTCTTCTACATCTACACAACCGAAGTGAATCGTTGGACAAACAATTTTATTGTTTGTTTAGTAAATAATCGAACTTATACGCGATCGCTTTACCAATACCTTTCTTTATCGCGATTTTAATTAAAAATTCGATTCTGGAGGTTGGACAATCGAAATCTAGGGGTGGATAAACGTCTTCTACATCTTCCCTACCGAATTGAATCGTTGGACAAACGATTTTATTGTGTGTTTAATAAATAAACGAACTTATACGCGATCGCTTCACCAATACCTTCTTTTTCATGATTTTAATTAATAATTCGAATCTGGAGGGCGGACAATCCAAATCTTGGGGTGGACAAACGTTTTCTACATCTACACTACCGAATTGAATCGATGGACAAACGACTTTATTGTTTGTTTAATAAATAATCGAACTTATACGCGATCGCTTCACCATTACCTTTCTTTTTCGCGATTTTAATTAATAATTCGAATCTGGAGTGTGGACAAACGAAATCTAGGGGTGGACAAACGTCTTCTACATCTACACTACCGAATGGAATCGTTGGACAAACGATTTTATTGTTTGTTTAATAATTAATCGGACTTATTCGCGATCGCTTCACCAATACCTTTCTTTTTCGAGATTTTAATTAATAATTCGATTCTGGAAGGTGGACAAACGAAATCTAGGGGTGGACAAACGTCTACTACATCTACGCTACCGAATTGAATCGTTGGACAAACGACTTTATTGTTTGTTTAATAAATAATCGAACTTATACGCGATCGCTTCACCAATACGTTTCTTTTTCGCGATTTTAAATAATAATTCGATTCGGGAGGGCGGACAAACCAAATCTTGGCGTGCACAAACGTCTTCTACATCTACATTACCGAATTGAATCGTTGGACAAACGATTTTAATGTTTGTTTAATAAATAATCGAACTTATACGCGATCGCTTCACCAATACCTTTCTTTTTCGCGATTTTAATTAATAATTCGATTCTGGGGGGTGGACAAACGAAATCTAGGGGTGGACAAACGTTTTCTACATCTACACTACCGAATTGAATCGTTGGACAAACGATTTTATTGTTTGTTTTATAAATAAACGAACTTATACGCGATCGCTTCACCAATACCTTCTTTATCGTGATTTTAATTAATAATTCGCTTCTGGGGGGTGGACAAACGAAATCTAGGGGTGGACAAACGTTTTCTACATCTACACTACCGAATTGAATCGTTGGACAAACGATTTTATTGTTTGTTTTATAAATAAACGAACTTATACGCGATCGCTTCACCAATACCTTCCTTTTTCGAGATTTTAATTAATAATTCGATTCTGGAAGGTGGACAAACGAAATCTAGGGGTGGACAAACGTTTTCTACATCTACACTACCGAATTGTATCGTTGCACAAACGATTTTATTCTTTGTTTAATAAATAAACGAACTTATACGCGATCGCTTCACCAATACCTTCCTTTTTCGAGATTTTAATTAATAATTCGATTCTGGAAGGTGGACAAACGAAATCTAGGGGTGGACAAACGTTTTCTACATCTACACTACCGAATTGTATCGTTGCACAAACGATTTTATTCGTTGTTTAATAAATAAACGAACTTATACGCGATCGCTTCACCAATACCTTTCTTTTTCGCGATTTTAATTAATAATTCGATTCTGGGGGGTGGACAAACGAAATCTAGGGGTGGACAAACGTTTTCTTCCTCTACACTACCGAATTGAATCGTTGGGCAAACGATTTTATTGTTTGTTTAATAAATAATCGAACATATACCCGATCGCTTTACCAATTCCTTTCTTTTTCGCGATTTTAATTAATAATTCTATTCTGGAGGGAGGACAAACGAAATCTTGGGGGGACAATCGTCTTCTACATCTACACAACCGAAGTGAATCGTTGGACAAACAATTTCATTGTTTGTTTAATAAATAATCGAACATATACGCGATCGCTTTACCAATACCTTTCTTTTTCGCGATTTTAATTAAAAATTCGATTCTGGAGGTTGGACAAACAAAATCTAGGGGTGGATAAACGTCTTCTACATCTACCCTACCGAATTGAATCGTTGGACAAGCGATTTTATTGTTTGTTCAAAAAATAAACGAACTTATACGCGATCGCTTCACCAATACCCTTCTTTTTCGCGATGTTAATTAATATTGAGATTCTGGAGGGTGGGCAAACGAAATCTTGGGGTGGATAAACGTCTTCTACACCTACACTACCGAATTGAATCGTTGGACAAACAATTTTATTGTTTGTTTAATAAATAATCAAACCTATACGCGATCGCTTCACCAATACCTTTCTTTATCGTGATTTTAATTAATAATTCGATTCTGGGGGTGGACAAACGAAATCTAGGCGTGGACAAACGTTTTATACATCTACACTACCGAATTGAATCGTTGGACAAACGATTTTATTGTTTGTTTATTAAATAATCGAACTGATACCCGATCGCTTCACCAATTCCTTTCTTTTTCGCGATTTTAATTAAAAATTCGATTCTGGAGGTTGGACAAACGAAATCTAGGGGTGGATAAACGTCTTCTACATCTACCCTACTGAATTGAATCGTTGGACAAACAATTTTATTGTTTGTTTATAAAATAAACGAACTTATACGCGATGGCTTCACCAATACCCTTCTTTTTCGCGATGTTAATTAATATTTCGATTCTGGGGGGTGGGCAAACGTAATCTTGGGGTGCACAAACGTCTTCTACATCTACACTACCGAATTGAATCGTTGGACAAACGATTTCATTGTTTGTTTAATAAACAATCGAACTTATACGCGATCGCTTCACCAATACCTTTCTTTATCGTGATTTTAATTAATAATTCTATTCCGGGGGGGTGGACAAACGAAATCTAGGGGTGGACAAACGTTTTCTTCCTCTACACTACCGAATTGAATCGTTGGGCAAACGATTTTATTGTTTGTTTAATAAATAATTGAACATATACCCGATCGCTTTACCAATTCCTTTCTTTTTCGCGATTTTAATTAATAATTCTATTCTGGAGGGAGGACAAACGAAATCTTGCGGGGACAATCGTCTTCTACATCTACACAACCGAAGTGAATCGTTGGACAAACAATTTCATTGTTTGTTTAATAAATAATCGAACTTATACGCGATCGCTTTACCAATACCTTTCTTTTTCGCGATTTTAATTAAAAATTCGATTCTGGAGGTTGGACAAACAAAATCTAGGGGTGGATAAACGTCTTCTGCATTTACCCTACCGAATTGAATCGTTGGACAAGCGATTTTATTGTTTGTTCAAAAAATAAACGAACTTATACGCGATCGCTTCACCAATACCCTTCTTTTTCGCGATGTTAATTAATATTGAGATTCTGGAGGGTGGGCAAACGAAATCTTGGGGTGGATAAACGTCTTCTACATCTACACTACCGAATTGAATCGTTGGACAAACAATTTTATTGTTTGTTTAATAAATAATCAAACCTATACGCGATCGCTTCACCAATACCTTTCTTTATCGTGATTTTAATTAATAATTCGATTCTGGGGGTGGACAAACGAAATCTAGGGGTGGACAAACGTTTTATACATCTACACTACCGAATTGAATCGTTGGACAAACGATTTTATTGTTTGTTTAATAAATAATCGAACTGATACCCGATCGCTTCACCAATTCCTTTCTTTTTCGCGATTTTAATTAAAAATTCGATTCTGGAGGTTGGACAAACGAAATCTAGGGGTGGATAAACGTCTTCTACATCTACACTACCGAATTGAATCGTTGGACAAACAATTTTATTGTTTGTTTAATAAATAATCAAACCTATACGCGATCGCTTCACCAATACCTTTCTTTATCGTGATTTTAATTAATAATTCGATTCTGGGGGTGGACAAACGAAATCTAGGGGTGGACAAACGTTTTATACATCTACACTACCGAATTGAATCGTTGGACAAACGATTTCATTCTTTGTTTAGTAAATAATCGAACCTATACGCGATCGCTTCACCAATACCTTTCATTATCGTGATTTTAATTAATAATTCGATTCTGGGGGGTGGACAAACGTTTTCTACATCGACACTACCGAATTGAATCGTTGGACAAACGATTTTATTGTTTGTTTAATAAATAATCGAACCTATACGCGATCGCTTCACCAATACCTTTCATTATCGTGATTTTAATTAATAATTCGATTCTGGGGGGTGGACAAACGTTTTCTACATCGACACTACCGAATTGAATCGTTGGACAAACGATTTTAATGTTTGTTTAATAAATAATCGAAATTATACGCGATCGCTTCACCAATACCTTCCTTTTTCGCCATTTTAAATAATAATTCGATTCTGGAGGGTGGATAAACGAAATCTTGGGGTGCACAAACGTCTTCTACATTAACACTTCCGCATTGAATCGTTGGACAAACGATTTCATTCTTTGTTTAATAAATAATCGAACCTATACGCGATCGCTTCACCAATACCTTTCTTTATCGTGATTTTAATTAATAATTCGATTCTGGGGGGTGGACGAACGAAATCTTGGGGTGAACAAACGTCTTCTACATCTACACTACCGAATTGAATCGTTGGACAAACGATTTTATTATTTGTTTAATAAATAAACAAACTTATACGCGATCGCTTCACCAATACCCTTCTTTTTCGCGATTTTAATTATTATTTCGATTCTGGAGGGTGTGCAAACGTAATCTTGGGGTGCACAAACGTGTTCTACATCTACACTACCGAATTGAATCGTTGGACAAACGATTTTATTGTTTGTTTAATAAATAATCGAACTTATACGCGATCGCTTCACCAATTCCTTTCTTTTTCGCGATTTTAATTAATAATTCTATTCTGGAGGGAGGACAAACGAAATCTTGGGGGGACAAACGTCTTCTACATCTACACTACCGAATTGAATCGTTGGACAAACGATTTTATTGTTTGTTTAGTAAATAATCGAACTTATACGTGTTCGCTTCACCAATACCCTCCTTTTTCGCAATTTTAATTAATATTTCGATTCTGGAGGGTGGGCAAACGTAATCTAGGGGTGGATAAACGTCTTCTACATCTACCCTACTGAATTGAATCGTTGGACAAACAATTTTATTGTTTGTTTATAAAATAAACGAACTTATACGCGATGGCTTCACCAATACCCTTCTTTTTCGCGATGTTAATGAATATTTCGATTCTGGAGGGTGGGCAAACGTAATCTTGGGGTGCACAAACGTCTTCTACATCTACACTACCGAATTGAATCGTTGGACAAACGATTTCATTGTTTGTTTAATAAACAATCGAACTTATACGCGATCGCTTCACCAATACATTTCTTTTTCGTGATTTTCATTAATAATTTGATACTGGGGGGTGGTCAAACGAAATCTAGGGGTGGACAAACGTTTTCTACATCTACACTACCGAATTGAATCGTTGGAGAAACGATTTTATTGTTTGTTTAATAAATAATCGAACCTATACGCGATCGCTTCACCAATACCTTTCTTTATCGTGATTTTAATTAATAATTCGATTCTGCAGGGTTGACAAACGAAATCTTGGGGTCGACAAACGTCTTCTACATCTACACTACCGAACTGCATCGTTGGACAAACGATTTCATTGTTTGTTTAATAAAAAATCGAACTTATACCCAATCGCTTCACCAATACTTTCTCTTTCGCGATTTGAATTAATAATTCGATTCTGGAGGGCGGACAAACCAAATCTTGGGGTGGATAAACGTCTTCTACATCTACACTACCGAATTGAATCGTTGGACAAACGATTTCATTGTTTGTTTAATAAACAATCGATCTTATACGCGATCGCTTCACCAATACCTTTCTTTATCGTGATTTTAATTAATAATTCTATTCTGGGGGGTGGACAAACGAAATCTAGGGGTGGACAAACGTTTTCTTCCTCTACACTACCGAATTGAATCGTTGGGCAAACGATTTTATTGTTTGTTTAATAAATAATCGAACATATACCCGATCGCTTTACCAATTCCTTTCTTTTTCGCGATTTTAATTAATAATTCTATTCTGGAGGGAGGACAAACGAAATCTTGGGGGGACAATCGTCTTCTACATCTACACAACCGAAGTGAATCGTTGGACAAACAATTTCATTGTTTGTTTAATAAATAATCGAACTTATACGCGATCGCTTTACCAATACCTTTCTTTTTCGCGATTTTAATTAAAAATTCGATTCTGGAGGTTGGACAAACAAAATCTAGGGGTGGATAAACGTCTTCTACATCTACCCTACCGAATTGAATCGTTGGACAAGCGATTTTATTGTTTGTTCAAAAAATAAACGAACTTATACGCGATCGCTTCACCAATACCCTTCTTTTTCGCGATGTTAATTAATATTGAGATTCTGGAGGGTGGGCAAACGAAATCTTGGGGTGGATAAACGTCTTCTACATCTACACTACCGAGTTGAATCGTTGGACAAACAATTTTATTGTTTGTTTAATAAATAATCAAACCTATACGCGATCGCTTCACCAATACCTTCCTTTATCGTGATTTTAATTAATAATTCGATTCTGGGGGTGGACAAACGAAATCTAGGGGTGGACAAACGTTTTATACATCTACACTACCGAATTGAATCGTTGGACAAACGATTTTATTGTTTGTTTAATAAATAATCGAACTGATACCCGATCGCTTCACCAATTCCTTTCTTTTTCGCGATTTTAATTAAAAATTCGATTCTGGAGGTTGGACAAACGAAATCTAGGGGTGGATAAACGTCTTCTACATCTACCCTACTGAATTGAATCGTTGGACAAACAATTTTATTGTTTGTTTATAAAATAAACGAACTTATACGCGATGGCTTCACCAATACCTTCCTTTTTCGCGATGTTAATTAATATTTCGATTCTGGAGGGTGGGCAAACGTAATCTTGGGGTGCACAAACGTCTTCTACATCTACACTACCGAATTGTATCGTTGCACAAACGATTTTATTCTTTGTTTAATAAATAAACGAACTTATACGCGATCGCTTCACCAATACCTTCCTTTTTCGAGATTTTAATTAATAATTCGATTCTGGAAGGTGGACAAACGAAATCTAGGGGTGGACAAACGTTTTCTACATCTACACTACCGAATTGTATCGTTGCACAAACGATTTTATTCTTTGTTTAATAAATAAACGAACTTATACGCGATCGCTTCACCAATACCTTTCTTTTTCGCGATTTTAATTAATAATTCGATTCTGGGGGGTGGACAAACGAAATCTAGGGGTGGACAAACGTTTTCTTCCTCTACACTACCGAATTGAATCGTTGGGCAAACGATTTTATTGTTTGTTTAATAAATAATCGAACATATACGCGATCGCTTTACCAATACCTTTCTTTTTTGCGATTTTAATTAAAAATTCGATTCTGGAGGTTGGACAAACAAAATCTAGGGGTGGATAAACGTCTTCTACATCTACCCTACCGAATTGAATCGTTGGACAAGCGATTTTATTGTTTGTTCAAAAAATAAACGAACTTATACGCGATCGCTTCACCAATACCCTTCTTTTTCGCGATGTTAATTAATATTGAGATTCTGGAGGGTGGGCAAACGAAATCTTGGGGTGGATAAACGTCTTCTACACCTACACTACCGAATTGAATCGTTGGACAAACAATTTTATTGTTTGTTTAATAAATAATCAAACCTATACGCGATCGCTTCACCAATACCTTTCTTTATCGTGATTTTAATTAATAATTCGATTCTGGGGGTGGACAAACGAAATCTAGGCGTGGACAAACGTTTTATACATCTACACTACCGAATTGAATCGTTGGACAAACGATTTTATTGTTTGTTTATTAAATAATCGAACTGATACCCGATCGCTTCACCAATTCCTTTCTTTTTCGCGATTTTAATTAAAAATTCGATTCTGGAGGTTGGACAAACGAAATCTAGGGGTGGATAAACGTCTTCTACATCTACCCTACTGAATTGAATCGTTGGACAAACAATTTTATTGTTTGTTTATAAAATAAACGAACTTATACGCGATGGCTTCACCAATACCCTTCTTTTTCGCGATGTTAATTAATATTTCGATTCTGGAGGGTGGGCAAACGTAATCTTGGGGTGCACAAACGTCTTCTACATCTACACTACCGAATTGAATCGTTGGACAAACGATTTCATTGTTTGTTTAATAAATAATCAAACTTATACGCGATCGCTTTACCAATACCTTTCTTTTTCGCGATTTTAATTAAAAATTCGATTCTGGAGGTTGGACAAACAAAATCTAGGGGTGGATAAACGTCTTCTGCATTTACCCTACCGAATTGAATCGTTGGACAAGCGATTTTATTGTTTGTTCAAAAAATAAACGAACTTATACGCGATCGCTTCACCAATACCCTTCTTTTTCGCGATGTTAATTAATATTGAGATTCTGGAGGGTGGGCAAACGAAATCTTGGGGTGGATAAACGTCTTCTACATCTACACTACCGAATTGAATCGTTGGACAAACAATTTTATTGTTTGTTTAATAAATAATCAAACCTATACGCGATCGCTTCACCAATACCTTTCTTTATCGTGATTTTAATTAATAATTCGATTCTGGGGGTGGACAAACGAAATCTAGGGGTGGACAAACGTTTTATACATCTACACTACCGAATTGAATCGTTGGACAAACGATTTTATTGTTTGTTTAATAAATAATCGAACTGATACCCGATCGCTTCACCAATTCCTTTCTTTTTCGCGATTTTAATTAAAAATTCGATTCTGGAGGTTGGACAAACGAAATCTAGGGGTGGATAAACGTCTTCTACATCTACACTACCGAATTGAATCGTTGGACAAACAATTTTATTGTTTGTTTAATAAATAATCAAACCTATACGCGATCGCTTCACCAATACCTTTCTTTATCGTGATTTTAATTAATAATTCGATTCTGGGGGTGGACAAACGAAATCTAGGGGTGGACAAACGTTTTATACATCTACACTACCGAATTGAATCGTTGGACAAACGATTTCATTCTTTGTTTAGTAAATAATCGAACCTATACGCGATCGCTTCACCAATACCTTTCATTATCGTGATTTTAATTAATAATTCGATTCTGGGGGGTGGACAAACGTTTTCTACATCGACACTACCGAATTGAATCGTTGGACAAACGATTTTATTGTTTGTTTAATAAATAATCGAACCTATACGCGATCGCTTCACCAATACCTTTCATTATCGTGATTTTAATTAATAATTCGATTCTGGGGGGTGGACAAACGTTTTCTACATCGACACTACCGAATTGAATCGTTGGACAAACGATTTTAATGTTTGTTTAATAAATAATCGAAATTATACGCGATCGCTTCACCAATACCTTCCTTTTTCGCCATTTTAAATAATAATTCGATTCTGGAGGGTGGATAAACGAAATCTTGGGGTGCACAAACGTCTTCTACATTAACACTTCCGCATTGAATCGTTGGACAAACGATTTCATTCTTTGTTTAATAAATAATCGAACCTATACGCGATCGCTTCACCAATACCTTTCTTTATCGTGATTTTAATTAATAATTCGATTCTGGGGGGTGGACGAACGAAATCTTGGGGTGAACAAACGTCTTCTACATCTACACTACCGAATTGAATCGTTGGACAA